>CM037870.1:62841082-63173582 GCA_021292105.1 Anadara kagoshimensis
GTGGAGACGAAATATAGAAAATTTAATAACATAATGTATAAAGTTTTTTATAAATAAAACATTTTCACATATGAAGGTATTTCAACACTTTGATGAACTCTGAGGACAAACATAACATCATAGGTTTTCAGATCTCTGATATCAAAGTAAAGCATTCATTACATATATATTTAGCAACTTTATAACAGAGTTCACATGGTACCACATGATAAATCCCCATGACATTTCTGCGAAAAATGTTATGCCACATATTCCTGGAAAAAACATCCTTTTCACAGAAATACTTAAACTTTGTGAATCCTTTTCAAATGGAAATAAAAGTTCAGCAAAAATGTTATGAGGTAGGTATCAGGTGGTAGCCATGCAATCCCCACTGGGTTTGAACAGAACACATTGCAAAAAAAATAATAAAACATATAAAATTTATATTAACAAAGATGATTATCTAGCATACAAAAAAGTATAACAAAGCTATCTAAAACTAAAGCCTGTGAAACAAAACAAAAACGGTGTAAACATATACCAACACAGATCTTTGTTTATAGTTATCTCCCTTGGGAATGACCAATTATCTCCCCTTGGGAATGATCAGAGGTTATCTCCCCTTGGTAACAACTATCCCTGGTAGCATGTTTCATTACTGTATTTTGTTCAACAACATAACAAATCATGGCCAATGGCAGCCAAATAAAAATTATTTCCCTTATAAAGGAAAACTATTCTCTAAAAGCTGTTCGAAATGATCACAAAAGTCAAAGTAGAATAGATTTCCATCACAAGAGACGTCCAATATATCACCTTAAACAGTGGACACTGACTGTAAAGAACACAGACTAATACATATCTGTCACTTCCATACATCCAGATTCCACCATTTTAATTTTCTGTACATATATACATATGTGTGTTCTGACACTAGTTATCCCCCCTTGTTGTAAAACTGATGTATACTATGTTGTTCCTTTTTGAGTATTATTAGATGTCTGACTCCGGGATAAGTGGTATGAGTATTGTCGGGATTTGTTTCCAGGACTATCTCTCATCACCTTCATGTGTTTTAAATTTGCTGAAAATAATTAAAAATTAAAATTATTCAAATTATCATTAATTTCTTATTTGCGAATTACCAGAATATGCAAGAGATTTACAGTTTACAATTTTTTTTTACCATATGCATCCAATATTTTAAGTGAAATTACAAAGCAATACCCTTATGAGAGGCAGAAGTATATTTGTAAAAATCTAACACATAGGACCTTTGACTTTCTTTGAAAACTGTTCAGGGCTTGGTAAAAAGAATAGTCACTACTTGTATTCCAGTCATGGTTTGACTTGGTGTATGTTTTGAGCTCAACTTTGAACTCAGACCTTTCTCTTCCTACCCACTAGCTAGGTGTAGTGTTATGACTTGGACTATTTTGAGCCACCTTACACTGGATAGACCAGTTAAATGCCATGGATAAACCAATTCATAGAAATAAGTACTGTAAACCAACATTTATTCATGGGTATAAATTTTCGTGATTCTCTTAACAAAACTAATTTGCGACTATTAATTTCACAATATGGACTTATATCTGTTACGTAACAATCAATTCAATTGGCTAATAGGAGAACACATGGTACAAACTACTGATGTATTACCATAGTAACACCATTTTTCAAACAAGTTCATGAAAATTTACTTTTGTGATTATTTTATCATGGCAAAACACCAGAAAACTAATCCCACACCAGAAAACTATTCTCACTCGGATAAAAGTAATATAAATTTTTTTTTCTTCTAAAAATATATCTTACAGACAAATTCATCATCATCAATTGGCCGCCAATTAAAATTTCTAGGAAAGGCTTCATCGTCTACAAAAGGCGTAGGTATATAACCTTTCTTGGCCACTAATGGGTGGTATCTGTCTACGGCAAAATTATATGACAGCGCTGTAACAGAAAGAAAGACAATTAGTGACAGATAACAAGAGGCTAAATAGGGCCTGTATCCTTCATCTGGAACATCTTGTATTTTATGTGGTTGTCTATTGTTTCAACTTTGGCAAATTAACTGACCTTTTTCCTTATTCTCGTCTGACTGCATGTAGCTCAAATGTAAATGGTGAAAAGTACTGTGATCTTCTTAATCAGAGAAGAATAGAAGTTATCATTTACATGTCACAGTTCAGAACAAGAACTATGTGAGCTAATTCACACTTAGTATACCCCCACTTTTAACATATGTTAGAATACAAAGATATCTGGTTGAAATTGGTACTTGGGGTATGGGACCTCATACTGAACTGGCAAACATGGTACTTGGGGTATGGGACCTCATACTGAACTGGCAAACATGGTACTTGGGGTATGGGACCTCATACTGAACTGGCAAACATGGTACTTGGGGTATGGGACCTCATACTGAACTGGCAAACATGGTACTTGGGGTATGGGACCTCATACTGAACTGGCAAACATGGTACTTGGGGTATGGGACCTCATACTGAACTGGCAAACATGGTACTTAGGGTATGGGACCTCATACTGAACTGGCAAACATGGTACTTGGGGTATGGGACCTCATACTGAACTGGCAAACATGGTACTTGGGGTATGGGACCTCATACTGAACTGGCAAACATGGTACTTGGGGTATGGGACCTCATACTGAACTGGCAAACATGGTACTTGGGGTATGGGACCTCATACTGAACTGGCAAACATGGTACTTGGGGTATGGGACCTCATACTGAACTGGCAAACATGGTACTTGGGGTATGGGACCTCATACTGAACTGGCAAACATGGTACTTGGGGTATGGGACCTCATACTGAACTGGCAAACATGGTACTTGGGGTATGGGACCTCATACTGAACTGGCAAACATGGTACTTGGGGTATGGGACCTCATACTGAACTGGCAAACATGGTACTTGGGGTATGGGACCTCATACTGAACTGGCAAACATGGTACTTGGGGTATGGGACCTCATACTGAACTGGCAAACATGGTACTTGGGGTATGGGACCTCATACTGAACTGGCAAACATGGTACTTGGGGTATGGGACCTCATACTGAACTGGCAAACATGGTACTTGGGGTATGGGACCTCATACTGAACTGGCAAACAAAATTTCAAGTGAATGTGTTTAGTAGTTGCTGAGAAAACTGTTAGGAAAATCTTTATTTTATATGGACAGAAGGACAGAGGTAAAACAGTATACTGCCCTCTTCTTCGAAGCAGGGGTGAGGAAGAGGGGAATAATAATGATAAAGTAATCAGTAATATCAATAGTCAATATAAAGTACAGCAATGGGCTTATTGAACAAGCTTTGAGCAAGTGGGTCCAGCTTAATATCCAGAACCAAAAACTATACGTACCAGCAGCTGATGGAACCCATTTGGTCCAGTATGGTCTCGCCTTTTTCTTCTGGTTAGGGTGCCAAAATGGAACTGAAATGTTCTCACCTGTTGTAAATAAAATCACAGTGTAAAAACTGAGAGTAAATGTTTTGAAACATGAAACATATACAGATTTTAAAATTAATCAACACTCTTTCAGTAGGAAATACCTAATTCTGACTGATTTATTATCATCTGTATGCATTCAATGATTGATTGATTGATTGATTGGTTGATTGATTGATTTGTTTGTTTATATTTTTATTTTATGTATTAATGAATAATGAAATTTTAAAATGATCAATTCACATCTTGATTCCACTTTTCTTCCTGATGGTAATTTTCATTTTAATTTTTTCTAAAAGTTAGTAAACAGGTTTTACTGGCTTAATATTGAAGCACCTTGTATAATTGTACATGTTTGAACATCAAATTTTTACATAATAGCAATATGTGGCTGATTTCCCTTAAGACCAATGAAAAATGTTACATTAGTCAGATAAACAAGTCTGAAAGAGTTCAAGAGATCAATTCAGAGGCAGGACCTTAGTCTAAGAGATCAATCCAGAGGCAGGAACTTTAATCTTGCTATAGCCAGTTTTATTGTATTGTATAATTGTCTTATACATACCATAAACTTGTGACATTAATGCTCTTTGCTTCATTGCTATGATTTCAGGATCCCACATATGAAGTTGACGCTTATTTGGGTGTAGCGAGTTCAGTAACTTTCGCCTACAAAATAAAAAGAATTTTTTCATTAAAATAAGAAATTAAATAATTAATTTTCATCAATTAAGAACAAACAAAACTTTAAAATAGTATATGTCTCTGATACTGACAAATGATTGCTGGTTTTCTCTGAATACTCAAGCTTCTCCAAAATTCCAGAATAAACAGGGATACCAAGTTCCGACTGCTAAATATTCTGTGTATGAAACTTTTCTCTGTGATGGTAGGTTTGCAGTTTTTATGTCTCCTGGTACTATTTTTTAACAGATCTTTTGAAACTGTCAATGTTTTGCTGTATTTTATACATTTTTTCTATGTCTGACCAAAAGTGAGATTTTCAGAATCTATTAAGAGTATCTATGTAGGATAGAGAAATTTCACCCAAGGGGTTGAACGGTTGAACATTTCAATCAAGACGATGCTTCAAAATGAGGGATGGCAAAGTAAATTATTTCATATATTTCATTCATTAAAATAACATTGTTTATGAAAATATCATTGTTTAAAAATACTTGTAATGATTTTTCATAATGTGCAATTCTCAATACCTAATTATCAGGAATACATGTACAAAAACTGAATATAATTTAATTCAAATTTAATTAAGGAGCATTGGTGCCCGAGTGGTCTAAAGTGCTAAAATGTGCTGTTACCAATCACAGCTCTTTCCACCACCTATGTTGGAATCCAACTAGGGCAGAAGGTCTTGCTGTGTTCAATCTTAAAGTGGCTCTTGGGCCATTGGCACACAAAAATGCTGTCTGTGAGGTAACCCTGTTTCATTTTTTTTTTTAGTTTTTATAATTTGAGTTTTGAATAAATCCAGTTCTACCTATCTCATTCTTTGACTTAATACAGATTTTTTTAAATACTATACATGAAGTTATATCATTAAAATGTCCATCCAATTTTTTAAAACATGGTCCCTGTTTTTTCAAGGCCTGGGCCAGGATGATCTCACAACTATATGACTTGATTGAACACTAAAGAAGGTTTGTCAGTTTGGTGGTTTTATTCACCATTACTTTTCTCCTGTCCTCCACATTTACTTACTAGTAATTTTCATTGTTTCTAAGGGACCCATGATTTGTAATCCCATTCTTAAATTAAGAGCAAGAAATCATAGAACTAATGAAAATGAATTAACATTACCATGAGCTGTATATACATGTATACTTTACAAGTCCTGGTAAGCTTAAATCTCACTGCTGTTCATTTCTAAGCTAAACTAAAGCCACAATCTCTGAATTTTAAACCATAATTGCAAAATATATTGATGAAAATGAAATCAAATATTTACTGTGAAAGCGGGATATTATACACAACAAATAAGCATAGATTTAACAAACAAACAAACATACCTGGTCGAAGAAAGGACTCCATATTTTTTACACTTGCTTTACAGGTGTAAATAGAATTAAGTTAAAAGAAAGGTGTATTACCTATTTATATTATAAATCCTTAAAGCTTGTTGATTCCCTGATTCATTCAGACTTAATATAAACCCTTAGTTACTCTCGCTATTGTTCAATTTTAACGACGTCGTTGAACGATCTCAGGTACCATTAGTTGTAAAAATCAATACTGACAATATAATAAGTAATATGACAGCAAGCAGACTGATTTTTTATTTATTCATATGATTTTATGACCGGATGGTTCTATCGCTATGGAGGCTTCTATAAAAATGCACTCGCTGTGCCGCTTGTCACTTAGTAAAGACATGGAACAAAGTAATAATCAATTCAAGTAATCTTTATCATTTTTGTTCTTAAGATAAAAAATAAAAACATATACCTATAAACAATCAAAATACACCCTCCCTGAACATATTAAAACTTAAGTATTCCTTCCTCCTTTTGGTTAATGCAATAAAATGTACTAATCTTTATCTTTTTTTTTTCTTGGATAAAAGATAAAAGCTCATACCTGTATACAATTAAAATTCACCCTCTCTGAACATGATAAAAATTTAATACAGGTATGTCTATCTTTTTTGTTAATGCTATAAAATTAACCAATCCTTGTAGGACTTCAACCAAAACAATTATATATTTGACACAGGGAAATAAAAAAGTATATAATTTCTTAATGTGGACGTGATAAAATTTTATTTTATTTTTGGTTGAATTCAATTAAAATTTGTGGCAGGTTAAAGATAGGTATCAAGACAATTCTAAACTTTATGTACCGGTATACAAGAAAATTAAGAACACTATAGCTAAACTTGAATTTTTTCATCAACAAGACTGATAGATTTGTTTAAATAGAGTTTTCAGCTCTGGAATACATTAATTTTGGTAAACTGAAACTAATACTTTATATGGTAAATACAAGCTTATGTTGTTGGACTTTTCTTTAAGTATATATAAGTTAAACAAGGTTTGACTGTTTCAACTTATATATATATATATATATATATATATATATATATATATATATATATATATTACTGTAAATCAGCATGAAGAATATGTAAATTTGCATCTTGATTTGTCCATGGAAATAACAAAAAATTAGGAAGTTATGAAAATAAATGTTTTCACAGAGATGCTCAGTATTTTTAACTCTCGAGCTACCCAGTTCAGATTAATAAAATAAGTACTAACTGGTCAATTTGTTTTCGTTATATATCAGTATTTCATGCTAATTCTGATAAATCAGCACTTAAGACTTAAATTTAATCCATAATCCATAAATCCTATATTATAATGACCTAACAAGAGTACGAAAATAGAAAAGATATATTTTTTAAAATCTGATACACATGTCATTGACAGGCTAGCTCTTTGGTTGGTGATTGAATGTTACTTTACATCTATTACCACAAAGGGTAACCCAAGGAACCTAAGAAATAAAATAAAACCAATACATAAAGGTCACCTACGACACCCAACAAATACAAATTTTATAGACAGGTGTTCTTTGTAGAAGTCTACTTATTTTCATTTATTTATTTTTTTTTTGGGGGGGGGGGGGAGGGGGGCACACTAGTATATTTAGAAAAATCAGTGAAATTGGTAAATTGGTTCAATCTATTTTTTCTTATTATGGGTGGAAGAATCAATGAAAACATCAAATGAACATGATATCTCCCAAACTGAATTTTTTTTTGTTTACATTAATATATAATGTATCGGTTTTATTGTCTACCCAGTGAGTGTGACTACCATTTTGTTTTGATGAAACTCAAATATCTATGGTATATGAACCTACTGGTACCAAACATTGATTTTTGTAAAATCACTTTATATTTACTTAAGTTAAAACCATGCAGCGGTTTAAAATTGTCAATATATGACCATACGTAAAAACATTTTTATCACCTAACTGTCAAAAACATGCACATTTTTCACAAAGACCCAGGAACATACTTTTTGTTGCTATGGCAATGACGCAAATGATGCAGAAATGTCTGAATTGCACTCCAGGGTCTTCTGACAAAGTTCCATTAAAATGTGTCAAATGCTCTCAGAGGATAAGTTAAAATGAAATAGGTGTTGACAACACATGCATGCACACATATTCACATGCTGAGCTAATACCACAAGCTCTGTGACCTTTTGTCAGGTAAGGTAAAATGTTCTGTATCACATATCTGTCATACATACTCTATACCTATCTAGTCCAATACATCTTGTCTCTTAAAATATCTGTAGCTTTGAGTGGGGCAGTGGAGGTTTACTTCACAGTCAAGATTTATTTATTTACATTGAGGCTGTCAATTCATGGATGGTGGAAGAAACTGGAGTGCCGGTAGAAAACCACCAACTTTTTGTGAGTGAACAAACAAACTTTCCCATACTAGGTTCTGTCCAATGTGAGATTAGAACCAGAGTGGTGAGAGATGCTATGATCTAAAAGCATGGACTTTTGACCATTAGACCAATAAGGCCCCTTAAATACCTTAAAGTCTGTAAAACTCATAATGTTACCAGCATGAATTTGCAATCTCCAGAAACAAGGATGTAGTCACTTTTAAGAGATAACCATGTCAAATGGTGTCACAAAATATAAGTGAGCATTTATTGAAGTTAAAAGCAAGGTCTGTTCTTTGATATCAAATTATGGAGAACAATATCATAGTCAATGATTTTAGACAAGTCTTGCAGACCTTGTTATATGGAAACAACATTGACATGTTTGCTTGACCTTTTATTTACATATTTATCAAGAGCCAGTGCACTGATGTACAGGGAACACAAGTTAGTGTTTATTTTGTCTACATCATGAGAAACACTAATTTCAAAGAATCAATGTTGTGGCTTTTATACATTAAGAAAAATATTACCCTAATTGGTGGTATAGACAAACAACACTGACCTGTTCACTTGACCTTTCATTAGGAATGTTCATAAAGGAGGGCCCAACAAGTGTTAGGGGTCGCAGTTAATACATATAGTCTGGTCATTCTAGCCGAAAAATGACCAAACCCGGAATTAATTGCAACAGAATTTATTTTTGAATCAGAATATTCCTCAACATGTTTTATATGTAGGAAAAAAAGTCCCAAGCATTCCAAGTATGGGAAATTGGGAAAATACTTGAATTGTTATTGGTACCCCTCAGCAATATAATTTGATATATGAACTCCTGAATTGTACGTCAGTACCATTACCCAGTACAAAGAATAGTAAGAGGCAATGTACAATTATCAAATATTAATTAATTTCAAACAAAATATTAAAACATATATATAGTCTTTTAATATTCTATTAAATTCCTTTTTTCTTCATTATATATTGGAAAATGAGATGTTGTATATGCCTACCAGGTCCTCCCTGAATAACGAACAAAACATCAAGTCTAGAATTAATTACTCTTTGTTAATTGTGAAGTATCTTACTACTTCTATACCAAGTTAATTATATCTAAAACTAAAATCAAGTTTGTTTTTCAATAAAATGTGAAAATCACTTCTTGAAAAAAATTTCTTTTAAAAATGGCCATATGCTTATGAAAATAGTAAATCGTTCGCAACAAAATAATGGAAAATCGTCATTTTGATTAATTTTCAAACTTTAAAGCATTATCATGAGGGTTTATTGGCTATAAACAATAACTGGCACTTTATATTAGTCAAATATTTAAAATTAAATCAAAATTTAGTTTTTGTACTTCATTTGATCCCGTTTGGATTTTGAAACAAAAATTTTAACAGTTAATAATAATTGGCGACAACTTCACGACAATAATAGTTGTATTTTGTACATTTAATATAGGTACAACATATGTTTATCAAGCAATTAAAACTTGTACTTTTTGTTGTTTGACGTTTGACACTGTCTTGAAAACGTTAACTATAATACCACCATCAAAGACGGGTTTTATTAAGGTATGGCATTGTCTATCAGTCTGTCATTCTGACTGTCAGTCCGTCCGGCTTGTTGGTTCAACTTATAAATTTGGGATGCATGATCAGGATCATATTGTTCACCGATTGCTTTCAAATTCGGGATGCATGATTTGGATCATATGAAGATATGCATATCATAAAATGAAGATGCTGCGTGAAACTGTACAGGAGTTATTGTCCCTTCAATGAGTGACAAAAAAGGACATAATGAAGAAAATGCAAGAGTTTTTTATTTTTTATTTAATTCCTTTCAAGTGAAATGTTTTAATAGTCATGTGTGTTGCAACTAAAGTGACTTTAACACAAAGATAAACATTTTGACAGACCAACGTTGTGATGGCTAACAACAGCAAGTAAATACCTACAGTTTAGACCTGCTGAGATATAACTAACGAGGGACTGAGATGAGTTGCCGATTAGGTACTAATTTGTTAGCTTAGTGATAAACTTTCAACATGCCCGTACTGCATGTGTTGACTTTTGTGAATAAAATGACCAAATCAGACTGAAAAAGGCCACAAATCTGATTGAATAAGAATCACTGTTAAAATGCCAAGTTTGACAAGACATTACATGTAGTAACGACTTTGAGACCATAAGACTGGACACAATTTAGTCAGTTTACCAACTATGTTGTTTTATCATTACACATAATTTAGTTGTGTGTGTTATTGGCAACTCTTGCTATATCTATGTACACTTTCAGCGACAACTTAAGTAATTAAAATAGAAAATAATAAATCAGAGTAACAGGTAGGGTACTACCATCTGCAATCGGTCTAAAGTTTTGAATTTCTTTTGAAGTTTGAGCATGAAGTATCATGACACTCCCCACAAGCATGTGGACAAGAGAGACTGTAACATATCCGATATGTAATCTCTTGTACTTGCATTGGAATATTTTCAGTCAAGCATCACAGGAATGAAGCTTAACTATTTTGAGTGAGGGGTCCAGCTAACTTCAGAAAAGAAGCTGTAATTGCAATAAATAGCTAAAATGTGTAACCATTAAGGGGAGCAGACTTATTTTAGTAGCCATGGGCTACTGGGGCCCTGCTAATCTTCATCCCTGCATCAAGAGCAAGCAGTATATCTATTTGTGCGGGCACACGATGTCCAATGGTTCAAAACATGGATTCAATGCAGACAAATGTTGCTTACTTAAGATCTGTAGACAAAGCGCCAATCAAGACATCCTATTAAATAGGCAACAAGGAGCTTGTGGAAATAAACAGTCATTCAAATTTGTGTATTAAGCTGCAAACTGACATGAAATGGAGGAATCACATCCCTTGTCCTGAATGTCATCAGAAGACAACCCCATAGCTGCTCTATCGATGTGAAATATACAGCCTACCGACCCCTGGTTCGATCACACGTATTTAGTATAATTAATTCATCTTGGACCTACATTATTTGAAAGAAGTCTATAAAATTGAAATGTTCAATGGAAAACAGCCAGGTTGTTTACCAGGAAATAAAAACCCATCAGCAGCCCCTGACAGACATGATCCATCAAACAAATTGAAAACAAAACGTAATCAGAAAAGACTCTTTCATTCTTCAAAATTCACAATTAATCATCAAAATGACCAGTAACATCAGGTATTCCCATAAACCTAATACAGATTCCTACACACTGACACCAGCTGTACAGTTTTCCTCAGAACCATCAAGAACTGGTATACACTACCATCGGATAATACCTGTTGGCCTACACAGTATATAATTAAATTCTTACATACAGACAATAATTTAATTGAAATGGGATGTAAAACCTGCAGTTTTTAACTAGTAAAAAATAATTTGTTGCTTTCTTGATGACCCCACTGTTTTTATATCGGACGATATGCTACTGTCCTGTACAGTGCAGATGTAGACTAACCACAAATTCATGAAACAGTTGATCTTACGTTTTCCAAATAAAATACGAAAATAAACTAAAAATTCAACTAAAAAGTAATACTTCTACTAAAACAATATAAAATAAAAGCTAAAATAGTGATTAAATCTTTATTTGAGCAAATATTGACCGAAAATATTAAAATATTGCATAGTTTTGTATAATTTTAGCATAGATTACAAAACCCTAATGGGCTGCTGTAGCTAAAAAATCACTGTATAAGAGCAAGTGCATTTTACATAAATAATTTGGACAAATAAATGTTGCAATAACAAAACTAATAAAATGTTTAAATATTAAAGGCATAAATAATTAATTTTAGATGTATGTATGAGTCGAGAACAGACCCTTTATCATCCGATCACATGGCCGGAATGTGAACCAACACCAACCCCCCCCCCCCCCCCCCCATCCTGAATCAATTGTTATGTACAATATAAAACTTCAGTGTAATGGTTAGTATTTCTAAAATGAATGTTGTGAGAATTACAGAATACCTCAGTATTATAAGTTTGACTTTTCAAAGATTTTTATACATATTTTGCCGTACCGGAAGTTTACATGTTTTCTGCCTGTATCAACTACGGAGACCTATACAAGCCATATAAACAACGACGCAGTGTTGAAAATTTGAAGAGCTGAAAAATGAACTTTCCCGGTGTCCAATTTTTCTGGACTTTTTTTCTGTTACTTAGGTGTCGATACTCTTTACATTCCAACAAAAATAAATTCTGTTGCAATTAGTTCCGGGTTTTTGATAGAATGACTAGACTAATATACATATTGTCTGTATTTAGTGCTCAAATCATATGGGCGAAATATACACACATGATCATCCCTATTACTTAAAATAGCTCGTCAATAATGAATATTTAAATCAAAGTTCAAGTGGACAGGTCAATGTTGTTTACCTATATAAGTTTGTTGCATTGTTTATGTATTAACTGTGAACCCTCACACTACTTACCTATTCCGTGGACCCTCCTACATGAATATTCCTAATGAAAGGTCAAGCTGACAGGTTGATGTTGTTTACCTTTATCAATACATGTGGCCATCAAAACATTTTAATCCTAAATTTTCATCACTAGACATAGCCATGATGCTGAGCATAAAACATTATATAAGCTTGGTCTTTTCTGCAGTGCAGGCAAGCTGCAATCCATGCATAGTTAGTTTTCCACTTGTTTAATTTTCTAACAATGTCTATTGTTTGTTTTAATGAACATGCATTGATTTTTGTGAAATCATATATATTTACTTAAGTGTAGTCATGTTTTAAATGTCTTTCTAACACATTATGCATGTAACATAGAACATTCTGTATCATAGATTTGACATATATAGTGTGTAACTTGAGTGCACTTCTGTTGAATTACTATTCAATTGTTACCAGGCCAATTTCAATGTTTCTTGTTGAAAATATGAATTAAATCAAACAAAACAACATTAATAAAAAACCACTGAAAAAATCAGTTAACAATTCTTTAAAGCCAAAAAATATTAATATTAAAAACATTGAAATGATCAGGTAACGATTTAAACAAAAAAATATCAATAGGAATTTTGACCTTTGCATAGGCATCTTATGTCAGAACTTGGAAAAAATAAAAGAATCTGAAAAACACTTTCTCTTTTATTATAAGGTCTACTTTGTTCTTGATTTTGACTACCCATTTGTAGGTGTAGATAGCTAAGCAGAAGGTGGTTACCATTTCTGCTTCAATTCCAAGGTGGAAGTTCACATGTTTAACTAAATTTGCCAGTTGTTTGTTTGTTTGTTGATTTTGTTTTTTGGTTTTTTTTTATTGCCATTTGAAGTTTGAACATTGGTTTGTTTTTTTCTTAGAAAGCTCTATTATCTAATTCCCCGTAAAGAAAGCTCAAAATAGCAACCTTAATGCAATAACAAATTTAACCAAAGAATGTTAACATTTGGAATTCATACATATTAAATGTTGACACCAAAGCTTGACACAAAAACCGGGTTTGATATAAGCTTCACTAAGACTGATAAACATGTGATAATTTTCTTACCAGTAGGATTTTTTTATGAAATACAGGTCATCGATATCTATACCTTACTTGGTATTCATTTTTGTAAAAATCATGAAATGTTAACACAAAAGCTGATACCAAAGACTGATGCTGAAACCAGGTTTGATTTAAACTGCATTCATGAACATGTGATAATTTTCTACTAGTAAAATTTTGTGTCCTACGCACAGGTAACAAGATTTTATACCTACCTGGCATTGATTTTTGTAAAAATCATGGAATGTTTACACAAGTTAACCCTGTATTAATTGTCTTTCTAACACAGATATGTCATAAAATATAAAAAAGATGAATGTATATTGGAGATCTATATAAAATATTGATCAAACCATTATTTACACAAACCTACATTTATTATTAAATTTGCTCTCTTTGATTTTATCATTTAGATTTTTTAAAGTCACTTCCCACAAAAAACAATTCCTGAGTTATTCCCCTTTGTTGAATTTCTTTTGCATTGAAGATAGAATTATGAGTGACAGTGGTTACAAGAGGTTGATAAATTTGATTGAAACCATTATTTACACAAACTGAAATTATTATTTACGCTTAATTATCATATTATTTCCCTTTGTTAAAATTCTTTATCATTAAAGATATACTTAGTAATTGTAAGTTACAGTGCACAAGGGTAAAAAGTGCTTGATAAAATATTGATTGACACCATTATTTACACTAACTAATATTTTTTATTAAATTCACTTAGTTTTTTAAGACGCTTACCGAAAAACAATTGATGAGTTATTCCTCTTTATTAAATTTCTTTTGTATTGAAGATATAATTGTTAGTGACAGTGGGTAAAAACTGGATGAGGTAACAGATGAAAGTTATACTGTAGCTATCTTTCAGCAAACATTCTTAACCTGCATTGATTCAGGAGTTATTCCCCTTTTTTGAATTTTTTTGTATTGAAGTTATAATTGAAAGTGACAGTGGATACAAAGTGTTTTGTGGCAAAGAGAATAGACATAGGCATCTTACAGCAAAAAGTCTGAACTTATATTGATGCCATAAATTTCTTAATGAAATGTGTAAAGAAAACTAACTTCTTTTGGTAAATTACTATACTTGTACTTTTTATGGTACAAATTTTCACAGCTTTAACACCTCTATCCACGCCATAAATCATGCAAAAAAAAAAAACTCGTAAAAAGACAAATAATTGTTAAATAAAGTAGCAAGGTGAGAAATGATCTGAACTTACCTGAAAAATTTCCTCCAAGCGAGCTGGATAGTAAGCGCTGCAATCTGCCGTTCGAATTCCTCCGCTCCTGCCCGAAGACGAATCGTCCTTATTGACTGCTTTGCTACATTCATAATTCCATGTTGTCGGAACTTGTAACTGAAATAATTAAAAAAAAAATTAATAAATGTGTTATTAAGATAATTTTATAATCTATGATGTTTGATATTTCCTTATTTTCATGGATACCCTGATCTGCAAATTTATACATCGCAAAAAAGTGTATACATGGAAATAAGACACCATAAAAACAAGAGTACACAGTAACTGATAGTATTGGTATACACCAAGGTACTCTCAAGAAAAGCAGACAGACAAAATGTCTTAATTTGGTCATTCTCAACACTATATATAGGACAATATGTGTATATATATTAAAGGCTCTTTTTGGCCCTGAAAAGCAGATATGGTATACAGCCAAATTTTGTTCTTATAGAAGCTCAATTCATGTGAAATTTACATGGAATTTTTATGTGAAATAACATGAAATGCACATAAATGTTCCATGAATGAAGTTTGGCTAATTTGAATATAACTTGAATTCAAACACATCAATACTTGCCTTTAAAACATATAAACAACACAAAGCAAAACATATTTCATAATTTTTTTCTTCATCGCAACAATAGTTTCTGCAGTGTTCAATCCATGATTTTTAAGAGGGGCCATTTTCAATAACTTTTGTCTAAAACGCCATCATTAACATGATCAATATTTTGTATTCATAGAATGTTAAATATGGCCCACTATGGCCTTAACCAAAACAATAATAATTAAGAAATGGGGTTATTGCACAAATTATGGGATCAATGGAACCATGGCCTATTCTAGAATGAACATGCACTGCTTTCTGCAATAAATACCTGTGTAAAATATGCCTTAGAAAGGCAAAAGTATATATATATAAAAAAACAATTGTAAATACATTTTATGATTGGTCATATTTATGACATAATAATAAATAACATACCGGTAATCTGAAATTAAATATTAAAATCTATGATGTCTTTAATACACAAAACTAATTTTGGTGTCCATGGAAACCATAAATCAAATTTTCACTCCTTTCTGCATCTTTGGGCCAAACTCAGACCTTATGATAAATGTTCCTTTCTTATGAAGCTTATAATTATTTAATAATTATAGAAAAATCTTTATTTTTTTTCTCTGATATGTTAAATGTCCTGAAACAAAGCCAGGTAAACAGACTCATTTCATGGACTATCAATGTAACAGAACTTGCTAATGAGTTGAAAAAGCATTATTAAGTAATGACTTGAAAGAATATTACAAAGTAACAGAAATCTTATACGTCTAAGAAGCTTTTAAATATTAATGAAACCCTTAAAATCCATTACTGTCTGAAAAACAATGTTTAAATATTTAAAATGACTTTGATCAGATGGTTAATCATACTTAGGAGTATCTGAAACTCGTTATTGAATTCATTTTTTAACCATTATATGTAAATTTTAATGGGGTTTGCTTGTATATCATGTGATATTTTGTAATGTGCAGAAACAAATACTTCCATTTGAAATGATTGGTGAAACAGTTTCATTACTTTAATAAATCAAAGGTTCACACTTAGTGTATAATATAATTTTTGCTGATGTTCTGATATCATTTTGAAAATTTAAAATGTGTCTATTTATCTTATTTCAGCTTGTTTCATATTCCCTTCTGAACAAAGTTTGCTAGCAGCTGGTTTCAACAAGTTTTCTGTTAACATAGATTAATTTACTAAGCAATACTAATGATATATGTCCTGATAAGACATTTCATGTTGGACATGTTTTTGGTTTAATCAGGAATCTGTTCTCACAGGTTTCACTGTATGTGATATACTTATCATTTAGACTAAGTGAACATTACAAACCATTAAAACCAAAATAATGGGGTTTAGTGATACCAAATAACGCAGGGGTTCAAAATTCCCTGGGTCCGAGGTCCTGGACCTACTGATTTTACATTTAGACTCTTGACATTTTCTACCAGGATAACACTCCTTGTTCTAAAATAGCATAATTACAGGTAACCTTAATTTCAATGTTGTACTGGACCTTCAAAACTTTATGTGGGACTTGCCAAAAATAATGGTAGAATATCTTGGACCTTCCATTACAAAACATAACTTTGAACCCCTGAAATATCTTGGACCTGCCATTACTAAACATAATTCTGAACCCTTGAAATATTTTGGACCTGCCATTACAAAACATAATTTTGAACCCCTGATAATGTTTCTTTAGAACTTAATTTCCAATGGATACAAAATGACAAAAGTTGACACTTTCTGTAAAAGTAATGTTATTCTGTGAATTTACAATGAATACATTTTTCATATTATTATCACAAACATTTACAGGTATTGGTCATGTGGTATGCTAGTAGTGTCCTCCATTAATATTCTTTAGCAGTGATAGTGGTGGGGGTGAGGTGGGGTGGATGGTTTACTGGTGGGCGAAGGGGTAATTTGGTAGTTGTAGTGCAATAAGGGTTGATATATCCTTTGTTAAAATATTCATCAGGTAATTAATCTTAAAATACATATAATTATGTTAATTAAGATTTCAATATTACATGTGAGATATGGTTTAATTGGAATTTTAATAAACATCACATCAACATGTGTAATATGTCTGGCCCCGGTTTCACAATCATTCCTTAGCTAAGATTTTCCTTAACTTGAAGCTTGCAAAATTTCAATCCTTTATAATTTTCTTAATTTTAAAGATATTCAGTAATTTAAGGTCTCAATCATAAGATCACTTCTAGGTTTAAACATCTGCATTTAGTTTTGACAAAAATATTCATTAGTAGTTCCAAAAACAGATTACCAAACTTTGCTAAATTTAAGTTAAGAAAAATCTTAGTTAAGGAATGATTGTGAAACCGGGGCCAGATCCCACTTTCACATTAATATCTAACTACAATCTTCCTCAACTTAAACTTAGCAAATTATGGGAACTTTTGGAACCTTTGGGAGATAAAAATTAAAATTTTTGACAAAAAACGAATACAAATGTTTTAAGCTTGAAGTGATCTTCAAAGCGGCATAATAAATTTTGGAATATCTTAAAAATTACCAGGTAACAAAATTGTTAAGATTAGAAATTTGCAAAGTTGTAAGTTAAGGAAGGTCCTAGTTAAGGAATAATTGTGAAACTTGGTCCACTTAAAACACTTCCTCTTATACGCCAAGTTGTACAGACATATATTATGTCATACAAATATCATCCTCACCGTGCTATAAACCTATAAAAACAGGAAGTTTTAACACCAATATATTAAATTACTATAAATAAAATATTGATTTTTCAGTATTGAAATATTTTTGACACTAGTGAATAACATTCTTGTACTAACTTCACAATAAGGTATGATGCAGAATGCTAAAACTGGTTTTTGATCACATGGTGCCAATATATAAAACTAAAACTTATAAAAAATATATTAAATTTTTTGGGGTATTGAAACATATTTTTTGACATAGCGAACCACATTCCAGTACAACCTTCACTTTATATTAATGTATGGTACAGAAAGCTAAAACTGGTTTTTGATCACATGGCACACCAATGTATTAAATAACAATCAATTAGATATTGATTTTTCAGTATTGAAACTACGCTCATGAATTGAATTCTGAAAAGAAATACATTTCATGGTTAATTTCATATGCAGATTATACCTTTCACTTCAATAATGCCTGCAGTGTAACATGAACATTAGCAACAGAAATGATTAGCATTTGTATGTATTTAAACATACTCTAACTGTTTATAATCCAAATGCAGTAAAACCTGTATATAAAGACCACCCACAGGACCTAAATATTAAAGTAAAACCTGTATATAAAGACCACCCATTGGACCTAAGTATTAAAGTAAAACCTGTATATAAAGACCACCAATGGGACCCAAGTATTAAAGTAAAACCTGTATATAAAGACCACCCATTGGACCTAAGTATTAAAGTAAAACCTGTATATAAAGACCACCCATGGGACCCAAGTATTAAAGTAAAACCTGTATATAAAGACCACCCATGGGACCCAAGTATTAAAGTAAAACCTGTATAAAAAGACATCCCATTGGACCTAAGTATTAAAGTAAAACCTGTATATAAAGACCTCCCATGGGACCTAAGTATATAAAGACCACCCATTGGACCTAAGTATTAAAGTAAAACCTGTATATAAAGACATCCCATTGGACCCAAGTATTAAAGTAAAACCTGTATATAAAGACTACCCATGGGACCCAAGTATTAAAGTAAAACCTGTATATAAAGACATCCCATTGGACCTAAGTATTAAAGTAAAACCTGTATATAAAGACCACCCATTGGACCTAAGTATTAAAGTAAAACCTGTATATAAAGACCACCCATTGGACCTAAGTATTAAAGTAAAACCTGTATATAAAGACCACCCACTGGACCTAAGTATTTAAGTAAAACCTGTATATAAAGACCACCCATGGGACCTAAGTATTAAAGTAAAACCTGTATATAAAGACCACCCACTGGACCTAAGTATTAAAGTAAAACCTGTATATAAAGACCACCCGTGGGACCTAAGTATTAAAGTAAAACCTGTATATAAAGACCACCCGTGGGACCTAAGTATTAAAGTAAAACCTGTATATAAAGACATCCCATTGGACCTAAGTATTAAAGTAAAACCTGTATATAAAAACCACCCACTGGACCTAAGTATTAAAGTAAAACCTGTATATAAAGACCACACATTGGACCTAAGTATTAAAGTAAAACCTGTATATAAAGACCACCCATGGGACCCAAGTATTAAAGTAAAACCTGTATATAAAGACCACCCATGGGACCTAAGTATTAAAGTAAAACCTGTATATAAAGACTACCCATCACACCTATGAAATATGGACATTATAGACAGGTGGTCTTCATATAAAAGTTCCATATGATTAAAATATGAAGCAAAGATACCTTAAAACATTGGTCTTAATGAATATGTTGTCTTTATATACCACAGAGGTTATTTTATTGAAATTTGAAGCAAAGGGTCCTAAAAATATGGTTTTAATTGGTTGTTTTTTGGTCAAAATGTGAAGCAAAGCAACGTCAAAACAAATGTCTTAATAATCAGGTAATCTTCATATGACGGTGATTGCTATATAGCAGGTTTTACTGTATTTTCCTGAAACAGGGTGTTTACGAAAATATGTAATGACTTTATGTCTTCAAACAATTAACAGAAACTCACACACTCCATAGAGATACATACATCCATAATTAAACAACAGTAACTGTTTATATAACTATTTTCATATTCTTTCTTATTGTGGTGTCATTTGTAATTATTCAGACATTTGTTCTAGGTCAATAGGTCTATGTTTTTCTGGAAAATCAAAGTTATGTCAAAATTGTAAAGTAACTCTTTTCCACACCATTCTGCAAAATAATGTCATCATTGATAGATATGGTACAGAATGCTAAATCACACAAACCATGTACCACCATCATGATACAGAATGCTAAAATAGGTTTTTGATCACAAGGTATGCTGGCAAACCACATTCTCATACCTAATGATGGCGACCTTGCTAAAAGCAAGTTTAATCAAAAGCTACTCTTGCAAAACCACATTCTAGTACCACCTGCATTATTTGGTATGGTACAGAATGCTAAAACAGGTTCTAATAACATGGTGTGCTAAATAAATGTTGATGTTTTCAGACAATGCTGAAAAAAGTTAAACTTCTATCTCTATCACCTCTATTATTTCGTTATTTCAGGGCAAAAATGGCTTACATTAACATGAGTTTATCTTCAGCATTTTTAAATGAGTAGTATGAATTAAAAATACCCATAATTTCTCTACAAACCTCTGGATATGGATTTCAAACAACCATCTTCATTAACATTTACAACTATATACAGAATCCTAACAGCATTGTTGTAACATTAATTATCATTACCATATCATAACAGGGGCCTGTAGTCACCATATCAGAACAGATAAAATACACTCAAAAATTTGATGTTTGACTATATACGGTACAGACCTGTCAAAAGTTTAACCTCGATGTACCTAGGTACCAAATTAGTGTGGAATGGTAGCTTATCTCAGCCCCTTGTTATCTACATTTTGACAGCTTTTTTGGCAGCTGCTATCTATCTCTTGGCAGCTTTTTGGTCACTAGCTCATTGGTCAACCGGCAGCCGAGCTTCAACTTCTTTTTACTAGCTAAGTGTTAACTTTTGACAGGTCTGTACCTACAGTCAATTACTTCATTATAACACAGGTAGCTAATAAACTCTTTAAAACTTTGACACTTTACATATCAATTTCTTCTAAAGTCTCAAATGATTTCATAAAACGAACTCATTATTACAAAACCACTTGAAAATTACTTAGAAACGACTGTGTAACACTTACTTCTGTCCGCTCTGCTTTAATTTCTATATATCTTAATGGCCCAATATTACTTATAGAAATACACAAATTCTTCAAGAACTGTCGCCTTCTTTGTTATCTTCCTGCCTCAATATTACTCAGAGACGTACAAAACCAGGTTTTGAAGGCCTCTTTGGTCTATGGTCTATCAAAGTAGCTGCCCTGATATTACTTAGAAACACACAAAATCAATTACAGAGTCCTCTAACACTGCTCTGATAGGACTTAGAGTCCTCTAATGTCTCACTTTTAACTTCTACCGTGATATGACTAAGAAACACACAAATCAAGCCCTGGAGTCCCCTTTAGTCTAAGGTTTAAAAAAAAAAGACTGCTCCAATATTAATGAGAGGCACAAAATTCAAGTTATGGAGTCCTCTTGGTTTTAACTTTTACAAACTTTACTACTGTGGTATCACCTAGAGACACACAAATTTATGTACTTAGAGTCCGCTTTGGTCTAAGGTCTAAAAACTTACTACTGTTGTAATATAAGAGAAAAAAAAATCAAATTTTGAATTCCTCTAAACATTTGCTATTTAGCAACACCAGTAAGACCTTAAAACTTACTACATGTACCATGGTATTACTTAGACACAAAAAAATGATTTTTGAATTCCTCAAAATATTTTCCATTTATAATCAAGCAACACCACTAAACATTTTCTATACATACCAATTATATATGTGGTTACTTACGAGTTGAAGATCATTATCTCTTAAAATATTTAAATATCAAAATTTCAATAATACCTATCAATTTATAGGTAGTTTTAAAAAGTAAGAATACCTGGTATAATATATCACTTCCAATGTATGGTTGATTTCTTTTTCAGAATTACTCAACGTTAAAATTGTATACAAAAAGTTCAATTAAAATTGAAAACTAGCACTAACAATGAACAAAAAAAACCCGATTTTGACTTAAGGTAAATCATATTACATGGGTAAATTAGAATATTCAATAAAGTTTTACTTCTCTTGACTAAGATCTACAATAACATTTACACATATGTTTTCATAAGGCACCTCAATTGGGATTACTTAAGTGAAAGGTACCAGTAAGTCCAAACTTACACTAAAATTCTAGTCAGCTCGAAAGTACACTGAAATTCTAGAAATCCTGACTTTTACCGGTACAATGAAATTCTAGCCAGCCTGAGTTTATATTGAAATGCCAGCCAGCCAGATTTTACACTGAAATCCTAGCAAGTCCCTAAATTGCACTGAAATTTCAGCCACAGTGCAAAACTTAAAAAGGTACAGTGCTACACAGTTGCCTGAAATTTTAACAAGCCGAAAACAACACTACAATTCCAGTAAGCCTGAAATTACACAGAAATTCCAAAACAAAATGACCATATTACACTGAAATCCCGTATAAGCCACGGAAAAAATCCACTTACTCAAAACTTTTCTTCAGAAAATATCACGGTTGAATGAACTCGCAGACCAATTCACTGCTGCAATATTGTAACTCACCCTTCAAAATTACAGAGATAGATCCCTTAAACTTCTACCAGACAGTGATCTGACACCAAAACCATACAACAAGGAAATGACAGATTTAATCCACAATTTAAACAACTTGTATGGAGTAAGAACAGCTGATAAGATAGTTAAATATCAAACAGTCTTATAAAATAACCCTTCATGTTCCCTCTTTCTCCAATAAAATGATAAATATCTCTTTTAACCAGTTCAAATTTTAGTTCAAAAATTTTCTTCAATAAGAATCCTTTATAATTTTACCCATATAAATATTCCTTTAGGTTCCCCTCTCTCGTATGATAAATATCTTTTTTACCCTGTTCAAATTTTAATTCAAGGATTTTCTACAAAAGAAATGAATTATAATTTCACCCCTCTCTTCCCAAATAGCTTACACAAGGATGTTTTTATTTTATTTTTCCTCTACTTTTAACTGAAGTAAGGCCTGTGTAAATATAAAAACCAATAAGATTTGATTTATCAGAAATAAGGTGTTAAATGATTTCTGAAGTGATTCAATATACCAAAATATATCACATAAGATATTTTAAAATTATTCATTGAATATAAGGGATATACTTTATACAATGTCTATATAGAATATATAGAAATCAAACACAAACAATAATCAATCATCAACAAAGTCAAAATTATTTATACAATAGATAACTTAGGAAGTCATTATTTAGTCTAGCTATGATCATATACAGTAACTATTTTTCTTTAAAATTCAACAGGTTAAACATTTATTTTTGAAAGGTTTTTACTTTCTAATCAAGAAATTGATATCAAGGCAATCAGTTCAGGAATGGAAGAGGAAATGAGAGTGCACAAAAAACCTTCAGCAAGTGAGATGTCAAACTTTGTCACACTAGGATCTGTCTTGAATGGGATTCGAACCTAGGCAGTGAGAGGAACTGTGGTCCACGAGTGCTCGCTTTAAACCATTTGGCCACCCAGGCCCCGTAGTAAAACATATAACATATTTTAGGTTTAAATCGAAGTCTAATGTAGTAAGGAATGGAGTGTAGTGGAGTGGATTGGAGTGGAGTTGAGTGGTGGTCATGGACTTTTACTTCCTGGTCAAAAATTTTTCACTTATATTGAGCCGGTCTGTTTGGGATGATGAAATAGAGTAGTTTTATGTTCCAGTCAACACATTCATATTATATGACAAAGAAAATTGGAGTACCCACCCCCCCCCCCCCCAAAAAAAAATAAAGCAAAATGATCAACTTTATTACACTAGGAACTGCATGTCAATGGGGTTCAAACTCAGCTGTAAGTCAGCACTTAGAGCACTAAATCCCTCCACTTCCAGATAAC
Source organism: Anadara kagoshimensis (assembly GCA_021292105.1). NCBI lineage: Eukaryota > Metazoa > Mollusca > Bivalvia > Arcoida > Arcidae > Anadara > Anadara kagoshimensis. The sequence goes on from CM037870.1 coordinate 62,865,029, forward strand.
TTTCATTGTAACCCATTACTTGGACTATAAACCATTTTTTCTACCACTTAACATCAGGTCAGTATAGAACAAGAGGCCCATGGGCCTGATACGCTCACCTGATAACTAATGGCTAGCTGATAGATTTAAAGAAAACATAAATACTAAACCCCAATGACTTTTTTTTTTACACCATGATAACCATTGTATCAATACCTACAACATTCTAATATACAAGCCTATACAAAAAGTTTATAGTTTTCGAGATAATTAACCATTTCGGTATTGTTTCACATCTGTGACCTTGACCTTTGAACCCATGACCTTTTTCTATACATCAAAATGAAGCAAAGATACCTTAAAACATTGGTCTTAATGAATATGTTGTCTTTATATACCACAGAGGTTATTTTATTGAAATTTGAAGCAAAGGGTCCTAAAAATATGGTTTTAATTGGTTGTTTTTTGGTCAAAATGTGAAGCAAAGCAACGTCAAAACAAATGTCTTAATAATCAGGTAATCTTCATATGACGGTGATTGCTATATAGCAGGTTTTACTGTATTTTCCTGAAACAGGGTGTTTACGAAAATATGTAATGACTTTATGTCTTCAAACAATTAACAGAAACTCACACACTCCATAGAGATACATACATCCATAATTAAACAACAGTAACTGTTTATATAACTATTTTCATATTCTTTCTTATTGTGGTGTCATTTGTAATTATTCAGACATTTGTTCTAGGTCAATAGGTCTATGTTTTTCTGGAAAATCAAAGTTATGTCAAAATTGTAAAGTAACTCTTTTCCACACCATTCTGCAAAATAATGTCATCATTGATAGATATGGTACAGAATGCTAAATCACACAAACCATGTACCACCATCATGATACAGAATGCTAAAATAGGTTTTTGATCACAAGGTATGCTGGCAAACCACATTCTCATACCTAATGATGGCGACCTTGCTAAAAGCAAGTTTAATCAAAAGCTACTCTTGCAAAACCACATTCTAGTACCACCTGCATTATTTGGTATGGTACAGAATGCTAAAACAGGTTCTAATAACATGGTGTGCTAAATAAATGTTGATGTTTTCAGACAATGCTGAAAAAAGTTAAACTTCTATCTCTATCACCTCTATTATTTCGTTATTTCAGGGCAAAAATGGCTTACATTAACATGAGTTTATCTTCAGCATTTTTAAATGAGTAGTATGAATTAAAAATACCCATAATTTCTCTACAAACCTCTGGATATGGATTTCAAACAACCATCTTCATTAACATTTACAACTATATACAGAATCCTAACAGCATTGTTGTAACATTAATTATCATTACCATATCATAACAGGGGCCTGTAGTCACCATATCAGAACAGATAAAATACACTCAAAAATTTGATGTTTGACTATATACGGTACAGACCTGTCAAAAGTTTAACCTCGATGTACCTAGGTACCAAATTAGTGTGGAATGGTAGCTTATCTCAGCCCCTTGTTATCTACATTTTGACAGCTTTTTTGGCAGCTGCTATCTATCTCTTGGCAGCTTTTTGGTCACTAGCTCATTGGTCAACCGGCAGCCGAGCTTCAACTTCTTTTTACTAGCTAAGTGTTAACTTTTGACAGGTCTGTACCTACAGTCAATTACTTCATTATAACACAGGTAGCTAATAAACTCTTTAAAACTTTGACACTTTACATATCAATTTCTTCTAAAGTCTCAAATGATTTCATAAAACGAACTCATTATTACAAAACCACTTGAAAATTACTTAGAAACGACTGTGTAACACTTACTTCTGTCCGCTCTGCTTTAATTTCTATATATCTTAATGGCCCAATATTTACTTATAGAAATACACAAATTCTTCAAGAACTGTCGCCTTCTTTGTTATCTTCCTGCCTCAATATTACTCAGAGACGTACAAAACCAGGTTTTGAAGGCCTCTTTGGTCTATGGTCTATCAAAGTAGCTGCCCTGATATTACTTAGAAACACACAAAATCAATTACAGAGTCCTCTAACACTGCTCTGATAGGACTTAGAGTCCTCTAATGTCTCACTTTTAACTTCTACCGTGATATGACTAAGAAACACACAAATCAAGCCCTGGAGTCCCCTTTAGTCTAAGGTTTAAAAAAAAAAGACTGCTCCAATATTAATGAGAGGCACAAAAATTCAAGTTATGGAGTCCTCTTGGTTTTAACTTTTACAAACTTTACTACTGTGGTATCACCTAGAGACACACAAATTTATGTACTTAGAGTCCGCTTTGGTCTAAGGTCTAAAAAACTTACTACTGTTGTAATATAAGAGACAAAAAAAAATCAAATTTTGAATTCCTCTAAACATTTGCTATTTAGCAACACCAGTAAGACCTTAAAAACTTACTACATGTACCATGGTATTACTTAGACACAAAAAAATGATTTTTGAATTCCTCAAAATATTTTCCATTTATAATCAAGCAACACCACTAAACATTTTCTATACATACCAATTATATATGTGGTTACTTACGAGTTGAAGATCATTATCTCTTAAAATATTTAAATATCAAAATTTCAATAATACCTATCAATTTATAGGTAGTTTTAAAAAGTAAGAATACCTGGTATAATATATCACTTCCAATGTATGGTTGATTTCTTTTTCAGAATTACTCAACGTTAAAATTGTATACAAAAAGTTCAATTAAAATTGAAAACTAGCACTAACAATGAACAAAAAAACCCGATTTTGACTTAAGGTAAATCATATTACATGGGTAAATTAGAATATTCAATAAAGTTTTACTTCTCTTGACTAAGATCTACAATAACATTTACACATATGTTTTCATAAGGCACCTCAATTGGGATTACTTAAGTGAAAGGTACCAGTAAGTCCAAACTTACACTAAAATTCTAGTCAGCTCGAAAGTACACTGAAATTCTAGAAATCCTGACTTTTACCGGTACAATGAAATTCTAGCCAGCCTGAGTTTATATTGAAATGCCAGCCAGCCAGATTTTACACTGAAATCCTAGCAAGTCCCTAAATTGCACTGAAATTTCAGCCACAGTGCAAAACTTAAAAAGGTACAGTGCTACACAGTTGCCTGAAATTTTAACAAGCCGAAAACAACACTACAATTCCAGTAAGCCTGAAATTACACAGAAATTCCAAAACAAAATGACCATATTACACTGAAATCCCGTATAAGCCACGGAAAAAATCCACTTACTCAAAACTTTTCTTCAGAAAATATCACGGTTGAATGAACTCGCAGACCAATTCACTGCTGCAATATTGTAACTCACCCTTCAAAATTACAGAGATAGATCCCTTAAACTTCTACCAGACAGTGATCTGACACCAAAACCATACAACAAGGAAATGACAGATTTAATCCACAATTTAAACAACTTGTATGGAGTAAGAACAGCTGATAAGATAGTTAAATATCAAACAGTCTTATAAAATAACCCTTCATGTTCCCTCTTTCTCCAATAAAATGATAAATATCTCTTTTAACCAGTTCAAATTTTAGTTCAAAAATTTTCTTCAATAAGAATCCTTTATAATTTTACCCATATAAATATTCCTTTAGGGTTCCCCTCTCTCGTATGATAAATATCTTTTTTACCCTGTTCAAATTTTAATTCAAGGATTTTCTACAAAAGAAATGAATTATAATTTCACCCCTCTCTTCCCAAATAGCTTACACAAGGATGTTTTTATTTTATTTTTCCTCTACTTTTAACTGAAGTAAGGCCTGTGTAAATATAAAAACCAATAAGATTTGATTTATCAGAAATAAGGTGTTAAATGATTTCTGAAGTGATTCAATATACCAAAATATATCACATAAGATATTTTAAAATTATTCATTGAATATAAGGGATATACTTTATACAATGTCTATATAGAATATATAGAAATCAAACACAAACAATAATCAATCATCAACAAAGTCAAAATTATTTATACAATAGATAACTTAGGAAGTCATTATTTAGTCTAGCTATGATCAATATACAGTAACTATTTTTCTTTAAAATTCAACAGGTTAAACATTTATTTTTGAAAGGTTTTTACTTTCTAATCAAGAAATTGATATCAAGGCAATCAGTTCAGGAATGGAAGAGGAAATGAGAGTGCACAAAAAACCTTCAGCAAGTGAGATGTCAAACTTTGTCACACTAGGATCTGTCTTGAATGGGATTCGAACCTAGGCAGTGAGAGGAACTGTGGTCCACGAGTGCTCGCTTTAAACCATTTGGCCACCCAGGCCCCGTAGTAAAACATATAACATATTTTAGGTTTAAATCGAAGTCTAATGTAGTAAGGAATGGAGTGTAGTGGAGTGGATTGGAGTGGAGTTGAGTGGTGGTCATGGACTTTTACTTCCTGGTCAAAAATTTTTCACTTATATTGAGCCGGTCTGTTTTGGGATGATGAAATAGAGTAGTTTTATGTTCCAGTCAACACATTCATATCTTATATGACAAAGAAAATTGGAGTACCCCCACCCCCCCCCCCCCCCCCCAAAAAAATAAAGCAAAATGATCAACTTTATTACACTAGGAACTGCATGTCAATGGGGTTCAAACTCAGCTGTAAGTCAGCACTTAGAGCACTAAATCCCTCCACTTCCAGATAACTTTCATTGTAACCCATTACTTGGACTATAAACCATTTTTTTCTACCACTTAACATCAGGTCAGTATAGAACAAGAGGCCCATGGGCCTGATACGCTCACCTGATAACTAATGGCTAGCTGATAGATTTAAAGAAAACATAAATACTAAACCCCAATGACTTTTTTTTTTTACACCATGATAACCATTGTATCAATACCTACAACATTCTAATATACAAGCCTATACAAAAAGTTTATAGTTTTCGAGATAATTAACCATTTCGGTATTGTTTCACATCTGTGACCTTGACCTTTGAACCCATGACCTTTTTCTATACATCAAAATGATCGTTGTATTGATACCTACAACATTCTAATATACATGCCTATACAAAAAGTATATAGTTTTCGAGATAATTAACCATTTCGGTATTGTTTTGCATCTGTGACCTTGACCTTTGAACCCATGACCTTTTTCTTTACATCAAAATGATCGTTGTATCAATACCTACAACATTCTAATATACAAGCCTATACAAAAAGTTAATAGTTTTCAAGATAATTAACAAATTCAGTATTGTTTCACATCTGTGACCTTGACCTTTGAACCCATGACCTTTTTCTATACATCAAAATGATCATTGTATCGATACCTACAACATTCTAATATCCATGCCTATACAAAAAGTTTATAGTTTTCGAGATAATAAAACATTTCGGTATTGTTTCGCATATGTGACTTTGACCTTTGAACCCATGACCTTTTTCTATACATCAAAATGATCGTTGTATTGATACCTACAACATTCTAATATACATGCCTATACAAAAAGTTTATAGTTTTCGAGATAATTAACCATTTCGGTATTGTTTTGCATCTGTGACCTTGACCTTTGAACCCATGACCTTTTTCTTTACATCAAAATGATCGTTGAATCAATACCTACAACATTCTAATATACAAGCCTATACAAAAAGTTTATAGTTTTCGAGATAATTAACCATTTCGGTATTGTTTCACATCTGTGACCTTGAACTTTGAACCCATGACCTTTTTCTATACATTAAAATGATCATTGTATTGATACCTACAACATTCTAATATACATGCCTATACAAAAAGTTTATAGTTTTTGAGATAATTAACCATTTCGGTATTGTTTCACATCTGTGACCTTGACCTTTGAACCCATGACCTTTATCTATACATGTACATCAAAATGATTGTTGTATCAATACCTACAACATTCTAATATACATGCCTATACAAAAAGTTTATAGTTTTCGAGATAATTAACCATTTCAGTATTGTTTCGCATCTGTGACCTTGACCTTTAAACCCATAACCTTTTTCTATACATCAAAATGATTGTTGTATCAATACCTACAACATTCTAATATACATGCCCATACAAAAAGTTTATAGTTTTCGAGATAATTAACCATTTCGGTATTGTTTCGCATCTGTGACCTTGACCTTTGAACCCATGATCTTTTTCTATACATCAAAATGATCGTTGTATCGATACCTACAACATTCTAATATACATGCATATACAAAAAGTTTATAGTTTTCGAGATAATAATTATAATCACAGGTAAAAAAAATTAGGTCACGACCTTCACAATTGACCTTGACCTCATTTTGAAGATACTAACAAGAACATGTCAAAACTGAAAACCCCATGTCATTATCTGGTCAAATAGTCAAGTTATAACAATTTGAAGCTATTTTAAGATTTTTTCAAAATTAAACGCAAAAACGCGTAACCTATTTTTTATCCGAATTTCACAAAATGAACAAACTATAGGCTTAAGACCCTAGAGAAGCCAAATATCACATCAGATTTTTTCTCCAATCAGTACTTTCGGAGAAGAAGATTTTTTAAGATTTTTGCACCCCTAGGTCACCTTGACCTAGTTATGGTAGCCATAGCAACGCCACGAACAAATCTGAATTGCACCGGCCCATATATACTTCTGACAAAGTTTCATTAAAAACTGTCCAGTAGTTTCAGAGGAGAAGTCGAAAATAGGTGTTAACGACGCACGCACGCACCCACACATGCACGCACATACACACACTGCGCTATGCCATAAGCTCACATGACCTTCGGTCAGGTGAGCTAAAAACATTAATACACTTGACTTACTACTTAGAGTGCAGTAATATACAATGATAGCATTTCAGCGAGTGCGATATGATGTTTTATCGGCAAAGCAAAGCAATCATATTGGCTGAGGCCGTAGGCCGAGGTCAATATTACTTTTCTTTACCGATAAAACATCATATCGCACTCACTGAAATGCTATAATTGTTTTATTACATGTAAACTATGTTAAAATGAGAAGACAGGTGTTATATTTTACTAATAAATATATTTTGCCTTTTACGTTCCTACACTGGCCGCCATCAATGTACCAGAGCAGCGTCACAGCAAGTAATGACGTACTAGTGTCTGTGACGTCATTAAATGGTGGAATTCATCCTTTTTGTGTTCAATTCAGGTTTCAAACGATGGATTTGATTGGCTTAGTGCAATATGGTGTTTTATCATGTTTCAGAGTACAATGTGATGTAAAACGGCTTTACGCGTGCAAGTAGTTTAACCAATCAAAACAAAGGTCTCAGAGTAAAATCATATCATAATGTAATAATGGTGTTTAAGGTCCTAGTCAAGATTATTTCACTTATATCGAGACAGTCTATTTTAGGATGGTGGAGTGAAGTTGAGTAACATGTCTTTTGTCCTTGACAAAAATCTTTCACTTATATTGGGATTGTTCTATAATGGTGAAAGGAATTAGTGCCCAGAGTACCCCAACAACTTACAGCAAGTGAGTTGGTCAACTATCTCACAGTTAAAGACTACCAATTGAAATTAAATTCTTTGGTTATTACAATGTTGAAATTGAAAATAAAATTACCTTAAAAATATCCTGAACTAAAACTGGCTAAAACACTAAACACAAAAAATATACATAACTATGCTTTCTTCATCCATTTGTACAACACAATTTCTCTTTCAATATCCCATGTTGTAAAATTTATTCATATCAATAACAGTTTTACAAAAAGGTCTCAAGTTACACCTGCATAATGGGTCTAAATTTACACTTCTCTTATTATATACTGGCCTATCAGTATTATAATGCTGGTATTGTTCCAATACTATATACAGGTAAAATTCATTAACTTTACAATCTCAAATACACAATTTATATGAAAAGTTCCTAAATCAATTTTAATTGTCAGCCTCTATTATTAATGTTAATTGAATCTGTAAGTTAGAAATTAAATCGCTTGCATTTTAGGTTTTAGATAATTGAGTTATTATCCACATTTGATTTTTGTCTAGGTTTTATAATGTCATATAGCATTTAATATAGTAAAACCTGTTTTTTAAATCTACCAACAGGAACTAGGAAATCTGAACTTTATAGACAGGTGGTCTTTACATAGAGGGTATTTTTGGTTGAAATATGAAGCAAAATAAAACCTAAAAATGTCCATTATAATAGACAGATGTTCTTTATATAAATATTTTTTGACTGGATGATGAGGCACCGTTAATTTTTGACAACTTGCACAACAAGCTACCATAATATTGCTTATCAACTTTTGGATAGATAGAAAAAAATGTTTCAAGGGAGAAAACTCTTACTATACCCACAGACAAATTATTCTTAAACTAAATTAAGTATTTTCAAAGTTACCAGTACTTTCTATGATGTTTGAATTTCCCCATCCTAAATTGAGAGATCGATCAACTGAATGAGGTTTTGCATCCCAGTCAAGAATATTTTACTTATATTGAGATGTCACCAGCTTTAGGAAGTGGCAGAAGTTCAAGCCTAAAGTACTTCTCCATAGGATGAGTTAAAATTCCAGACAACAAAATAGTTGTCTTAAATACTTTAAGTACCAGTAGATGTAAACAACCTATTCTGATCAAAATTTACCCCGTAACAACTCCAATGTTACCCAAACTCCCCTCCTCTCCCCACTCCTAAAATTTAAATTACATAAATCAGGTTAAATGTGAAGCCCAACAAAAGTATGTTGGACCAATATTCCACTAAAACTTAGTACTGAGGCAGTCAGTTCATGGATGGTGGAGAAAACCAAAATGCCAGGAGAAAACCACCAACCTTTGGCAAAAGAATTGGCAAATTGACAAAGGTTTTCAAACTAGGATCTTTCCCAAGTGGAATTCAAACTTAGTTGATAGGAGACACTGTGATTGTTAAGTGCACACTTTAGCCAGTCCCCAATATTTGAGTAAGGGTCCTAAAACATTCAGTTTATATAGGTTTTAATCAAATTTCTGGGTTCAGCTGTCTACAATGTCTATTGTACATATTTCACTGTACAGTACAGTATAACCCTCACTGATGTATGTAACTATAACACAATTGATTTATTGATGATTACCATTACATTACTATCATACTGTAAACCTGGAAAATTTAGAGACAGTTTTATTTTGATGCAACTGACAGTAAAATTAAATCACTAAATTAAACCGTCAAAAACATTTTCATTCTCAAGTGATATGGGCTTTTAACTCCCATTAAGGTTTGTAAAATGTCTCTTAGTTAGGCTAGTGCTAAATTTAAACTGCACTAATAAAAAGGGCAACCTCAAATTGTTAAATAAGTTTGCACAAATATAAAGTGGTTTACAGTACAAAATGTATTTATCAACCTCCTCAATCAGATCTGACAGTGATTTTAAAGATGATTTGTTATTCTTTATTTAGGACTATTTATTTACAGTTTTTACAAGTTTTTTCCATTAGTTCCCTCGATTAAAACATAAAATCAATTATTTGTGATAATTTAACTTGTATTATCTTCCTGCTGTCCGTTTTTAAAATATCTTATGTACAACCTAACATATTATGGTGTAATTTTAAGTAGAACTGTTTCTTTATATTAATAGAAAAATCTTTTCAATTAACTATGTAATGATAACAAATGCATTCTTTATTTCCTTTTAAAAAATAATTAAACAAGCTCAACAATAATATTTATTAAACTGTCATGGGAGATTATAGAAATTTCATGGTCAATGAAAATTTTTTACTTATTGAGGATTGGAAAAAAGTGGAGTAATGGTGTTCAAATACCCAATCAAGATTCTTTCACTTATATCCAGGCAGGCAGTTAGTTCTGGGATGGTGGAGAAAACCAGCATACCCAAAGAAAATCATGATCTTTGGAATGGAAACTTACAAACTTTCTCACATAAAGATCTGTCTACTGTAGGAACCACTGTGGCTATGACAGTGAAATTCTCTTTATATCCATAGAAAATCAAATAAATTTGAATAAAGTTTGATATTTTTCACTTACTTGTACCTAGTCGTAACAGGAAATCTGTATGCGCATTTGGCCCTGAGACCTTGACTTATTTACCAAGGCCCAAAATTGGAATAGTTTCAGAAAACACAATTCCACAAAATTTTCTCCAAATTGAAACAAGAAGTGTTAAATCTATAAATATTAATGATTCTATAGATTTCTTTAAATTAAAGTTTAGACATATACATCCAAGTTAAATATCTGGCAATGTTACAGACATAATTAGCATCAAAATAGAAGCCAATATCAGAGAATTTTGACAAAAATTCCTTATAATTGGATGAGGGGCAACCAAGTGGACTACATAGCCAGGTTACATGTAATATTGTCTCTCATTGTCCAGCTTGGGCAGACCTAAGTTTTTCAGTTGCCGAATGTCAATGGTTCTCTCTTGGCATCTTTAGATTTCCTCTACAATCCCAGAACCGACTGCCTCAAATTACATAAAAGAAGTAAAAAAATCTAGGGCATAAATCAAAATACATGTATACTGTTTCTGTACATATATAGCTTGAATGGTGACTGCATAATAAACTCTGAGAGTTACTTCCCTTCTATTAGTGTTTCTACATGCTGACTTTTCAAGTGATATTAACTGACACTTAAGGTGATTCAGAAAAACCCAAAATTCCCAAAATAAACAAGGGGCTGTTAATGTTCTTGACTTACACATATATATATATATATAATTGACATTTCCTAAGCAAAAAGGGCCCACAGATTTTGAATGCAGTAAATATATATTAGTCTGTTACAAAATACCTTTGTGACTTTTTTTGCAACTATTCCATAACTATTGAGGTGATTTCACTTTTATTACTATTTTTGTCTAACCCAATGTTGTTATTTAAAAAATAAAAATTTAATAAAAAGTCTTTTTGCATATGGATGGTCATATTGAAATGGCTAAGGCATGTAATCTGAAAAAATCCACCATAGCAGTCTCGTATAGAAAAGAATATGGGAAACCCTGGCATCAACTGGAGAAGACCAGATTGGTGTGCCACCAGGATGAGTGCAGTGAAGTACCAGTAATGAAATTCAATGGTGCGAAGCTACCATCTGAGGGATTACAACTGAACGCTTTTTTATGTTAGAATCTCGCCCAAAAATGTAGCGATATTTTATGTCTGGTGTTGTATGTCCCAGAGTCAAGATTCTTTAACTTTCATTGAGACTGTCATTTTTTGGATGGTGAAGGAAACTTAGTACTCTGAAGAAATTCGCCAACTTTCAGCGAGCAAACTGACACACTGTATCACATTAGGATCTGCACTAATGGGATTCAAACCCAGGCAGTGAAAGGGGCTGTGATCTGTTAACATGTGCTTTAGACACAGATGGTGGAATAAAAGGGATCATTTGATGTAAATAATTGTTCAAAAATCTTATTTTTATGTTGTAAATGAGTGTAATAAAAAGAATCTCACACTGTTACTGGTGTTAAAATTTATTGCTGGTCATTATAATGGATTCAATAAACAAATTTAAAGGGAAGGGGAGAGAGAGGAGAGGTGTTAAAACCTGTAATATTTGAGAACATTTATGTTGCAAATGAGTGTAAAAAAGAATCTCACACTGTTACTGGTGTTAAAATTTATTGCTGGTCATTATAATGGATTCAATAAACAAATTTAAAGTGAAGGGGAGAGAGAGAGAGGACATGTTAAAACCTGTAACATTTGAGAACAAAAATTTAGCCAGTTTTTATTTTAGGGCTTTAATCCTATATCAGTATATACAGATTTAAGATTTACTCAGGGTTATGTTTTCAATGATACAGGTCCATTGTAATACAAATGTCGAAACCTAAAGTAAAATTTTTGCCAATTTACATTAAAAAATCTGAATTCCTGCCTAAATTTTCATAATGTTAATACATGCCATTAATTAAACCCAGGACTCCTAAATTAGTGCCACTTTAATGATCACATCAGATTTCAATGAAATGGAATAGCATATACCCAGTAACTTATTTAGTCATATACTGGTAAAATTTTATTTTAAAATTTTAATGAAATCAAATAACAAGTACCCCAGTAACTTATTTGGGAAGAGGTCAAATTACATGTACATAATATCCTGTGTTCATTTAAACTCATTCAATGACTTTATTTAAGTTTTTAACTACCTTTTAAGAAACAATATCATCCTTTGTTAACTTACACTTTCAGCCATGTAACATGTACCTGATAAAGATTGTAACTAGCACAAAAGACTAGTGGTCTGAACTAAATCTGTAAATTTCCTACAGTACAGGTTGAAATTTAAACACTGAGCTAAGGAAAAGGTGTCTAAGGTCGGCTGCCGAGTGGCTGAGATGTGGGTAGCTAGTGGCCGAAAAGTTGTCAAGAGGTACATAAAAACTTTAGAAAAACTGCCATAAGACAATAGATCGAGATAAGCTGTCGATATGGTACTTATTTATTAGCTCTGTGTTAAACTTTCGACATGTCTGTAATGTATGCTTGTGAAAAATAAATGTATAAACCCCTAATTATACAGTACAGACCTGTCCAAAGTTTAACACTTAGCTGACGAAACAGAGTCAAAGGCCACTTGCCAAGTGGTCAAAATATGGATGGTGACCAAAAAAGCTGTTCATTAGTAGATAGCAGCTGTTTAGATATAGCTAACATGGTGCTGAGACGAGCTGCTGACTTGGCACTAGTTCAGTGTTAAACTTTTGACAGGTCTGTACTATAGGTGTACCATTGAAGTATAATTAGTAGAAACAGTATCAGATATCTGTAAAGTAAAAACAAACACAAGGGCACATAATACAACCCTTGACAACTATATCTACACAAATCTAGTCTTAATTGTTCATAATGACCATTTATTTTTATAAGAAAGAAAATAAATATGTGTATGTATCATGTTTTTCAGACCTTTTCTAACTTTCAAAGCATTTTAATTAACAAACAATGATAATGCATAAATCTGTAAAGAGTGGAGTTGAGTTATTGTGTTTCATGCCCAAGTCAATATTATATAACTTATATTGGGGTGGTCAGTTAAGGGATGATGGAGGAAGCTGGGGTGCCAAGTGAAAACCACCCACCTTCATCCATGTGTGAAAAAGTTGTCATTTGTTTTACCAAACTTTGATGGTTTTCCCTGAATAGTTTGAATGGTGCCCTCCTCTATCCCAGACCCTACTTTTCTAAATACAAAATTCTGGAAAAGGATAAAGTATTCTGACAAATTATGAAAGGGAATATATACAGGACCAGAACAGGATTGGAACCCTAATACCCAACACAATAGAAGTGTTCTACCCAGTTAAATACTGGTACCCACACAACCATATCTTCATAAATCTAGACATAGGAAAAGTAACAACCGAATCTAAATTAAAGGTAACTATGGCTTTGCAGTAACCATATAAGTGGAGTGGCATAGAGTATTGGTGTTTTATGTCCCAGTCAAAATTATTTCACTTGTATCCAAGCTGTAAACAAAATAATGATGGAGAAAACTAGAGTGCCTTGACAAAACCACTGGTGTTTGGTAAGTGAACTGGAAAACTTTCTCACACTAAGATCTGTCCAAAGTGGGAATCAAACATTGGAGTTGACAGCTTTTGTGATCTTTAAGTGCAAACTAGACGACTTGGCCACTAAGCATCAGGTGAAACAAAAACATTTTCTACAATATTCCTCAAAAAGTTGGGGTATTTCTGTCAAAATTATTTCACTCAAATGAATGTAATAAGTTTTAGGAAGTGAAAGGAACCAGAATACCACACAAGGAAAAAACAAAATAACCAGTTAACTTTTGACAACTAAACTAACAGACTCTGCCACTTTGTCACATTAAGACTTGCCCTTATTAGGTGCTGATGGGAGACACCATGATCAGTGTAATCTTGTGATAGAGACCATTTGGCCACTAAATTGCTTCATCAACAAATACATGATACCAAGGCCTTGATTAAAATTTTAAATAGTAAAACCACGCTTTGATGCCCCTAAATAATTGTGCCACTTTGTTTATCCCCGCAATATCTTAATGTCCAAAACTCCATTTCTTCTGTGTTAGTACCAAGAGAAAATCAACAACCTTCGAACTTTCATCTAGGATCTGCCTGAATCTGACCCATAAGAGCAAAATTGTTCCTACTTATGTAATAATAGATGTGTAAAAGTTTAAATTTAATAGATGTTACACTAACAGCCACTATTCTTATATTTCAAACCTAGCTGTCGGATATAATTTTGTATCTACTGGTATACCAAATCTCCACTGGGTAGAGTAAGATACACAACATTACACTTTTGCCAATAAACTGTAGTTAAAGATCCCAATAATAATGGCCTTCCAAAAGCTTCAAGGTATAGGTAAAAAGTGCTAGAATAAGCTGTCGATTTGACACTATTTAATTAGTCTTAAAATTTTGACAGGTCTGTACTGTACATACATGTATTATCGAAACATGAAATGATGACATAGCACCTCTGTTCTGATATGATGACACCTCTGTTCTGATATAGTGACACCTCTGTTCTGATATGGTGACACCTTTGTTCTGATACAGTGACACCTCTGTTCTGATATGGTGACACCTTTGTTCTGATACAGTGACACCTCTGTTCTGATACGGTGACACCTCTGTTCTGATATGGTGACACCTCTGTTCTGATACGGTGACACCTCTGTTCAGATACGGTGACACCTCTGTTCTGACAATACCTACTGGTCCCAGTTTCAGTTATCATATATTTCAGTTTTATTGTTTTAATACAACTTTTTCACATAATAAATGATAAAGAATAATACATGGTGATATACATATTATATATGCCATATCTGACCAAGAACCCAAGACCAAACAGAGAGCTTTAGCCTTAGGTAGAAATTGGTCGGGGTCTGATATGGCATAAAATATAGATTTCATGTTTTACTCTTTTTATCATATACTTAAACTTTCATCATGTAAAACAAATACATGCACTATAGACATTTGAAATGAATATGGCAAAAATTTTCAAAGTAGTTGATCATTAGACCAGGCATGTGCAGTCGGTGACATGGATCACACCATTTCAGCCATATCTAAGCTTGAAGAAACTACATAATTACTACAAAGTATATTATGATAAATCTTATTAATTTACTTACTTTTTCCATGCTTTCTGGATTTTCAATGCTGCCCATTGATTTTTACGAAATGTTTTTTGTCGATCTTTTTCCGTCTGTTTTAGATTCTGTTGTAACTGTCTATTTTGTAGTAACAGTTCCTGATCCGAGAGTACTTTTGCATCTTTTTTCCTGGAACGAGTAATAAATCCTTGTAGAGAGGCAGATAAAGATCGGAAAAAATGTGGCATAGTTCTTGGTTATGTTAATTAACTAACTCCTAATTATGGCAACACAACTTAAAATAAATAAAACACTAATAGCACATTTCTTATGAAAATTTCTAAAACAATTCTCCAATAAAATATCTATAGAAAACACATCCAAATATTCAACTGATATCCATTTTTCGTTTGTTATAAATATATTTTAAAACATTTATCCAAACTTTTCTGAATTTCTCTTATACACTTGTTTTGAATTCTTCTGTATATATTAGGTGTCTTAAGTCCACATATATCAGTAATTCTGTATTATAAAACTAATGAAAATACTAAATCAAAATTCCTTGTTAGAGAGGTACTAATGGTACTAATTTCTTCATAGATATTAACTGTACACAGGGTTCAAATAAGCCTTTTTCTTAAGTTAAACCTAAACCAGACTACTGGATAAAGAACGTATTAAGACTACGGATTATAAAAATTTTGATCGACAATCCCATACCAACAATGTTCTCCATTGTTTAAGCCATTTTTTCACTCTCAGTTAAACACAAGTTTGCATGTTCATGTGGCTGTATATAAATTTAATTTCTACACAGAAACAATACTGTTTATTTTATATGCAAACAATGGTTACAGTATTTAAAATCACCCGTTAAAAATTTTATAAACCAATTATGAATTTCCAATATGTATTTATATATATTTACATGGGTATTGAGATTGTGAAAATTATATGTAATATAGGATTAAATTGGTACATACATAATGGGGTCCAAAAGAGGTAGGATAGGGTAATGTTAACCCATTGAAATATGATACATAAAACATGGGGACTAGTTTGGATAGGTTAGGATTACAACCTGCTGATTGGGAGATAGCTAATCCCTAAAGGGATACAAAAAGAAAACCCTATGAAAAACAGATACATAAAATATGGGGACAAATTCAGATAGGTTAGGATTATATCCTGCTAATCAGGAGAAAAAGGATAATCTCTAAAGAAAACTTTGGGTTTACCATTCATATAATAGGATTATCCATGCTTATTATTATCATTTTATGACACCAGAAATAATAAAAAAATATTATAACATGCTATTTCTGAATTAAGAGTTGAATAATAGAGTTTTTAACCCCCCTGTCCAAATTATTTCACTTATATCGAGACAGTCAGTTCATGGATAGTGGAGAAAACTGGAGTGCCAGGAGTAAATCAACAACCTTCTGCAAGTGAACTGACAAACTTTCTCACACTAGGATCCACCCAATTGGGATTTGAGCCTAGGCAGTGAGATGTTGTGCACACTTTAGACCACTGGCCACCTAGGCTCCTTAAGATAAACAGTTTTTGCTTTACCCTTAAGCCTGTAAAACCATGTTTAGATTGAAACAGCATGTTGAAATATTTAAATGAGAGAAAGAAAACAGGAAAAGAGAAAAGAAAAACTTTATTTTGTAAGTGGATAGGTATTGTTGAGTTTTTAAGTTATGCCTGTGATCTGTCAAAACTATAGGCAAAGAAAATAAATACAAAATATTTTTTAAATCCCTTTACATATGCCTCAAGCTGCTGATCAGCATTACAATCTGATGTTTTTTAAATTATTAAACCTATTTTGTGTTTTTTAAAGTGAACAAAATCTACAACACATACATGGAGAGTATATTTACACAGGGACAATACAGGTATTCATTACTTAATACACAGATCATAACTTGTACTTACAGTACTGGCCTGTCAAAAGTTTAACACCAAGCTTACAAATTAGTGCCAAATTGGCAGTTCATTTCTGTTTGTAATAGTTAAGCAGCTTCTCCACAGCTGTAATCTATCTCTTGGCAGCATTTAGGTTACTAGCTATCCATGTTTCGGTCACTCGGCATCCAATCTTCGACACTTTCTGTCAGCTCAGTGTTAAACTTTTGACAGGTCTGTACTATATATATCAACATAACTCTGTTTACATACCCTGATCAATTGATCAATTCGTCAATATTTATTTAATTAAAACATGACAAACGTTTTTACATAGATCCCATAAACTACTATATCAGGGTCAATAGATACTGGTAAAGAACATGGTCATTATATGGTCATTAGTGACCAATAGAAACTTTTACCTGTATTACTGAAATGAAATTATTTTTATTTGTTATCAAAAACAGAAATGGACGTTTTTGTACACTGCATAATTTTTTACTCCAAATCTGTTATACATTATTAAAACTTGAATGAACCCAATTGACTAAAGTGGAGTTATGGTGTTTTATATCCCAGTTCAGGAGTATTTCACTTATATCAAGCCAGTCAGTTTAGGGATGGTGGAAGAAGTTGGATTGCCCAGAGAAAATCACTGACCTTCGGCAAGTGAAATGGCAAACTTCCTCGAATTAGGATCTGTTGTAATACAATTGCTCCCTCAGGAGTACTTTACTTGCATCAAGGTGCTAAGTTCAGGGATTGTGAAGAAAACCAGAGTATCAAGAGAAAACTACAACCTCTGGCAAACAATCTCATACTAGGGTCTGAAGAATTTAAACCTGTTGTGACAACTAAGTACATGCTTTTATCCTCTCAGCCACTGAATCCCTATACCCAATTGAAATTTAGACCATATACAGAAACCACACTCATTAAGAAACTGGTATTTTAACCAATATTACAGAATATTTATACTTTGGTGCCCAATGCAGTCATGTTTTTACAGTTTCAATATACCCATATGGAGAGGGAAGAACTCACTTGAAAGAAAAATGACAACACACTTCAAGAGTCAATTATTGGAATTAAAAGATTTCAATAGTTGGAATGGTGTTTTAACACTCCAAGTCAAGATTACTTCACTAGTATCAAGGCCATCAGTTTAGCAATACATAGAAGAGTGTATGAAGAACATCAGCGACCTTCTGCAGTCTGAGTTATATAGGAGTGGAGTGGAGCAATGATGTTTTTACATCCCAGTCAAGGTTCATTAATGTAAAGAGGTTGTTGGAATGGTGATGGAAAATGGAATACCTAGAGAAAAACTTCTGAACTTCAGGAAGCAAACTCACAAACTTTGTCGCACTAGGATCTTACTTAGTGGGAAAATCAGCTCAATATCTACAGGTGTTTAGATAAAAATGTAGAAAACTTATGTTTGTTTCACAAATTGATGAACATGCAGAGTGATCAAAAACATCTACTCCACAATCTTATTGCACATGGGGTATAAGGTATGTTGAATTTCAAAATGTACATCTGTTGAGGTATCTACATGGAAATTAGTTTGTACTTCAAATTACATTGTTAAAATTCACATAAAATCTCTTATAATGTTATGATGTTTGAAAGTGAAGTAGAGTGCAGGTACTCCTAATGTAATACCTGTACCTGTATAAAGAACTCATTAAAACTTTGGTGATATAAATTAAACATTTAACTGCCAAATGATATTAAATACATATGAAAATTCCTTTATAAGTTTTGGGTGTTAACAACTGATTGAACTGTTACAATTATTGTAAAATAAATATTGAACTTAACACATAAGTGCATACTTTATTTTGAATACAGACAGAAATATGTACAATTTTTGAATTATATAACATTAAGTTGTATATTCAGACCTATCAACCTATCAAGTACTTTTTTGTATTTTTTTAGTAGATTTTTATTTCATGTATCATGGTATACTACAGAGCATGTAGCCACTTTGTAAAATGTTTTTGAGAAGAGAATGACATGTTGTACATTAGGTCACCTCGTAATAAAAATACAACACAAAAAATAAATGTTAACTTGTGTAAAATGTAGCTACAATTCTTGAAACATAGCACTGTGCAGTGCTGATGTACGGCAAATGGTGTTGGTCAACTTGGTACGTGGTAGCACTAGGCAAGCTCATCATGCTCAATTACTGCGAGCCAATTGGCTGTTTTCCACGGCTGGTTACCACTTTTAATAGAGTTTAAAAGTTTGTTTTTTTGAGTACTTAACATTCTAGATACACTTCATTTGGGTTCTGATAAAAAAATGAATCTCGACTATGGTGAAAAATGACTAACGGGTAACAAATTTTGTACCCGACCGGTAACCGAATCTTGTACAAAGTGCCGGTATTGGATAGAATATTCCAGCTTCATTTTCTAAAATTATAATCCAGACTCGATGTTCCTGGTAATACGATGCTGAATGTTTATTACACAGATTAAATAAATAAATAAACAATCTTTATTGCGTTGTTATCAATTTGTAACTTTCACGTTGTCGATGTGACCCGAGGAGGACAAGATTGATTACACGTATTTATCATTCTTTCCAAGTAAACTCTATAAAATCATACCTGAATCAAGTGCTTTAATTTTCTTTGAAAACGAAAGTTGGTTGAATTACACAATTTTCTCTTATGTAACAAGTTCTGTCTGCATGCAGATTAAACATCAAAGACATTTTTCAGGGCAACCCTAGGAAGTGACGTTGTCTATGAATTTCATTGGATTAGAAATGTGATACACATTTAATCGTTGAACGGAAATTCCTGGAAGTTTGCCTCGTACGATGCGATCACTTTAAGATCATAACTTTTTATTAAATAAACAACACAAAACTTTTTATTTAATAAACAACACAGTTGAATTTAACTAATCTGTGTTAATTTTACTTTATTTTAACGGGTATAACCTACATTGGTGTTGCGCCCGGACTTCTGTCGCATTTTAAAACTAATTTATCGATTAGATTAGATTTCACTTCTGTGAAAGGGAGATAAATCTTACAGTGCCGTGTGATATCTGAGCAGTCGCACATGAATACAAATGTGGATTTTAAATACTTTGCCGATTTGGAAATAAAATTAAAATGAAACAGGAATATTGTGTGTATCAACAAACGGTAAACACAAAAGTAATTGCTTTTTTTCTCGGAGTTACTCCCTTTGGACCATTATGTCTCTGTCTATAACATGGACAGACTACTTATTATTCTATGAGATTAGTTCGCCAAAATGCACAAATTATTTTGAGGCATTCCGCTGCGACATGTTAATATATTCTGACAATTTATTCTCGATATCCATGTCAGCAAATGCATTACATGACTCACGATAAAACGGATAGATATTCCTTTCAGGTTCATTTACTAGGCGCACTATATTTTGATGTGTACTATTCGTAGCAAAGAAGCCTGAGATAGCAATGTATGCTTTCACTAATGTGAATGCCATACAAAAATAAGGTTTTAGTAGTTACGCTCAAATAAACTTTTATATACATTATTTTTACATGTAATTTACAAGTATATACATAGAATAAACAATTTCCAGTATTTTTATATTAGACCAATATTAATTGCTGCTTATGCAATAAATGAATTTTTATGACCATTATACAGGTATCAATTTACAGGTACTTGCAATCAAATGTTTTAGTATCTGAATAATTAGTACAATCAATTTGATTGGCCAAAATATTTTAGTACAACTAATTTTATTGGTAAAACCTAACAAGTGAATTATTTATTGATTGAACAGTTATATATACTTTTGCGAGACCTTGTTTATTTATTTGACCAATGGTCAGTCTAAGGTCATGGTTGGTCTGTGTGTGTCCACTTTATTTTGAACAATAAACATGTTTATTGCTAACCGATTTTATCTTTTACAAATAAATTGAAATTTGATAGAAAACAAACAGTGCAATATAAATTCTAATGAGACCTACTAATAACTGAGATTTATATCACTTATTGAAATCTAGATGTGTAGTGGAAACTAAATACCGGTAGCTATGACAACTTATGGTAGCAGAGTGGAGTGCATCATTGGAGTCCAATGCACCAGTAAAAATCCTTTCGTTATATCCAGGTGGACAGTTAATTCTGGAATGGTGGAGAAAACCAGAGTGGCCAAGGAAAACTAATGATACCTACTAAAATCTGGCATTAATATCGGATCTAGATGGAAACTATAGCTATGGCAAATTATTAGCAGTGAAGTGGAATGAAGTAGTTTTTATTATATGTTCTAGTAAAATTCTTTCATTTATATTAAGGCATTTCTGGGATGGTGGAGGAAACCAGAGTGCCCCCCCCCCAAAAAAAAATACACCCAAGTAAAAATTCTTTCACTTATATCCAGGCAGACAGTTCATGGAGGGCAGAAGAAGGAAACCATAGTGCCTATAGAAACAACCAATGATTTTCAGCATGCAACTTGACAAACTTTCTTGTACTATGGTCTGCACGAGTGGGGTATATACAACACTTTAATTGGCATGCATATATCCAATTGGAATAAATTTTAAACTGTAATTTTAATCTCACTTCCTTTGAGAAAATATGTTTTTCTTTTATTAAGATGTATACTCAAGTATAAATGAATGATTTTATTAAACTGTTCCTTTAATGATAGACAGAGATACCAATACAAATGGACAATAATTACTACCTCAGTTATATTATCTAGTGTTCAAATATGTTCTTTTTATATTTACAAAATAAATAAAGACTTTTTAAAGATCAAAATCTTGTTATAATGCATTATACCAACACCTTGTTTAAACAAACTTGGGGGAACCAGGTGTCTGGATCAGTAGGGTTCACTTTTCCTTAGACCCCAGTTGCCTTGGGCACCTAACTTACACAAAACATATACAGTCAAACATGACCTAAATGTCACCTTAATATATATTAATTGATTGATTAAATGGGATTTTGCATCCTAGTCAAGACGATTTCACTTATATCACAATGTCACCAGCTATAGCTAAATTATGAGCTATGCCTGCAGAGAGGGCTTTTGGCCTGCCAGGCCTACTGTGACAGAGGGGGTGGGTTTTTATTTTGCGGTCTCTTCCAAAAGACCACAGGACTTTGATTTTTAGATGTCAAAAAAAAAAAAAATGCTTGGGGCAAAAACATTCTTTTTCCTATTTCTAGGTCTGAGTTAAACCCAGCCAACAAAGTGAGCACCATCTGAGTTACCAAAGTGCTACCTCAATATATAGGTCAAAATTGTTTTTTCTGATTTATAGTGGGCAGGACATGATTGGTTGTTCAGCTTAATAAGCAGTGACCTGTTGGTATTTGAAAGGTCCAGGGTTTGAATCCTTGTCAGTGGAAGTTGTTTTTCCACTTACCTATTACTTTCAGGAACAGAGTCCAATCCTAGAAAATGCTGGAAAACTGACCAATTGGGTGGAGATATTGAGAAAAATAACTAAAAAAAATGAGAAAATAGTAATGCTTTTGCCATTTAAGAATGGGGCCCAGTATATTTAATAAATCATGGGTAGAAAAAGTTGAGAGTGTTAACCTCAAACACAGTGCATGTCCAAATCACAAACCAAAAAGCAAAAACTTTTAAAACTGGAAAATTAAGTTAAACATGTGGGCTAAAAACATAAAATGTACCCAAAACAATGGTCTGATGCTTAGAAAAACTATTTCAATGATCATACATTCAAAAGTGGAAGTAGAGGTGGAAATGAAAATCACGGTTCTTTCAGATGGGAACTTAAAATAACTGAGGTCCCGTGTCACAGTGGGCTTGGCATGTAAAGAACCCTGCTATATACCGCGGAAATGCCATCAGCGCAATGCACAGGCAAAATATCTGCACCTTCACCTAAAGCTGGCAATGTCTCGATATAAGTGAAATATTTTTGACTGGGACATTAAACACAATTACTCATTACTTATGATTTATATTTATGGTGTCAAATTTTCATGCTTTGGTGCTGCTTAATGTATTTGCATCGTTTTATTTCTGTAGTTTTGAATCTAGATCACTTTACTTACATATATATACTCTAAATGTCAAAGTAGTTTTGTTTTCATAGCAACCCACTTGACCGTGAATATAGCAAAAAAAAAAAACCACCCTCAAAATAAGTAAAACCTTGATTCATTGCTGTTACTTGTTCAGTCAGATTTTGGTTACATAAAGGGGTTGTGATGGTAAATTGGAGTAGACTGCTGAAGGAAAAACATAATATAACTTCAAAAAATTGGGGCTATAAATGTGAAGGTTTAAAGAACCTCAAAATACTCTGGCAATAAGCAAGGCGGTAGAGTTATCAAGGGGAACAAGGTTTTACTGTATAATCATTATACAGTGCTTAGAAATTAAAATTTATACCTTTTCTTGTAGGTTGGTCTGCTAGCTATGACTGTTTGTATGACTTTAAGCTTTCTTGAAACTTTTTTCCAAACTGATGCAGCATCCCCCGCCGATACATAACCTTCATCTAGTGAACCCATAGTTTATATATATAAAATAATACCACTACCAACGATTCCGTAACACAAATACCAAATATGTTTCCAAAGAAATTAAGGAAATCGGTAAACTTTGTTTCCAAGTTGATTATACAATAATTATAAACAAATATGTTTCCAAGATGTGATTATGGTAATTGGATAATCCACAAAATATATGTCTCCAAAGAAATTATGGAAATCTGCAATCAAATTTGTCTCCAAGATGAATTTAAAAAAATGTAAACAAATGTTTCCAGGGGGATTGTGGGATTGTGGTAATCCGTTAAAATATATTTCCAAAGATATTATGAAAAACTACTGGCAAATCCCATAACAAATTTATTTCCAAGGAAACCAATACACAAATAATATATTTCCAAGTTTGTTAAGAACAATTTGCTGGTAAATCCACAAAAATATATTTCCAAGATAATAATGTAAAACCTTTTGTAACTGTGACTGTCAATGAATTGGTTTCTATGGTGATTTTAAGGACAAATAATTAACAAATATTTTCCAAAATGAATTTGGAGATGACTTGATGCAGAAACAATTTTTCAGGAAAATTATTCTCAATAAACATAAATTCAGGATCAAAATTAATATCTCAAAAACTAAAGGAATAAATCCAGTGCCGAGAAGCTATATTCCAACCAGTTCGATCCAGAAAATAGCTAAATGTATTATCGAAAAATACCAAGTATAATGAAATTTAATACAAAACCATTATAAGAGATATTTTCCTGTCTAAATATTTGACCACAATCACAGTGTTTCACTACACTTATTAATGACCATGCAAAGTTTAAACAACTCTCTCAAATTTTTTTTTAGAATCTGATATTAAGTAAACTTGATGTTTAAACAAAGACTGTACGATATACAATAATTTTTCCAGCCAACTTAAACTATATTTCCATAAATGAAATTTTTTTTTACCCTACTTAAATTTCACATCTGTAGATGATAAATTTTTTTGTTGACTAAAATTTCATGTGAATTTTCCAAATATAGCTTAGATGTCCAAATTAAACAATAAAATTAAGTGTTTATATTCAAATTCTCAACAATAGATTGGTTTTTCGGCTAATTTCACACTGTTGTTATACGACTAAGTATCAAGATCAACAGAATTAAGCTTTTGTCTGTCCTGAATAATCTTTAGTCAAATTGACAATAAAACTTAAAATTGAATTAAGGTGGCCCTTGTGATTTAAATGAACTTAAGGTGACAATAGAGAAATTTATGTCATCTTTGTTTAAATACAAATGAGTACTTAATGTTCAATGAAAAGTTCATTGGAACATTATGCAAAAACTTTATCTGACCCTTGGGCTTATAACAAATGTAAAGGGAGTGAACCATCTTAAAATATATATAGAAAAAGTATGAGAAATTTCTTAATTAAACATGAATATTTCTTAAGTTTAATTTAAACATAGACAATATGGGAGTCTAAATGAGCATATAAATTCTGAAAAACAAGTTCAAAATCAAAAATAAGTATTTCTTAAGTTTTATTTCATAAAAAGACTATTTGGAAATGAAATTGAGAATAAATGGTTGAGTATTTTTAAAATTGGAAAAATAAATACAGACACTTATATTGAGAAATACTTAAGTTTAATATGATTAAAGGTTATGAAAAAGTATTAATTCAGCAATGGAACGGAATCAAATGAACATGACATACATTTTGAAAACAAATACATGTAGTAAAACCTGCTATAGTGACTACATATAAAGAAACATTTTAATGTCATGTTACCAAAACAAGCCTCTGTATAATTTATAGAATAACATCATTTGTATGAAAAAAAAACAATAACTGACACGGTTCCATTTCCAATGTCAATGGAAGTAATTGTTCTATATAAACACTAAGGTTTATCATATGATATCTAGTATAATTCAGTCCTGCTTATTATCTGCATTGATTTTAACAGATTTCTTATTTTGGTTATTTTGTGCACCATAAATAAGTACTCATTCAAGTAGATGTCAAGACTTAGAGAATGTAGCACTTTACCTAAATGTCAGTCTATGATAAAATGTCTTCAAACTATTTTTCAATCAGTATACATATTCTGTTGCAGAGTTGTCAAAAGTACTGGCTTACTGATCACAGCTACTCTCACCAACAAGCTTCAAATACCGCTCTAGATAATCAGTCTGTTTGCCAAAGATCAATAGTTTTCTCCAGATATTCCAGTTTCTTTCACTACCCCAAAACTGACTATCTTGATATACTATAAGTGAGAGAATTATGACTAGAGCATAAATCAACCAATATTCCACAATGGTATTATACAGCAGGGTTCTAGACTATTCTTTATCATGCCATGCTTACTGTGACATGGGACCTCATTTATATTAAGTTCCCATCTGAAAGAACCACAACTTTCATTTCGTAATGCCAAGTGCTTGACAAAAGAACAGTCACTACCCACTTTCAAGTTTTGGGTCAGACCAGGTTGGGGTTTGAACCCACAGCCACCCACTTATGTTTAATTTAATAGGGCTAGGGTAATACAGACTGAATACCAAAC
The DNA here is from genome assembly GCA_021292105.1 of Anadara kagoshimensis. NCBI lineage: Eukaryota > Metazoa > Mollusca > Bivalvia > Arcoida > Arcidae > Anadara > Anadara kagoshimensis. The sequence goes on from CM037870.1 coordinate 62,891,111, forward strand.
AACCAGCACAGATTCAACTAGATGAAAATACACTAAACAACACAACCTTATTTACTTATCTTGGAATAGTAACATCTGATGGGGGCACAGATAAAGACATAAAAACAAGACTCAGTAAAGCTAGAGGTGCTTTCATAAAGCTAAAAAACATCTGGAGAACAAATTGCATCAGCAGAAAGACAAAATTGAGAATATACAACAGTTGTGTTTTGTCAGTTCTATTATATGGGGCCGAATGCTGGAGAATGACTGAAAAAGACACCAACAAACTTTCCAGCTTTCACAATGGATGCCTTAGAAAGATCATGAGAATTTACTGGCCAGCTAAGATCACTAATGTGGAGCTCCATAAAAAAGCAAACACAGACGATAAGAGAACAGTTCTAACAAGAGCAAGATGGCAATGGATAGGCCATGTGCTAAGAAAGCCAGCTAATAACATCACTAGAGTTGCTCTCAGATGGACACCTGAAGGTAAAAGGAAGCAAGGCAGACCCAAAAACACCTGGAGGAGGACTGTGGAGAAAGAAATGAAGGAACGTCATTTAACTTGGGGAGAACTAGAGAAGATGGCACAAGATAGAGACCGGTGGAAAACTCTAGTCCTTGCCCTATACGCCCCCGGGCATAAAAAGGACTAGGTAGGTAGGGTGATACAGACATGGCGGGATTTGATATAGTCTGTGATATACTATATAGGTGATACATGTATACATAAAGAATTTCAAAATTTATTGTTAAATCACATTAAACCACACTGTCTCAATTCTCAACTAATGTGATATCAATTGATGACTAAACAACTTAATTTACATATTACGTTTTTGTACCCATGTAAAATTCATATACAGGATGTCCAAAACCTATCCAGACATCTGACTTTGAATTTGAATTAGACATTATTAGATTGATTACCTGATTGATGTTTGTCACTTTGTTGTTGCCATCACAATTTAATCACTTTTGGTTTATATCAAAGTCAAAACCAAAAACGAATAGTTCCCGAATTCAAAGTGCTGATATATTAACTTTTTTACAGCTTGTATTGATATGTATATCATAATTCTAATTTTGATTATAATTGATTATCAGTAGATCATCCTATTCCTATTATTTGGTTTATCCATAACCTGTAAATATTTACAGAAATTGTAATATCATATGGAGGGGGGGGGATGTCCAAGTGTTCTAAAGTGCATGCTTACACATAATTTCACCTCTTACCACCTAAGTTTGAATTCCACTTGTGGTGATAGATCCTAGAGTGAGAAAACATGTAAAAAGGTTGGTTGTTTTCTCTGGGCATATATTCATATGTTCAACTCCATTCTATCATATGGATATTCTATTATTAATATTTACAAATTTACAACTAAATATAATTAGTTTCTTTCAGATGTTACAATTTCTTTTTGTCTCATTTACAGATATTATGGTTTTTTTACATTCTAAAATTTAACTAAATTTGGAACTTTTAAATGTAACAAATTTGTTTCCTTCTCAATTAACAAGCTCATTTTCTTTCACATTAAAAATTCAACTACATGTAGATCTAAATTAGGTACTTTTAATTGTTACAGTTTCTTTATTTCTTTCTCAAATACATGTATAATGAATAATTTACATGATATTACAAATTAAATAACAAATTAATAACAGTTTTCTATATATTATTGAGAAAATCAATACCAAACTGCACTTAGGGACATCTCATAATTAAACATTATGTCACTGTATAATTAAGGTGCATGTCGTAATTAAAATTTCAAATAAAATTCAATATCTTGATTATAACAATATCTCAATCATTATACCAAGTTAACATTTGATGTATTTCATCAGCTGGCTGTCATAAAATTCACATTCTCATTATTAAGGTCAGCAAGAACACATTTTATTGGAGAGCTAAAGGCAAATACAAATATAGTGAAACCTCATTATAATGCCCCTAATTAACTTTGCCACCTAAATTATCCTTAAGGTATTTTGAAGTCCCAAGTCTATTTCTTTAATGTTTGTCTTTATAGGTCTCCCCTGATTCAATATAATATCCCTTTGTAATGACAAAATCTGAAGGAACAAAAAGTTGGGATTTTAGAGTAACATTGATTGTAACCTAAGTGCATGTAACAGAAAAGAAAAAAACCCATAAAAAGCAAGAAAAAGTTTGCCCCTTAATAGAAAAATATTAAATATTATCAATATCAAAGCTTGCACCTAAAAATTAATGAGAGTGCAGGTTTCATGTAAAACCAAGATATGAAGGTCGCAGCAACTCCATTTATACATGAAGCTCACTCTGACTACATGTATTTTACTTTATCAATAAAGAGAGATAACTCTTACATTATTTTTTACCTTACAAAAAATAATCATATTTACAAATCAAGTGATCAACCAACTTACCAAATAAACTTCTTCCTTAAACGTTCAAACCACAGCTTAATTTTTTTCATATTTTTTTGAAGATTTGTGTAAAGTAAGTCCTCAAATATCTATATATAATTCCACTATATGTTTTTCCACAATCCATCACTAATAAATTGACTCAATGTGAAGATCATATTTTGCCCAACTTGCATTGGAACTCAAAAGATCAAAATTCATTTTTTCTTTTCAATGAAACTAAAATTTGCGTTAAAGGTGATCTTTACATATAGTGACTACACAGTATCTAATCTTATCACTATAATCCAATGAGATTATCCTAATCCATGACTTATAACACCTTAATGGAAAGGATTTCTCAGGTATAGACACCTGGTTTAACCTGATAAAATATCCCTTTATCAGGTGTCCCATTAACAAATTCCTTACAAATCTCTAAATCTAAAAATTCATAACTTGTGAAAAATTCATTCATCATAACATAAAAGCAGTATTTTAGTTTGTATCTCTGAAGGTGTAGGAGGTTTCGCAACCTTATGTTGATCACATTTAGAGTAACTGATTTATGTTGAAATTGTCAATTACAGACAAACTCCCTCACACTAGAGTCGAATTCAAACCTAGTCATTTAAAGACACGGAAATCTGTCAGTAGTTGACCACTTCTTAGTTTAAATAGAATGACATTTACATCACTATGTGTGAATAAATATGTTTTATCTGTGATTTCACTTACTACAATTATACCAATCAAACTTTGTGATATGTATGTTTTTGACATTACAAACATTATACTTAAACATGCACAGAAGAAGATAATAATCACTCCTTTTAGAATGAAAGAATTTTAAAAAATAGTTTTATCTAAAATTTAACAATTGAATTATTTTGATATGCCTTTGACAGTCATTTATTTGCATTATCCATGTTGTAGCACAACACGCACAAAGATCATTCATATTGACTATAAACACTGTTACACAATAGTTAAATAGTTAAAAATTTCTTTTGTTTAAAACTAATGTTTAACCATGTTTTAGTTTGCCTTTTCAAAAAAAGATATTTTTTACATCAGAAAATTGATTCTTTGGTCAGTTCTGGGTTATTAAGGAAACCAAAGTAACTGGAGAATATCATTGACCTACAGGAAGCTAACTGACAAACTTTCTCCTACTTGTATCTGACCATAGTAGGATACAAATCTAGCTGATGAGAGGTGCTATGATCTGTAAGGAAGCTTTTTAGATCATTGACCACCAAGACTCTTATAATAAGATGGAAATAGAGAAGATATTAAAGAGCACTTGTTACAAGAAGGAACCACAATTAGATAATTTCAGGATATATTCTGTCTGAATAGTTCAGTATAACAGGTTTTAAGTTACTATACTCAGGGTTTGAATAGTTCAGTATAACAGGTTACAAGTTACTATACTCAGGGTTTGATTTACAAATGTTGCCTTGTTTTATCAATAACTAGATAAATCTGTTTTTCAGGACGTGCCCTGCCTAAAATAGTGCATATATTGCCCTACTTCATTACTTACTTTTTAGATGACACTGTTGGTTTATGACTAGGTAATTCTGTTTTTGACTTACTTTTTAGATGACACTGTTGGTTTATGACTAGGTAATTCTGTTTTATACTTACTTTTTAGATGACACAGTTGGTTTATGACTAGGTAATTCTGTTTTTGACTTACTTTTTAGATGACACTGTTGGTTTATGACTTGGTAATTCTGTTTTTGACTTACTTTTTAGATGACACTGTTGGTTTATGACTTGGTAATTCTGTTTTTGACTTACTTTTTAGATGACACTGTTGGTTTATGACTTGGTAATTCTGTTTTTGACTTACTTTTTAGATGACACTGTTGGTTTATGACTTGGTAATTCTGTTTTTGACTTACTTTTTAGATGACACTGTTGGTTTATGACTTGGTAATTCTGTTTTTGACTTACTTTTTAGATGACACTGTTGGTTTATGACTTGGTAATTTTGTTTTTGACTTACTTTTTAGATGACACTGTTGGTTTATGACTAGGTAATTCTGTTTTTGACTTACTTTTTAGATGACACAGTTGGTTTATGACAAGGTTATTCTGTTTTTGACTTACTTTTTAGATGACACTGTTGGTTTATGACTTGGTAATTCTGTTTTTGACTTACTTTTTAGATGACACTGTTGGTTTATGACTTGGTAATTCTGTTTTCGACTTACTTTTTAGATGACACTGTTGGTTTATGACTAGATAATTCTGTTTTTGACTTACTTTTTAGATGACACTGTTGGTTTATGACTAGGTAATTCTGTTTTTGACTTACTTTTTAGATGACACTGTTGGTTTATGACTAGGTAATTCTGTTTTTGACTTACTTTTTAGATGACACAGTTGGTTTATGACAAGGTAATTCTGTTTTTGACTTACTTTTTAGATGACACTGTTGGTTTATGACTAGGTAATTCTGTTTTTTCAGTTTGTGTCATTAGATTCTGTTGTTGGTATAATTTGTGTTGTCTCTCCTCTACTTCCTGTTTATGCCGAATATCTTCTTTTTTCCTTGTCTCCTCTACAGCCCGTTTTCTAAAAAAGAAAAAATTGAAATAAATAAATAAACAAGCAAACTCAGTGAATTGGAATTCCCAACCAGCAGGGTTTTTTTCTTGTAATTGGCATGTATTATCAAAGGCCAATAATGCCTAGGAAAATAAGCAAGCCAACTTGGTTAATGATAGGCACATCCCCTATCAATTTTGATGTTTGGCATGACCCATTTTCCAACTAAATTTCACAAAATGAATAACTTTTTAGTTAAGACTATAGAAAAGCCAAAACTCACATCAGATTTTGACTACAGTCATGTGTTTTAGAAAATGTTACCATATTAGATTTTTCAATCAAAGGGCCATAACTTCCGAAAAATTAAACAAACTAACTTGGGTAATAATATCTCCTATTAATGTTGATGCTTGCACTAAGTTTTTGAAATAGTGCTTCACAGTCTTTCTTTGAAAGGTGGCGAATAAAAAGATAAGCACAATCAAAATTATTTCAAATCTACTCAATGCATAAATAATACAATACTCTTAATTATGTCATATATCTCTTCACTCCCAAATTGATTATTGAGGCTTAAAGTGCTAGCATATCGATCACAGTGCCTCACATCGACTAGATTTGTGCAGATCCTCGTGTGATAAAGTTTATCAGTTCCCTTGCTAGTGGTGTTCTATGAGAACTATGGTTTCTTAGACTATCTTTAAACTGACCACTTAGAAATAAACATGACAAATGAAAGAATCTCGAATGAGACATGAAACATCATTGCTCTATTCCATTCAAAATTAATTTTAAGAATTTCACATTTTTAAAGATATATACATGTAAATGTTTCCATTAGATTTTTTTTCATTTAATATAAAGTTATTTCAAAGTTTTAAGGTGTGGTAATTATCAAAACTTTTAAAGTTAAATGTGTTCACAGGGAGATAACTTAGAGAAAGCTACAACTCTCACAAACAAAAACTCAGCTTTATATCTGATAATAACGAACATAGCCAATAGATATCTTAAACTACACATTTTAATTCACTCACTGTACTGGTCTTGTAAGCCTGTCTTTGATTTTAACCAAACATCAACATCTCCATCCACAATTCTCTATCAGGACCAGTATAATGCACATCAGACAAGTATGCTTAATTTATTTATGTTTAATATTTGAAATGCTATTTGATAAAATTATCACTAATACATATTTTCATTTTAGTCAAGTTATTTGTTGTCAGTGTGTCATGTTAGCTGGGAGTCATATGCATACCTGGCAGCGTCTTTCCTCAACTGTTCATGCTTCATCAGTAACATTTTTCGTTCTGTAAAAGTTTTCCTCACTCTGTAACCTCTAAAGGCCGACTGTAAAACACAAGATATCCATAAATATTACAAATCTGGTGTAATGACCAATCTTTTCTTCAAAATTACACTTATTTTTGTGTTATTCTGGGTAATGTGACCAAATTTACATAGTGAAAAACATCATTAAGTGAATCAAATCTGCATAATTTTTTATCATATCTTTCCAAAATTCAAAAGATTTTTTATGCTTTTTAGATGGCCAAATTTTATTCATCAACTAGAATAATCATAAACCTAACATATCTACATAACCTTCAGTGACTGTTAGAAGTTAAATCCATAAAAATATAGTATCTATGGGACTTTATAAAGATATGAAGGTAATTTGGCAGGTTACAAAGCCTCATGCACCTTTTCAAACAATTATGTACCCCGATATGCAAATTGGCCACAAGTGTGAACTGCAAAACACATGTAAAACATTTTTTTCAACCTTAGAAGTGGCACTAGTTTGCTGCGAACCTGCAAACCTTGTGCCAATGTTTGTTTACTATAACTATTAATGTACAAGTTACTTCCCTTTTACCACCAATCATAGCTTGTGTTTATGTATAGGTCGCGCACGATAACTTGGCACATCCGGGGTTTTTCAGTTTGTAAATAAACATTGCAGCTCGTTTGATAAATGTTATGTTTTGGCCCATAGTGTATAACGGGGACAAGTGTTGAGAGTTCTATCCTGCTATAATACTTTTTTTTTTTTAACAAAAAAGTTTGATTAAGCCCATTAATAATAGTAATTTTAATAACAATAATGTCATTAATAATAATATCGTCAATATATTGTCGTGTGCTATTTTGACTCTATATTTATTTAATAAAAAGTCAAAATAGAAAATAATAATAATAATTTCTTATTATTTGCTGTATCAAATAATAAATTCTTCACCATGAAATGTATGCTGAATATATTTAAAACAAGTTACTGAATGGCTTTGCGAAAAATTTTAATTCAAAACTATTTATTTATTAATCTTATGTACTTAGTCTTATTCTGTTTTTGTTTTTATTTTGTGTCTGGAATTTATAATTGTGCAGCTCCATGCAAGTTGGTAACAGTAAAAATTTCGTCAGCTGTATCAGTCGTATCTTCTTCTGAAATGGTTGATTCTTCGTTGGCCGTCACTGTAGATGTTTCTTCTTCCTCATCCTCTTCTTCTTCTGTTGCTGTGTCTGTGTCTTCGTCGCTGGAATCGGTATCGTCCAAGTTTATTACAAATTTCTCTATTTCTTCATCGACTGCGATGTCATTTTTCCAGTAATCGGTTTCTATTTTCTTTACGTGTTCAACACACCTTTTCCATTTTTCTGTCGATATGTCTTTCAATTGTTTTTCTGCAAGTTGTTGCACGTCCGAAAGTTTAAATTTTAAATTTTGTGAAGCAACATATGATTTTAGATCAGCCCAAATTAATTCTATAGGATTTAAGTCTGCATGATAAGATGGTAATCTTAAAATTTTATGTCCATGTTCTCTTAATATATAATCAATTCTGTAGGAAGGTGGAATAATTTGTTGTTTGCATATTGTAAGTAACTGTGCGCGAACCATGTCTTCTGTAAATTTAATGTTGTGTTTTGTGAGCCATTCCTGAATGTCTTTTTTCTTCCACGATGTTGTTGGTTTTTTGTCTTCTTGGACGTTATGATAAGATGCATTATCGACTACCAAGACGGAATTTGGTTCAAGGTTTGGAATTAATTTTTCGCGATGCCATTTAGTGAAATTCTCAGCATTCATTTCATGGTGATAATCACCTGTTGATGACTTGGCTTTATATATAAGGCTTGCATTAGGAACAAAACCCTTTTCTGAACCAGCATCAACAACAATCAGACGGTCACCTGCTCCGATTGGAACACTTAAACCGTTCCCATCCAGCTGCCAACACTTGGGTACAGTGTGTGAAGAGTTTATATACGTTTCATCCATATAAATAATGTTGTGTCCAGTTTCTCTAAGTTTTTTAATTTCGCGAAGGTAATTTATTCTTTTTGATACGATATCTGGTTTTTCCATAAGGATTTTTCTATTTGTGCTGCATTTTTTCCAATTAAACCCCATTTCTTTAAGCAATTTTCTGAGAATTGTTTTACCCCCCTTAAAGTCAATTTTGTTAATTATTTCCGAATGAATAGCATTTATAGTTGGAAGAACGCGTTTATTTAAATACATATTAATTATTGTTCTTCTAATTACGCAGATATCAAAATCATCAATAAAAAATTTATCTGATCTCTGTTTTCTATCAGCCTGTTTGGTTTCTATTCCGAACGATTTTAATCTTGATAATGTTCTCCTCGGCACACCCGTCATTGCACTTGCTCTCTCCAAGGGACAGCTGATGGGATTTTTGAGACATTTTTGTTTTGCCTCATCAAAGCAATGTTTTACAACATTGATGGCAATTTGTTTTGCCTGTGAATTTAATACAATCTTTTTATTTTCAGACATCTTCTCGGTTATGAAAATCACACGTGTTGCCTCGTTTTCGCCTTATACCTATTATACTATATTCTCACATTTTTACGAGGGCGTGACCATTCAACTCGTTCGCATGTTCTAATTAATGGTCCAATTAACTTAATAATTAACATCTCGTCCCTTTTAACTCTCAGATCCACCCAACGCCATGATATGTTGGAATTCATATCCTATTGTATTATATTATTAATTAGAACAAACACCTGCTGTAATCTCTTGCATCACAAATTGGAAACTGGTACATTTGATTCACTTTAATTTTGAATCTATTAATAAAAATTATAAATGAATGCATTAATATGAGTTGTGTTGTTGGACATAAAATATTTCATTTGTAAGGAGGAATTGTATTTTTATATTTCGCACAGCGTCATGTGGAGCATTTTGAATTTTAACAGAGAAAAATATTAAATTTAAAATTATGCACATGACAACAATATTAACTGTCTATTCCCAGATATGAATAAATAAAATAAATAAATTAAAAAAACAATAAATAAATGAATAAACACAGTATAAAATTTATTGATGTTGGCATCCTTTTCCAAATTAATATAGGTTTACAGTTTGATTTTTTCGTATGACGCGGCGGTGAGGTACGGATTAATAATAGTGATTAGTCCCAAATAGTGCTGATATTTTGATTTCTGTATGAAACGAGACGTTAAAATTTTGCCCTGTGCTAATTTTAAATGTTATGTAGTTCTGGTAGAAATAATTTCCACAAGAATTTTAAAATTTAGGTTGTTCATACATTTACATGATAGATATTATTAATTATTAGCCTGATAGCACATTTAAATAATTAGTATAGATTCATTTATTTCTTTTACTTTTTAATTGAAAAGTTTTTATAATAAAAATTAAAAACAAAATTAGATAAAATTAAAAATATATATGTATGGACCCGGTATTGTTCGAACTCACTTGTGACAAAATTATATAGCTGTCCACTAACTGTAAGATATGTTACATACCACTGAGCCAAGGACGACAGTAACCTATCCTATCAAATTAAAGGTGTTAAGGACAAATACCTTGTTATATCTTCAGACAATTCGTTCCACAGTTATGTGGAACTTCACAAAAATTATGCAGAAATGAAATAATTTCATGTGAATATTTAAAAAGTTTCAAATAAAGAACATAAATGAAAATGTCCAAGATAAGTGGAATATGATAAATATTTATATTTCAACAAAAATATGTATGAAGGTGCAGCATGGACATTGGCGAGTTGTTCAATGTGCGTGTTTCATGAGTCCGAGTTACAATGTTTATTTACAAAATGAATAAGCCCGGATGTGCCAAGTTATCGTGCGTGACCTATAACCTGGTAGGTTTTCAAACATTGTTCCATATACCCAGACAAGTGAACCAATTGCTATGCGAGAAAGTTTTTTTGAGGACCACAATAAATTATACCTTAAAATGGCACCATCATGATATCATTATCAAATTTTTGGTTCATATTATTGAATTGTCATGTGCTACTTTTAAATGCATTTTCTTTTATAAAATTCAAAAGTAGCACATGACAGAACTGTAATCCTAATTCAACAAGTTAACGAAACAGACTTGACCAAATCATAATTTGAAGTGCTTACTGCTTCTAAACAGACTTCCTCACTAATAGTCTTACCTGAATTTTGAGTGCAGCTATATCCTGTATACCAGTTATAGACAGGGCCCCTTGGTCAATCATATACTGGGCTACATCATGTTGTTCACCCATCAGAGCATAGTCTAGAGGGGTGTACCTAAAACAAACATGACCATTAAAATAGAGTTGATTATCTCCTTTTGTGAATCTTTTTTGTTTGAGAAACATATTGTATAAGATAGTGGGTACAAAGCTGACTCTGTACCTAAAACAATTATGGCCATAAAAATAGGGTATAGAAAATACATGTCAGCAATATTTAATTCTCAATTAATACATGTGTACATTTATTATCTCCCTTTGTGAACATTTTTGTTTGAAAACATAATGTAAATAAACAATAGTGGGTATAAAAAATGACATTGCAGCCTTTATTTTGTATTTACTGTGAAGTCACTTAATTTTATAGTGTCTAAGTTTCATGGTTCTAAAAAAAATACCATTTTATTGGGTGGTATATTTATGGTTTGTAGTGTGGTTACTTTTCTACTTAATATAATTTTGTAATATATATTAATTTGTTGACATGTAAATTTGTGGGTCAGAGAATCCATAAAAGTAACAAAAATTCTTACAACAGGGAAATTAATGATTTTACATTAGATCTACACAGAAATACAGAAACAAGTTTTCTTCTTACATGATAAAAATGATAAACTTTCTTATATTATGATCTGCCTTAGTAGGATTCGAACCTTAGCAGTAAGAGGTACCACAGCCTAAAGTCCAATGCCATGGCCATCACTCTGGCTAATTTGAAGCCGAATTTCGGACCCATTCCCAATGCCTAAAAAGTATACTTTTTCCCAAAAATTCAGTGAATTTTCCCAATTTACACATGGTTTTATTCCGCTGTCGAAAGTGGTAGTTCAGTTTTAGCCACTTGTATGATTACAGGTTTCCACGTACATTTCAATGACAGAAGTAAACATAGTGCTTTTATTATATCATTGTGCATTTTCGCCGTCTATAGTCAAACCAAAAGTAGAAAATTGTCTGACTTTAAAATGTCACAAAATTATTTTTGCTACCGTTGGAAAACGTTGGCAGATGCCTGTACAGTGTATCATGATAAACTTGTTAATCAAAACTAAAGATGTACAGAAGTATTTAATACATAGGCACAAAGGGTATCATTCTTACCTATTTAAATCATAAAAATACTGGTGGTCACATAATTAATCCATTACTTGAAAACTTTTAACAATAAAATCCTCAGACTCCGAAAGTTTGTTCATTAAATTGTAACATATTTAAACACAGGTAGATTTATGCACTGTCAAAAATATCTATAAATAGAGCAGTGTCTGGTTCTTCTGAAGTACCAGTATTGATTTTTTATCACCTTTCAGTGGGACTCACAACAGGATTAAGTTACCTGGACATGTAAAATCGGTAAAAATAAAAAGAATCAGGCCACTTAATAATACTTAAATTAAAAGTAATTTCTTTGTTGCAGATGGTTGTATTGGACATTTGAGTTGTCATAAATAATCAACAATTAATTATCAATTAATTCATATTAAGAAATATTCCCACCTTTTGTACACCCATCTGTAGGAAAAAGCTGTCAGAACAACTTCTGTATATGGGAGATGCAAATTATTAGTCATGGGGCTATAGGCTGTGCAAGAATGGTTTCTACCATGGCAAATTCTAGAGTCTGGATTTTGAAGCTCACTTGGCCAACTTGTGTATATTCATTAATAATTATTTTAACTTCATTTTAAATTTCAATAAAACATTCTGATTCATAAAAAAACAATGCTTTTCTAAATTTACACGATTTCATGTTTTCCCAAAATGGCCTGATATGCTACTAACTTTCCTAATTCTATGGGCCTCTGACCCAGTACCAAAATGGAGTGTGACTGCCCTAAATGCTTAAGATTACCAAGGCCAAAGCAAGTTACTTGAGAATGTTCTAAATGCCTGACATCATAAATATTTTTTGAATGCTAATATTGAACTTTGATGCTATGACTGTTCAAAGGTTCATACCTGTCTTCAGTAAATTCCATATGGTTTGGGAAAGCATGGTACTCTATAAGAAGTTTAACAGCATCTAAATGTCCTTTACTACAGGCCCAATGTAGAGGTGTCATACCCTGAAAAACATAAATGACATTGGAATAACCATATATCTCATCCAAAAAATACTGGTAAACACATCACAATTACTGTTCCTTTCATGTAACACATAAGTAAAGAAAAAGAAGAACTGACAACTTCACATTTTTATTTTTAAAATTTATTTTCTCAGTTTTCCTCTAAAATCTTTTTAAATATATCATAAAATATAGAAATTACTAATGTTGTAGGTTGTGTCAATTTTCAAATTTCATGCAAATTCTTGAGAGTAAATGGACACAAGGATATTTAATTAGTAAAATCTTGTTAAAAGCCCTTCAATAACTTTGCCGCTTTGATTACTGCCTAAGGTTTATATAAAGTATACAAACTATTTCTTTTATGTTTTTTCTATAAAACCTCCCTCAATTTATTGCAAAATCCTTTTTGGCCGCAAAAATGGTGGCAACAACGAGATATGTTAATGATTTGTAAGCACAAACAAGAGGCCCAATAGGGCCTGTACCGCTCACCTGGGCCATTAACAGCACAAAAACACAATAAATACTACATTTAAGGAGCAATAACTCTGATGTGGATATTTAGATATTTATGAAACTTGCTACTCCCATCTGTGACCTTGACCTTCAAACCAATGACCATAATCTATATATTAAAATGATCATTGCATCAATACCAACAATATTCTAATATACATGCCTATACAAAAACTTCATAGTTTTCGAGATAATGAAGCTTTTTGGTATTGTTTTGCAACCGTGACCTTGACCTTTGGACTTATGACCTTTTTCTATACATCAAAATGATCATTGTATCAATACCTACCATATTCTAATATACATGTCTATATAAAAAGTTTATAGTTTTCGAGATAATTAACGATTTTGGTATTGTTTTGCTACTGTGACCTTGACCTTTGAACCAATGACCTTAATCTATATATAAAAATGCTCATTACATCAATACCAACAATATTTAAATATACATGCCTATACAAAAAGTTTATAGTTTTTGAGATATTTAACCATTTTGGTATTGATTTGCAACCGTGACCTTGACCTTTGGACCCATTACCTTTTCCTATACATCAAAATTATCGTTGTATCAATACCTACAACATTCTCATATACATGCTTATACAAAAAAATTCATAGTTTTCAAGATAATAAACCATTTCAGTACTCTTTCGCATCTGTGACCTTGACCTTTGAACCAATGACCTTAATCTATATATCAAAATGATCGTTACATTAATACCAACAATATTCCAATATACATGCCTATGCAAAAAGTTTATAGTTTTCAAGATAATTAACCATTTTGGTATTGATTTGCTACTGTGACCTTGACCTTTGGACCCATGACCTTTTTCTATACATCAAAATGATTGTTGTATCAATACCTACAACATTCTAACATACATGCTTATACAAAAAGTTGATAGTTTTCAAGATAATGAACCATTTAAGTTTTCTTTCGCATCTGTGACCTTGACCTTTTAATCAATGACCTAAATGTATATATCAAAATGATCATTACATCAAAACCAACAACATTCCAATATACATGCCATTACAAAAAGTTTATAGTTTTCAAGATAATTAACCATTTTGGTATTGTTTTGCTACTGTGACCTTGACCTTTGGACCCATGACCTTTTTTTATACATCAAAATGATTGTTGTATTAATACCTACAACATTCTAATATACATGCTTATATAAAAAGTTCATAGTTTTCTAGAAAATGAACCATTTCAGTATTCTTTCGCACCTGTGACCTTGACCTTTGAACCAATGACCTTAATCTATATATCAAAATAATCATTACATCAATACCAACAATATTCTAATATACATGCCTATATAAAAAGTTTATAGTTTTCCAGATAATAAATAATATTAGAAAGGTAAAAAATTAGGTCATGACCTTCATAATTGACCTTGACACCATTTTGAAGGTAATTACAAGAATATGTCAAAACTGAAAACCCCATGTCATTATCTGGTCATATAGTCAAGTTATAACAATTATAAGCTATTTTACGATTTTTTCAAAATTAAACGCAAAAACGCGTAACCTATTTTTTGTCCGAATTTCAAAAAATGAACAAACTATAAGCTAAAGACCCTAGAGAAGCCAAATATCACATCAGATTATTTCTCCAATCATAGGTTTTGGAGAAGAAGATTTTTTAAGATTTTTGCACCCCTAGGTCACCTTGACCTAGATATGGTAGCCATGGCAACGCCACGAATAAATCTGAATTGCACCGGCCCATATATACTTCTTACCAAGTTTCATTGAAATCTGTTTAGTAGTTTCAGAGGAGAAGTCGAAAACGTGTGTTAACAACGCACGCACGCACGCACGCACGCACATACACACGCTGCGCTATGCCATAAGCTCACATGACCTATGGTCAGGTGAGCTAAAAACAAATAAATAGAAATAATGCTTTTAATGATATTAACTGACCCAAGATTTTCCAAAGCTACAGGTTTTCACTTATGAAAAACATTACATTGTAATTAACAAGTTATATACTATTTCAAAAAAAGTCACCTTAATGAACCTCTAATGGGAATTCCCCAACCATGTACATGATCAAAATACAAATAACCAATAACACATCTACTCTGCCAAAAACTGTTCCTATGAAGTTTTATAAAGATCTGTTAAATAGTTTTTAAAAAGTGGCAGACAAAATGTTGCCAGAAGAAATGGAGTAAACTGTAAACACAATGTTCCCCCACCCCCTTTGTTTGGGGGACATGTAGATAATTTTGTTACCTCGTCATCTTGGGCGTCAGGATCAGATTTATGTTCCATCAACACAGACATACAGTTAACAAAACCACCATAAGCTGCACATTGTAACGGCATTCTCCTACAGAAACAAAATCCAAAAATATTTATATACTGTTAACTGTGAAATTTTAGCGGCAGTTTTAGTTTAGCGCTTTTGGCAGTCAGATCTTTCCACTAAAATAAAACTGCAGTAAAATTACCTATAATTGACTCCCAAGTACAAACAAATAGTTGGTGTGCTAGAATAACGATGGGCCAATCACTTATATTGAGAAAAATTGCTAAAATAAGTCTGCGCTTATATAAAGCGGTTTACAGTATATAGTTGTTGTAGCATGAATATGAAAAGGCAGAGTATACAGTATTTAAAAAACATGTCTGAATTTTAAATACTATAAATGTTGTCTCCAAAATACCAAAAAAACATTAATTTAAAGTCAATAACTGACAAACTTCCTACCACTTACTGTCCAGGGTGGGATCAAAACCTAGGCAGTGATTATTTACTGTGATCTGTATACCCATAATTTACAACACTCGGCCACCAAGGCACCAACAAACATGTTAGAGATAATAAATATGTGTAATGTCTGTCCCTTTGAATATTAAGTTTATACGATCATGAACTCACCCAGAATAATCTTTGACATTAGGATCAACACCATACTTAATCAAAGTTTGACATATATAGGCATGACCTCCCAATGCAGCCCTGTAAATATAACATACATATCATACATTAGGTTTTAAATTTAGACGAAAATAGCATGAATAAAAATACATTTTTGCATAAACAATGTAACAAACAAGTGTTTTTATTTTGCGTATAATTTCAATGGACAATATTTTATAAAATATACATACCAGTGTAGGGGTGACCTCCCCTTCTGATCTAAGACATCTACTCTCGCACCAAAATCAATGAGAGCCTGAACAACATCAGTATGGCCCATCTCACAGGCACGGAACAATGGGGTATGTTTGGCATTATCTGCAGCATCAATCTGGGCACCATGATCTAGCAGAAGTTTTACAGTGGAAGCATGACCTGAGAAAGCAGCAGCATGAAGAGCTAAAAATAGATAAAAGAACATAAGAAAACTGTCATGTGATACCTTTTTAATATATTAAACACAATTTACAATGCAGACAAAAACTGTTAACAGGATGGGTAATGGTATTGAAATGTAAATGCATTTGAACTGGATTGGAAATCATATTATAAAATTCTAAAGGATTATAGTCCAACTTGTTGTATCTCGAGACTGAACTGGATTGTTCATTTTGTTTATTTGGATTCAGCATGTAATTTTAAGATCAAAGTTTACATGACATATATTATATTAATCAGAAATTGATAATTTTGATAGAAATAAGATTCTTAAAATCAAATAATGGTCATTCCATTCAATTCTTCTGCCTGACATATGCCACAAGGTGTTCAAGTAGCATTTTCATACAGGGCTACATTTTTAACAACATTCCTCTAAAACACCACAACACCAATATTTCTGCATTTATGTAATGTTAAACTAATCCACTAAGACCTTTACAATGGGGTCATTTGGCAAATTAAGAGAAAATGGCTGCATGGCTCCTTATAGAATGAACACTGGTCAAATATTATAATTAATTTACCTGATCCCCCGTTTTTATCAACTTGTTGAATATCAACATTATGTTTTAGGAATATCTGTATGACCTCATCAGCACCTTTACCCGCAGACCACATAAATGCTGTTCGTCCGTCAACATCTGTCTCATCAGTGACATTTTTTCGAGAAAGAAAAACCTGAACTGTGTCCTAAACAAAAATATGTATACAGTGCAATTATAATTATAAAAGTAATGAAAGTGCTGACGGATTACAAACAGTACTAAAAATAGTTTAATCAAAGTAATGGCAGTACTGACAGCAGATTACAAACTACATTCTTCAATGATGTTTTATGCCCAAATCAAGTTTCTTTCACTTATATCAAGGCGATCAGTTCTTGATGGTGGAGGAAACCGGAGTACTTAGAGAAAACCATTGGCCTTGGACAAGTAAATTGACAAATATTCTCACACTAGGATCTGCCAAACCTAGGTGGAAAGAAGTGCTATGACCCATAAGTCTATTCTTTTGATAACTTGGCCACTTCAACTAATAGAGTAAAGTCACAAAGGAAAATACTTACCTTACTTTGTAGTAAACAGAGGTCAGACTCACAGCATTGAGATGTATTGTGTGCTGCATTACAAAGTTGAAGCAAGTCTGATTTCAGGAATAAATAGTAGTGGAGCAATGGAGTTTTTTCATCTCAGTCACAATTTTTTGGCTTACAGCAAGGCGGTCAGTTCAGGTATAGCAGAGGAAACCAGACTGCCCAAAGGAAACCACCAACCTCAAGTGAACTTATAAATATTTTAGTGTGTATGTGTGTGTAGATGGTTTTATGGTCAAAATGTATTGTTCATTTGTGTAATATATGTATATTTATATGTTCCAAACAGCAAATAAAAAATTGTGAAAAAAATGTTAAGTGAACTGACAAACTTTCTAATACTAGGATCTGCTCCAAGTTGGATTAAAACATTGGTGGTTAGAGGCACTGTGATCCATAAAACATATCAACATTTTATAATGTATTAGATAAACTTACACTGAAGTTATTCTGTGCAGCATAATGTAAGGGTGTAGCACCATTTGAGTCCGAGCTGGCATAATCAGCTCCATTATCCAGCAGCAGTCCAACAATCTTAGAATGTCCTGAATAAAATTTATAAAAAGAAAACAAATCTAGATTAGTTAGTCAGGTGTACAGTCAAACCTGTCCATTAAGGCCACCTAAGGAAACCAGTAAAATCAGCCTTTATTGACAGGTGGTCCTTATATACAAGTTCAAACAACATGAATAAAAGACAATTGGGATAAAATTTTCTGACCTTTAAAAATGGGTGCCCATAATATAGAGGTTTCCTTTAAGGAATGTTTGACTGTATTTTATCAGCATCAAGACTTGTTCATGTTATGCAAAGATTGAAGAAGTGGAAGTTCTCAGATAGAAACTCAAGCTTTCACAAGCCAACTGAAAACTTTTTTTCACATTAAAATCTCCCCAAGGATAGATAATGAAACCTAGGCATTCCAAAGCGATGTAATCCACAGGTCAGTACATGTACTTTAACACACTTGGCCAATGATAATGAGGACACAAAATGGTAAAATATGCAAATATTTATATGTCATCAGTGCAGTGCACCACAATAGACTATTTTATTTTTAAACTTCATCAAGTTTCCCAAAAGTGGGATCTCACAACCCAAATTCTTCGGGTTGAATTTTTGGCCTACAAATCGCTTCTGAGGATTACTGCAGACATGTAAAAACAGATGTATATGTGTAATTTTTTGTGATTTTTCATTTTCCATTCATTCAAGTATCAACATCATCTTCACTAACTTTCATAGTTTCATAAAAAAAGTAGGGTTGTCATAACTTTCGAGTCATCTAGATCAAACTAGGGTCATAACTTTTGGGTCATCTAGGTCAAACTTACCTAACACAGCTGCCCAGTGTAAAGGAGTTCTAAACATATTGTCTAAAGCTGACACATTACAGTTTTCTACAGAGGTCTGAAATAAAAAAAATAACAAGTAATAACTGAAATGCCATTTTAAAAATGCCCCCAAACACTATCAAATTCCCTACCATGTCCACAATCACCAATGACTGTTCCTGTGGATTTAAGTTTCATAAAGATCTGTTAAATAGATTCAAGAAAAGTGGTGAACAAAATGTTTATGGAAGAAATGAAGTAAACAATATATGTCCCCTACTTCTATTGGTGACAAAACAAGTTAGCAAACATATACGTCAACATCACAAAATGTTGAAAAAAACAAGAGGCCCAATAGGGCCTGTACTGTTCACCTGGGCCGTTAACAGCACAAAAACACAATAAATACTACATTTAAGGAGAAATAACTCTGATGTGGATATTTAGATATTTATGAAACTTGCTACTCACATCTGTGACCTTGACCTTCAAACCAATGACCATAATCTATATATAAAATGATCATTGCATCAATACCAACAATATTCTAATATACATGCCTATAAAAAAAGTTCATAGTTTTCGAGATAATGAATCTTTTTGGTATTGTTTTGCAACCGTGACCTTTGGACCCATGACCTTTCTCTGTACATCAAAATGATTGTTGTATCAATACCTACAACATTCTAATATACATGCCTATACAAAAAGTTTATAATTTTCAAGATAATGAACCATTTCAGTATTCTTTTGAAACTGTGACCTTGACCTTTGAACCAATGACCTTAATCTATATATCAAAATGATCATTACATCAATACCAACAATATTCCAATGTACATGCCTATACAAAAAATTTATAGTTTTCAAGATAATTAACCATTTTGATATTGATTTGCTACTGTGACCTTGACCTTTAGACCCATGACCTTTTTCTATACATCAAAATAATCAAGATAATGAACCATTTTAGTATTCTTTTGCATCTGTGACCTTTACCTTTGAACCAATGACCATAATCTATATATCAAAATGATCATTACATCAATACCAACAATATTCCAATGTACATGCCTATACAAAAAGTTTATAGTTTTCAAGATAATTAACCATTTTGGTATTGATTTGCTACTGTGACCTTGACCTTTAGACCCATGACCTTTTTCTATACATCACAATGATCGTTGTATCAATACCTACAACATTCTAATATACATGCCTATACAAAAAGTTAATAGTTTTCAAGATAATGGACCATTTCAGTATTCTTTCGCATCTGTCAACTTGACCTTTGAACCAATGACCTTAATCTATATATCAAAATGATTTTTACATCAATACCAACAATATTCCAATGTACATGCCTATACAAAAAGTTTATAGTTTTCAAGATAATTAATCCTTTTGGTGTTGATTTGCTACCGTGACCTTGACCTTTCGACTTATGACCTTTTTCTATACATCAAAATGATCGTTGTATCAATACCTACAACATTCTAATATACACGCTTATACAAAAAGTTCATAGTTTTCAAGATAATGAACCATTTCAGTATTCTTTCGCATCTGTGACCTTTACCTTTGAACCAATGACCATAATCTATATATCAAAATGACCGTTACATCAAAACCAACAACATTCCAATATACATGCCTATACAAAAAGTTTATAGTTTTCGAGATAATTAACCATTTTGGTATTGTTTTGCTACTGTGACCTTGACCTTTGGACCCATGACCTTTTTCTATACATCAAAATGATCGTTGTATCAATACCTACAACATTCTAATATACATGCTTATACAAAAAGTTAATAGTTTTCAAGATAATGGACCATTTCAGTATTCTTTCGCATCTGTGACCTTGACCTTTGAACCAATGACCTTAATCTATATATCAAAATGATTGTTACATCAAAACAAACAACATTCCAATATACATGCCTACACAAAAAGTTTATAGTTTTCAAGATAATTAACCCTTTTGGTGTTGATTTGCTACTGTGACCTTGACCTTTGGACCTATGACCTTTTTCTATACATCAAAATGATCGTTGTATCAATACCTACAACATTCTAATATACACGCTTATACAAAAAGTTCATAGTTTTCAAGATAATGAACCATTTCAGTATTCTTTCGCATCTGTGACCTTTACCTTTGAACCAATGACCATAATCTATATATCAAAATGATTGTTACATCAAAACCAACAACATTCCAATATACATGCCTATACAAAAAGTTTATAGTTTTCGAGATAATTAACCATTTTGGTATTGTTTTGCTACTGTGACCTTGACCTTTGGACCAATGACCTTTTTCTATACATCAAAATGATCGTTGTATCAATACCTACAACATTCTAATATACATGCTTATACAAAAAGTTCATAGTTTTCAAGATAAGGACCATTTCAGTATTCTTTCACATCTGTGACCTTGACCTTTGAACCAATGACCTTAATCTATATATCAAAATGATTGTTACATCAAAACAAACAACATTCCAATATACATGCCTATACAAAAAGTTTATACTTTTCGAGATAATGAACCTTTTTGGTATTGTTTTGCTACTGTGACCTTGACCTTTGGACCAATGACCTTTTTCTATACATCAAAATGATCGTTGTATCAATACCTACAACATTCTAAGATACATGCTTATACAAAAAGTTCATAGTTTTCAAGATAATGGACCATTTCAGTATTCTTTCGCATCTGTGACCTTGACCTTTGAACCAATGACCTTAATCTATATATCAAAATGATCATTACATCAAAACCAACAACATTCTAATATACATGCCTAACAAAAAGTTTACAGTTTTCGAGATAATTAACCATTTTGGCATTGTTTTGCTACTGTGACCTTGACCTTTGGACCCATGACCTTTTTCTATACATCAAAATGACCGTTGTATCAATACCTACAACATTCTAATATACATGCCTATATAAAAAGTTTATAGTTTTCAAGATAAAGAAACATTTTGGTATTGTTTTGCAACTGTGACCTTGACCTTTGAACCAATGACCTTTATCTATATATCAAAATGATTGTTACCTCAATACCAACAATATTTTAATTTACATGCCTATATAAAAAGTTTAGTTTTCCAGATAATAATAAATAATATTAAAAAGGTAAAAAATTAAGTCATGACCTTCATAATTGACCTTGACACCATTTTGAAGGTAATTACAAGAATATGTCAAAACTGAAAACCCCATGTCATTATCTGGTCATATAGTCAAGTTTTAACAATTTAAAGCTATTTTACGATTTTTTCAAACTTAAACGCAAAAACGCGTAACCTATTTTTTTGTCCGAATTTCAAAAATGAACAAACTATAGGCTTAAGACCCTAGAGAAGCCAAACATCACATCAGATTTTTTCTCCAATCAATAATTTCGGAGAAGAAGATTTTTTAAGATTTTTGCACCACTAGGTCACCTTGACCTAGTTATGGTAGCCATGGCAACGCCATGAACAAATCTGAATTGCACCGGCCCATATATACTTCTTACCAAGTTTCATTGAAATCTGTCCAGTAGTTTCAGAGGAGAAGTGGAAAATGTGTGTTAACGACGCACGCATGCACGCACGCACACATTCACACACGCATGCACATACACACGCTGCGCTATGCCATAAGCTCACATGACCTATGGTCAGGTGAGCTAAAAATCAGTTTCTAAGCTGAATACCTTTGAGACCAGAGGCTACAGTGGTAGAGTGGCTAAAACATTAGCCCTAAAAACCAAAGGTGTCTCATCACTGTTTGTGTGGGTGTGACCAGTAAAAAGAGATTTTTCTTTTCATTGGCCTTTATTAGTTGGCTAGGTACCAACATAAAGGACTAAGTGGTCTGTGGTGTTTATCTGAGACATTTATCCTTGCAATTTATAAGGAAAATTGTCTCTTGGCAAACACATGAAAAATTGCTGATGCGACATAAATTTAAGCAGGAATATTTGTTGTTATTATAATGGGACTGTCATTACTGGACATGGTCATACCAGAACTAAACAAGAGGCCCATGGGCCTGATACGCTCACCTGATAACTAATGGCTAGCTGATAGATTTAAAGAAAACATAAATACTAAACCCCAATGACTTTTTTTTCATCATGATAACTGTTGTATCAATACCTACAACATTCTAGTATACATGCCTATACAAAAAGTTAATAGTTTTCAAGGTAATTAACCATTTCAGTATTGTTTCACATCTGTGACCTTGACCTTGGAACCCATGACCTTTTTCTATACATCAAAATGATCATTGAATCGATACCTACAACATTCTTATATACATGCCTATACAAAAAGTTTATAGTTTTCGAGATAATTAACCATTTCGGTATTGTTTCACATCTGTGACCTTGACCTTTGAATCCATGACCTTTTTCTATACATCAAAATGATCGTTGTATCAATACCTACAACATTCTAATATACATGCCTATACAAAATGTTTATAGTTTTCGAGATAATTAACCATTTCGGTATTGTTTCGCATCTGTGACCTTGACCTTTGAACCCATGACCTTTTTCTATACATCAAAATGATCGTTGTATCAATACCTACAACATTCTAATATACATGCCTATACAAAATGTTTATAGTTTTCGAGATAATTAACCATTTCGGTATTGTTTCGCATCTGTGACCTTGACCTTGGAACCCATGACCTTTTTCTATACATCAAAATGATCGTTGTATCAATACCTACAACATTCTATTATACATGCCTATACAAAAAGTTTATAGTTTTCGAGATAATTAACCATTTCGGTATTGTTTCACATCTGTGACCTTGACCTTGGAACCCATGACCTTTTTCTATACATCAAAATGATCTTTGTATCAATACCTACAACATTCTAATATACATGCCTATACAAAAAGTTTATAGTTTTCGAGATAATTAACCATTTCGGTATTGTTTCGCATCTGTGACCTTGACCTTTGAACCCATGACCTTTTTCTATACATCAAAATGATCGTTGTATCAATACCTACAACATTCTAATATACATGCCTATACAAAATGTTTATAGTTTTCGAGATAATTAACCATTTCGGTATTGTTTCACATCTGTGACCTTGACCTTTGAACCCATGACCTTTTTCTATACATCAAAATGATCGTTGTATCAATACCTACAACATTCTAATATACATGCCTATACAAAATGTTTATAGTTTTCGAGATAATTAACCATTTCGGTATTGTTTCACATCTGTGACCTTGACCTTTGAACCCATGACCTTTTTCTATACATCAAAATGATCGTTGTATCAATACCTACAACATTCTAATATACATGCCTATACAAAATGTTTATAGTTTTCGAGATAATTAACCATTTCCGTATTGTTACGCATCTGTGACCTTGACCTTTGAACCCATGACCTTTTTCTATACATCAAAATGATCGTTGTATCAATACCTACAACATTCTAATATACATGCCTATACAAAAAGTTATAGTTTTCGAGATAATAATTATAATCAGAGGTAAAAAAAATTAGGTCACGACCTTCACAATTGACCTTGACCTCATTTTGAAGATACTAACAAGAAGATGTCAAAACTGAAAACCCCATGTCATTATCTGGTCAAATAGTCAAGTTATAACAATTTGAAGCTATTTTACGATTTTTTCAAAATTTGACGCAAAAACGCGTAACCTATTTTTTATCCGAATTTTACAAAATGAACAAACTATAGGCTTAAGACCCTAGAGAAGCCAAATATCACATCAGATTTTTTCTCCAATCAGTACTTTCGGAGAAGAAGATTTTTTAAGATTTTTGCACCCCTAGGTCACCTTGACCTAGTTATGGTAGCCATGGCAACGCCACGAACAAATCTGAATTGCACCGGCCCATATATACTTCTGACAAAGTTTCATTAAAAACTGTCCAGTAGTTTCAGAGGAGAAGTCGAAAATAGGTGTTAACGACGCACACACGCACACACGCACATACACACGCTGCGCTATGCCATAAGCTCACATGACCTTCGGTCAGGTGAGCTAAAAAAGGGTAAAAACTCTCCATCATTTTGAGAATATTTAATAAGATCTTAAAACTAGTTAAAAAGTAATGTTCCTTATCATTTTTGTCATATAGGCATGAAAATTTTATATATATAATATATATATATATTTATATATATATATATAATATTTTAATTTCAAATCTCATGCTTATTTCAAGCTTATGTCCCTTATATTTCTTTTCATGTATACATGAAAATTAATACAATTTTTCTTTTTTTTATTTAAAATTTCATAACACTGTATATAAAAATGTAAATGTTTCCTTCAGATGTGATGCTTTACATTAAATGTAAATGTTTCCTTCAGATGTGATGCTTTACATTAAATGTAAATGTTTCCTTCAGATGTGGTGCTTTACATTAAATGTAAATGTTTCCTTCAGATGTGATGCTTTACATTAAATGTAAATGTTTCCTTCAGATGTGATGCTTTACATTAAATGTAAATGTTTCCTTCAGATGTGATGATTTACATTAAATGTAAATGTTTCCTTTAGATGTGAGGCTTTACATTAAATGTAAATGTTTCCTTCAGATGTGATGCTTTACATTAAATGTAAATGTTTCCTTCAGATGTGATGCTTTACATTAAATGTAAATGTTTCCTTCAGATGTGGTGCTTTACATTAAATGTAAATGTTTCCTTTAGATGTGATGCTTTACATTAAATGTTAATGTTTCCTTCAGATGTGATGCTTTACATTAAATGTAAATGTTTCCTTCAGATGTGATGCTTTACATTTTCAAACCATAAGGATGAAAACAGATGCTACATTAAATATTATTTTTTTATCAATGTCAAATTTTGTTGTACCTCAATGTTTATAACATTTTATAATGAAAGCATGACCTTCAGACACAATGTTTTCAATTTTTTTCTACCAAATAACAATGAAAATTGATGCCAAATTATTGCTTTCATATTTTAGTCTTGCTCTATATATGAAAATCTAATTTTGATTTTCAGACGTGTTGCTTTACATTTTCCAAACCAAACATAACTATGAATACTGATAGTTTTTTTTTAATTTTATTCTAGCTCAATATTTAAATATGAAAGTGTGACCATAAGAAGTGATGCTTTTCACATTTTCTACCAAACAAACCATGATACTGATGCCACATAATTGAAAAAATATCAAATTTTATTCTCACTTCATACTAAAATCTAATTTTGATCTCAAGATGTAATGCTTTACATTATTAAAATCAAATATAAGTAAGATTACTGATATTGATTTTTTCAAATTTTATTCTAGCTCAATATGTACGGTAAATATGATACTGTGACCATAAAAAGTGACGCTTTTCATATTTTCTACAAAAAAAACAAAAAAAACCCATGAAAACTGATGCCATATAATTGAAAAAATATCAAATTTTATTCTCACTTCATACTAAAATCTAATTTTGATCTTCAGACGCGATGCTTTACATTATTAAAATAAAATATACCGTAAGTAAGATTACTGATAATGCTTTTTTACAAATTTTATTCTAGCTCTAAATATGATACTGTGACCATAAGAGAGGATTTTCTTTCACGTTTTCTACCAAATATGCATGAAAACTGATGCCACATTGTTTTTTAATGACAAATTCCATTAACATTTGATATCTAAAAATATAGGTGTGGATTTAATATGTGATGTTTTCTCTTCTTCTTTCTACCAAAAAAGAATGAATACTGATGCCATATTGCTTCTTATTATATAGCAATATATGCCTCGCATAGAAATTAAACGATAAATCCCGAGGTGTTAGCGTGCAATAAATACCGATATTTGCACGCTAACTTTGTTCCAGTCCGAGGTTTCCCCAAATCATTTTTTCATATTGCATGCTTAGTCACATAACGCTGTCATTTATGACGTCATCAAGTGTTGTCAACGTCATCACTGTGTTGTTGTCATATTGCACTAGTTCTTATATCCATTTACAAAAACTAATGTAATATTTATTTATATATAGCAATATATGCTTCGCATAGAAATTAAACGTTAAATCCCGAGGTGTTAACGTGCAATATATACCGATATTTGCACGCTAACTTTGTTCCAGTTCGATGTTTCCCGAATCAATTTTTTCATATTGCACGCTTTGTCACATGATGCTGTCATTTATGATGTCATACGATTGTTGTCGACGTCATCACTGTGTTGTTTGTCATATTGCACTAGTTCTTATATCCATTTACAAGAACTAGTGTAATATTTATGTATTGTACAACAAAATGGTATTTTACATGAAATACTTGACAGAAGTAAACGAAATTTATCTTGCTATATAAAAAAAGGGTTATTGAACTGATATTGTGAAATATTGTCCCTCGTTGACTTGACAGTTGCACTCGCAAGCTCGTGCAAATGCTGAATCAACTCGGGACAATATTTCATAATATCAGTTCAATCACCCTATAATATTGTACGAAAAAATGGTATTTAAGATAAAATACTTGACTGAAGTAAACCAAATTTATTTTGCTATATAATAAAAGGGTTATTGAACTGACACTGTGAAATATTGACCCTCGTTGACTCGAAATTTGCACTCGCAAGCTCATGCAAATGTCGAGACAACATTTCACAATATCAATTCAATAACCCTATATTCTCCAATCTCAAATTTTATTCTCATTCAATATTTTAAAATTGATTAAAACTGCTATGTTCTACAGTTATATTGTTGTAATTTCCTCAGGTTTTCTCCCTTGTAATCAGAACAGAGCACACAGAATTATGATGCAGATTATGCAATTTGCATGTGCTTCACTGTCCTTTATCACCTCATAAACGACAAAACACACTGAGTCAATTCTTAAATGAAACTGTGACCTTAAGATGTGATGCTTTTAATTTCTTTCTACCAAATGAATATGAATTCCAATACCATATTGTTGTTTTTTCAATGAAAAATATTTTAACTCAGAATGTTGGTGCTTAAGATGTGATGTTTAACATTTTTTGTTAGATAAGCATGAAATTAGATGCCATGTTATTCTTAAATTCTTTAATCTTTTTCATCAAAGAAAACCTACGTACAGCCTAGTGATGTCTTAAGACTAATTTTATATGAAATAATCTGTTAAAAAAAACAACAGAAAATGTCGAGGCGGAAACTGAAATTACTCAGATAATACTGTTTTTATATTACCTATAAATAACCGTTTCTATGTCCCTTAACCAAGGTAAAACGGCTTCAAACTAATGACTAATGACTGTCAGACAAGGAAGCAATATCTGAAATTTTCATGATAGGTGAGGTGGCATAATTATGGAGGGGCTTTATAGTGATATCTGAAATTTTCATGATAGGTGAGGTGGCATAATTATGGTGGAGCTTTATAGCAATATCTGAAATTTTCATGATAGGTGAGGTGGCATAATTATGGAAGGGCTTTATAGCAATATCTGAAATTTTCATGATAGGTGAGGTGGCATAATTATGGAAGGGCTTTATAGCAATATCTGAAATTTTCATGATAGGTGAGGTGGCATAATTATGGAGGGGCTTTATAGCAATATCTGAAATTTTCATGATAGGTGAGGTGGCATAATTATGGAGGGGCTTTATAGCAATATTTGAAATTTTCATGATAGGTGAGGTGACATAATTATGGAGGGGCTTTATAGTGATATCTGAAATTTTCATGATAGGTGAGGTGGCATAATTATGGTGGGGCTTTATAGCTACTACTACTACTACTACTAATTTTTTTATTATACTGTCACACAACAAGGTTAAAGAATTTGTACATATTTTAAAACACATTTAAAACCTAATTGTCTAGCCGCGTGGGCTTACGAGACAGTTAAAATATGAAAGTGAAATTTAAAAACTTTAAAATTATATACACTATTTTAAAAGACAATATTGAATATTAAAAGTTATGTTAACCGATCTAGCTAAAATACTCTCTGCGCCTATACATATTAAAAAGAACTTTGCTGAGTGTAAGCTGTATAAAAGAGTTACTCATTATAAAAAGAAATTTATCACTGTCATTAAAAGAATAAAAGTGTTCATCAAGTTCAACAGCTTTGTCAAATAAAACAAATCTTAAATCGGAGTAAAAATCGCAATTAATTAAAAAATGTTGTTCATCTTCAATATCCCCACTCCCACACATAAAACATTTCCGATCCTCCAGAATAGTCCCATTAAAACGACCTGTCTCTATATGTAAAGGTAACGAACCACATCTAAAATTTGCCAGTATACGTCTATGATCTCTAGATTTTACACAGTGAATATAGTCAGCAGTACTCAAGTTTGTATTAAAACGCCTGTATGTTCTTAGTTTATTGCCGTTTATTTTACCGCGGTCGTTGAAAAGTTCTTGTTTCCATTTTTCCCCATCTATAGCAGAAACGATTGATTTAATACGTAGAATTTTCACTCGGTTACCAACATGTTCATTTATCACATCAGCTATATTCATTTTCTGGATCAACTGCTGAACTCTCGAATACCAAGAACGTTTTAAGTGGCCTACAGCGTTTACCGTCAATAATGAAAGTCTGTTATTACTCTGAGACTTTATCCTTAAAAACAGTCTAAAAACTTCAATATGTTGCTTAGCTAAACAAGAACTCCAGCCAAGATCACCTCTAACTCCAGTATTTGTTGTGTTTTTCTTACAACCAAGAAAGTATTTTGCTGCTTTATTTTGAACAGTGTTAACATCTTTATATTCAGAGATACCCCAAATTCCAGCTCCATAGAATAAAACTGGCTGAACGAGAGTCTCATATAATTTTGTGTATACTTTGAAAGTCATGCCACCCATTGCTTTAAACTTGGTATATAACACTGCAAGCGCTCTACTTGCCGACTTACATAATTCCTTTACTGTAAACTTAAAGTCCATCAACTCATTTAACCACAAACCTAGGTACCGGTAACACTTATCATATTCAATCATATTGTCACCACATTTGAATGCAAACAGGGATCTAGGTTTCGAGCCAGTTCTAAAATGTAGGATTTTTGTCTTCTCTGCATTTACACTTAAACGCCATTTCTGACTCCAAAGCGAGACTGTATCCAACATAGATTGTAAAGAGGTCTCATCCGGGGCTATTAACGCCAAGTCGTAGCGTAAAGCAATGCTGATATCATAACGAACGCGTTATCTAAAGGTATACCTACGCCAAGTGCATTTATGTCCTCCACCAAATCGTTGATATATATTGAGAATAGGGTAGGCGACAACTTACACCCCTGCTTTACACCATTTAATACTGGAAACATTTCCGTAAGTTTATTATTCACCCTAACTGCACTCGTTGTTTCAACGTAAAGTGATTTCACTGCGTTTAAAAATCGACCTGTAATACCTAGAGCTGACATTTTATACCATAACAGTTCCCTATCAACTTTATCAAAAGCTTTTTTGGCGTCAACGAAGCAAACAAAAGTGTCCTTTTTCTGTAGTTTTCGATTTTGAACTATAGATGTAAGTGTATGCAGGTGGTCTATGCAATTCCTATGCTTTCTAAAACCATTCTGTTCTTCAACAAGAATATCACTTGCTTCCAGCCAAGAGCTAAGTCTATGGTTCAAAATATCGGCATATATTTTGCTAGGAACTGATATCAGCGATATGCCCCTGTAGGTCAACGGATTCGCCGGGTCTGTATTTGTCTTGAAAATAGGGTTAATTATGCTCTTATTCCAATCAGATGGCACAATTCCGTTATTGAAACAGTATGTTATAATCCTATATAATAAGTCAATAGATGTATTGTTCCTTAAAACTTCGCTGGGGATTTCATCAATTCCGACTGATTTATTTAATTTCGCACGAAACACTGCTTTTTCGACTTCATCTTGGGTAATATCACAGTTCAACGGTGACAAAACCTCTTGCACCAGATGCTGCGTGTTTGTTTTGTTCAATTCCTTAATCCGCTGTAGGAAGTCATCATCATAAACGCCGGGTTGCTCCTGTTCATTATACAATTGTTCATAATTCTCCTTCCATATGTTTAAGACTTCACTTGGGTCATGTTCCAAAGTACCATCCACTTTGTAAGCCTCCCACGGAATCGTTGATTTACGCGTGTTAGATATTCCTAATTTCCCGATTTTCTTCCAGAATTCCTTAGTATTATACTCCTTGGATAGGTCACACAACTTCTGTTGTTGGTTGAATTGATACTTTCTCTTTGTTTTTCGGTTTAATTTGTCGAAAGCTCTCCTTTCCTTAAAAAATGCTGTTTTTAACGAATTTTTCTTTCCGTTTGCTGATTTCAGCCACATTTTTTCGGCGTTACAAACGATATTCCATTGTTGCTGTAAAACATCATTCCAATATGGCTTACGCATTAATCGGTTTCGATACCACCACGATTAGAACTCATACGATATTTCACTAGTTTGTTATCCATTTCCGATTTTATTAACTCTAAAAAAACACTATACGCTTCATCAACACTTTTTTTCTCACACAATGCATTTTCGATATTTTGTATCACATAATTAATATCACTTAAAGCACTATCTTCACTCAGAAAATTTTGCGGAAAATCACTCAGAACATATTTATTTGAAATTTCTGAACAGGTTTGGATATTATTGTGAGCTGTATTTCGATCAATATCGCAATCACTAGTTAAACGGATTGAGAATTCCAACACAGAATGATCAGGCTTTTTATCCATTCCATTTGCTTCACTGAATTGATTAGATCAGATATTAAATGAACATTAAAGTCGGAAACAAAGCACAACTGCTCATACGGCGTTAAAACATAATCCACCACAGATTTGCCTCTGTGTGAAACATGGGTAAAATTTTGTTTGCCCTTTCTTCCGTTTACAACGCACAAGCTACAGTCCACCATAAAATCCACAAATAAATTACCATACTGATTGAACTCATAATCTATCACTTCACGCGCGGGAACCTGATCCACACCTTCAACATATTCTGACTTATCCCCTATACGAGAGTTAAAATCGCCCGCAATAAATATTTTCCCAATATTTTGGTATGCATAAACCTGCTCTATTAATTTTGTATAAAACGCTTCTGCATCACTATAACCAGAATTACCAGGGGGTAAATAACATACACAAACACAAAACATTTCACTTTTATTCTGAAATTTAAGCCATATTATATCATCCACCGAATCATCTATAATTTCAACACTGAAGTATTTCATCATTTCTAAGCTCACTAACACACCTACTCCGCCGGATCCGCGTTTTGCTTTATGGTGATTAAATTGCCTATTTTTCCCAAAGAATTTAAAACCATCGATTTGGATTATTTCATTTTCCTTTAAAAACGTTTCACACAACAAAAAATATCAAAATTGAAGAACTTGAGCACATTTTGACGAAACTGATAATTTTCGCTATCCTTAAATTTTGACCATCCACCGGTGTTCCAGAAACCAAGACGAATACTGTTCAAATCCTACCTACGGTGTCGACGTCCTCCAGAAGAATAGGAATTTGCCGGATGTGTGACCCTATCCCCGATGATTTGTCCACGGCTAGAATCCGGTACATGTTCAAATCTACGTCGATCAGGTTGACGATCGTTCCTAGATAGATTTTCGCGATGTTGTCGTCGGTCCGATGAGTCGTGATTTTGACGTCTTTGCTGTTCCGGTCTATCCCGATTATTTCTATCGTGACTTGAACTAGACAAACTCTGTCTGCGGTGCTCTGTTCTAGCTACACGTTGATTTGATGGCTGTGTCTGGTACGAGTGACTGTTATGTGTATTTTCTCGTTTCCGGATGCGACCATTATTTACACGCAGATTTTCACCGAGGCCCATTTCATTTATCAAAATTCGCATATTTGCGTCATTAGCTAAACATTCTTGTGAAAGTTCATTTTCGATATAGACGTCACGATAATTTTCCACATTCCGAAGTTTTTTTCTTTCAGCTAGCAATTTTTGTTTTTGGTCATGTGTTGCTAAACTAACGATTACAACACCAGGGTATCTACCTCGAGATTCTTTGCGCACGGCAGACTTTACGTGAACATCTCGGAGTTTAAGTCCATCTTTAATGAGTGTATTAACACTATGTAGAATTACTTCGTTGTTCTGTTTTTCCCTTGGAGATTCTTTGAGCATTTTTATAATTACATTATGGTCAATATTTACATTAGAAGACTGAACAATGTTTGCATATTTATTATTCAACACTGTAATGTCTGTCTTTATTTCACTCATTTCATTTTGAAAGTTTATCTTAACTTTATTAATCTCACTATGTACAAGATCTGAGACACTTTTAATCACATTATTTGTGATTTTATTTTCTAAAGAAGTCTCTAGATTATCAATACGATCGTTAAATTTACTGAACATCGAGTCCATTTTTGAGGACAATGTCGATAAGCATGTATGACCGACGTGTTATTGTTATTGTTTGCCGATGGGCATGTGCCGGGGTCAAGATTTAGCACGTTAGTGTTTTCATTGTCATTTCTTAATTTCTTTGATTCTTGGCTTTCTGATGAATCGGACAATGATCGTTTACGGGATACATCACCATATATTTGTGATTCATTCGTTTTATCTATTTCAAAAGTACTTACATTCACGGGTGATAAATTCCCTTTTAAACTTCCCGCCATAACAGCGTTTACATAATCCTGTGCATTGTCCATACTAAGAGGGTCAATATAGCAATATCTGAAATTTTCATGATAGGTGAGGTGGCATAATTATGAAGGGTTTTAAAGCAATATCTGAAATTTTCATGATAGGTGAGGTGGCATAATTATGGAGGGGCTTTATAGTGATATCTGAAATTTTCATGATAGGTGAGGTGGCATAATTATGGAGGGGCTTTATAGCAATATCTGAAATTTTCATGATAGGTGAGGTGGCATAATTATGGTGGGGCTTTATAGCAATATCTGAAATTTTGGTGAGGTGGCATAATTATGAAGGGTTTTATAGCAATATCTGAAATTTTCATGATAGGTGAGGTGACATAATTATGGAGGGGCTTTATAGTGATATCTGAAGTTTTCATGATAGGTGAGGTGGCATAATTATGGAGGGGCTTTATAGCAATATCTGAAATTTTCATGATAGGTGAGGTGGCATAATTATGAAGGGTTTTATAGCAATATCTGAAATTTTCATGATAGGTGAGGTGGCATAATTATGGAGGGGCTTTATAGCAATATCTGAAATTTTCATGATTGGTGAGGTGACATAATTATGGAGGGGCTTTATAGTGATATCTGAAATTTTCATGATAGGTGAGGTGACATAATTATGGAAGGGCATTACAGCAAGGTTTTACTGTCACATAGGTGTAAAATTATTTCAATTTTATTTTTTTTGAATGTCAAGTTTCATTAATATTTATTATTAATGTATGTATGACCTTCTGACATGATAATTTATTGTCCAATTTCATTAAAACTCATTATTTAATAATGAATGTATGACCTTCAGACATGATTATTAGCATGAAAACACAGAAACAATTTTGTTCATTGTGAAATTTTATTTTCTTGACAAAGTTAACACAAATTCAAATTATGACTGTGGCGATAAGTGAGGTGACAACATTATGGAGAGGCATTATAACAAAGTTTTACTGTATCTTCTGTCACACTGGCATGAAAATTGTTGTAATTTTATTTTTCTTTAATTTCAAGTTTCATTAACACTCAGTATTTTAAAATGCATTTAGGACATTCAGACGTGATGCTTTTCTACCAAATACGCATAAAAACTGAAACAATGCTGTTCAATGTCAAATGTTATTCTCACTCATTATTTAAAATTAAAAGTATGACCTTCAGATGTGATGCTTTACATTTTTTCTATTAGATAAGCATGAAATCAGATGCCATGTTATTTTTATTTTAATTCTAAATTCTTTTCATCAAAGAAAATCTAATTACAACTTTTCAATGTCTATGAAATTTTTTATGAAATAATTAGAATTTAACTGTCTGTAAAAAAAAAAAAAGAAAATGAGGTAGATTCTGAAATTATAGATAATTCTGTTATAATGTTACATATAAGATAATCATCTCTAAGTCCCTAAAATATCACTTAACGAGGTTAACGAGGTTGATATTCTTCACTAAGAGATATCATTGACATAAGAATATCTATATCAAAGGAATAAAAAAAAATAATGACTGACAGCTAGTACCGGTATGTTATAATGGTCAGGTAAACATCAAACAATTGCCATGGGAACACTGTAATTATTTTTCAAAAATCACAAATTTTAAAAATACCTGGGTTTTAAAAAGTCATTTTCAGGGGAAAAAAAGCATGAGTAGCAGACTGATTAAAATTTATGTGCATCCTTATATTAAAAAGTAACAAAAAGCCATTTTCAGGAAAAAAAACATCAATAACTGACTGATTGAAATTTTAAACATTGCTCCAAATATCTTGATATAGTAAGCTAGTAATTACAGGTATAAATCTACAAAGTAAAGTAATGGTGTTTTACTATTTATATAGAGGAAGTCAGTTCTGGAGTGGTGGAAGAAACCAGAGTCACTCCCACATCACTAATGTCTAACCCCAAAATAAACCACTCCCACATCACTAATGTCTAATCCTAAAATAAACCACAGTTCTTT
Source organism: Anadara kagoshimensis (assembly GCA_021292105.1). Classification (NCBI taxonomy): domain Eukaryota; kingdom Metazoa; phylum Mollusca; class Bivalvia; order Arcoida; family Arcidae; genus Anadara; species Anadara kagoshimensis. The sequence continues at coordinate 62,926,686 of CM037870.1, forward strand.
GACAAACAAACTGTCAAGTCATCTCACACTAGTTAATACCTCAGTGGATTCGAACCTAAACGTTGAGAGCTATGGTGGGTGGTGCAGTGTACTTCCAAATGGCTCAAATGAAAACCAGATTCAATGCTTAAACTAAAACAGTCTATTGAGAGATAAATACTACCAACATTGCAGAGGTGTTATCCCTAAGATTTGACCTTGTGACCTTGACAAATGGCCTATGCACCTAAATTTGGTATGTGATGTGTGGTACATCATTTTATGTTGGATCACATTAGTGTCAAGTTTGATAAAAATCCAACCATAGACATTGAAGATATGGAGCGGACATGATATTGAAACAGATGACTCGACAGACAGGCAGATGGAAAGACGGATGGACAAGGTGATTCCTATATATCCATCTTAACTTTATTTGTAGGTGTTATAATAACAACATTGTCTGAGCATACATACAAGAGCGTTTACAACAGCTTCATTCCCATCAGCCACAGCCAGATGTAATGCTGTTCTTCCTTCATAATCCTGCCAGTTTATCACACTTGGTGTGGTATCCTGTAAAAATAAATGAGAGTGTTGTGGAGCTATGGAGTTTTACACCAAAGTCAAGACTCCTTCACTTACATCAAGGTGGTCAGTATGTGGATGATAGAGGAAGCCAGAGTGCCTAGAGAAAACCACTGAGCAAGCCAACTGACAAAGTTACTAACACTAGGATATGTCCTGACTGGGATTCAAACCTAGATGGTGAGAGGCACTGTTATCTGTAGGTGCACACTTTACATCAAATGGTGGTAACCAAGACCCCTTAGACTTAGTTAAATATGCTCAATTTGACTTATTTGTTAAAGATCTTATTTTTTCAATGTACAATGGGCACCAATCAGACAAAATAGTGTCCGTTAATCATTTCATTATTGTACAAGGTAATACATGAGATTTATACTAATTCAAATCCACATGAATTAACCCTAATTATTATTTGCACTAAAATTTGTATCTGTTAAAATAAATTTGTACTATACAAATATTAGATAACTATTTATAAGGCATCAAAGGAACTGAAATTTCAATCATTTACAATGCAATTACAAGACTTTTATAAAGATTGATTAATTATGAGATAACTTGAACACAATGGAGCTCTAGAATATAATTTTAGCACAGTTGAGTTCTAGAGTATAATTTGAGCACATTTGAGTTCTAGAGTATAATTTGATTATAAAGGAGTTCTATATAGGGTATTATTAGAGCACAGAAGAACTCTAGAGTATAATTTGAGCACAATGGAACACATCAGTATAATGTAAGAACTGTTGAACTTTGGAGTATGATTTGAGCACAATGGAACACATCAGTATAATGTAAGAATTATTGAGCTTTGGAGTATGATTTGAGCACAGTGGAACACATCAGTATAATGTAAGAACTGTTGAACTTTGGAGTATGATTTAAACACAGTGGAACACATCAGTATAATGTAAGAATTATTGAGCTTTGGAGTATGATTTAAACACAGTGGAACACATCAGTATAATGTAAGAACTGTTGAACTTTGGAGTATGATTTAAACACAGTGGAACACATCAGTATAATGTAAGAACTGTTGAACTTTGGAGTATGATTTAAACACAGTGGAACACATCAGTATAATGTAAGAATTATTGAGCTTTGGAGTATGATTTAAACACAGTGGAACACATCAGTATAATGTAAGAACTGTTGAACTTTGGAGTATGATTTGAACACAGTGGAACACATCAGTATAATGTAAGAAGTGTTGAACTTTGGAGTATAAATTAAACACAGTGGAACACATCAGTATAATGTAAGAACTGTTGAACTTTGGAATATGATTTAAACACAGTGGAACACATCAGTATAATGTAAGAACTGTTGAAATTTGGAGTATGATTTAAACACAGTGGAACACATCAGTATAATGTAAGAACTGTTGAACTTTGGAATATGATTTAAACACAGTGGAACACATCAGTATAATGTAAGAACTGTTGAACTTTGGAATATGATTTAAACACAGTGGAACACATCAGTATAATGTAAGAATTATTGAGCTTTGGAGTATGATTTAAACACAGTGGAACACATCAGTATAATGTAAGAACTGTTGAACTTTGGAGTATGATTTGAGCACAGTGGAACACATCAGTATAATGTAAGAACTGTTGAACTTTGTAGTATAAATTAAACACAGTGGAACACATCAGTATAATGTGAGAACTGTTGAACTTTAGAGTATAATTTGAGCACAGTGGAACACATCAGTATAATGTAAGAACTGTTGAACTTTGGAGTATGATTTAAACACAGTGGAACACATCAGTATAATGTAAGAATTATTGAGCTTTCGAGTATGATTTAAACACAGTGGAACACATCAGTATAATGTAAGAACTGTTGAACTTTGGAGTATGATTTAAACACAGTGGAACACATCAGTATAATGTAAGAACTGTTGAACTTTGGAGTATGATTTAAACACAGTCGAACACATCAGTATAATGTAAGAATTATTGAGCTTTGGAGTATGATTTAAACACAGTGGAACACATCAGTATAATGTAAGAACTGTTGAACTTTGGAGTATGATTTAAACACAGTGGAACACATCAGTATAATGTAAGAAGCGTTGAACTTTGGAGTATAAATTAAACACAGTGGAACACATCAGTATAATGTAAGAACTGTTGAACTTTGGAATATGATTTAAACACAGTGGAACACATCAGTATAATGTAAGAACTGTTGAAATTTGGAGTATGATTTAAACACAGTGGAACACATCAGTATAATGTAAGAACTGTTGAACTTTGGAATATGATTTAAACACAGTGGAACACATCAGTATAATGTAAGAACTGTTGAACTTTGGAATATGATTTAAACACAGTGGAACACATCAGTATAATGTAAGAATTATTGAGCTTTGGAGTATGATTTAAACACAGTGGAACACATCAGTATAATGTAAGAACTGTTGAACTTTGGAGTATGATTTGAACACAGTGGAACACATCAGTATAATGTAAGAACTGTTGAACTTTGGAGTATAAATTAAACACAGTGGAACACATCAGTATAATGTGAGAACTGTTGAACTTTAGAGTATAATTTGAGCACAGTGGAACACATCAGTATAATGTAAGAATTATTGAGCTTTGGAGTATGATTTAAACACAGTGGAACACATCAGTATAATGTAAGAACTGTTGAACTTTGGAGTATGATTTGAGCACAGTGGAACACATCAGTATAATGTAAGAATTATTGAGCTTTGGAGTATGATTTAAACACAGTGGAACACATCAGTATAATGTAAGAACTGTTGAACTTTGGAATATGATTTAAACACAGTGGAACACATCAGTATAATGTAAGAATTATTGAGCTTTGGAGTATGATTTAAACACAGTGGAACACATCAGTATAATGTGAGAACTGTTGAACTTTAGAGTATAATTTGAGTACAGTGGAACACATCAGTATAATGTTAGAATTATTGAGCTTTGGAGTATGATTTAAACACAGTGGAACACATCAGTATAATGTAAGAACTGTTGAACTTTGGAGTATAATTTGAACACAGTGGAACACATCAGTATAATGTAAGAATTATTGAGCTTTGGAGTATGATTTAAACACAGTGGAACACATCAGTATAATGTGAGAACTGTTGAACTTTGGAGTATAATTTGAACACAGTGGAACACATCAGTATAATGTAAGAATTATTGAACTTTGGAGTATGATTTAAACACAGTGGAACACATCAGTATAATGTAAGAATTATTGAGCTTTGGAGTATGATTTAAACACAGTGGAACACATCAGTATAATGTGAGAACTGTTGAACTTTGGGGTATAATTTGAACACAGTGGAACACATCAGTATAATGTAAGAATTATTGAACTTTGGAGTATGATTTAAACACAGTGGAACACATCAGTATAATGTGAGAACTCTGGTGCTCTGGAATATAATTTGAGAACAAATGAACTTACCAGTATAGTTCGAACACAATTAACAGCCTCTTTGTCATGACAACTGGCAGCCCAATGTAGAGGGGTCTTTCCCTCTATATCTGGAATTCCAATATTTGAATCCTGTTTAATCAACATCTTCACATGTTCCACATTACCATATGATGCTGCCCAGTGTAAACCAGTTCTCTATAATTAAAATTTATGTACAGTAAAACCTCAATTTAGTGTCTTTAGTTGCTTACTAACATGAATTTACAACTTGAGTAAAACTTCATACAGTCAAACCTGTCTATAAAGGCCACTCAAGGGAACGAGTAAAAGTGGCCTTTATGAGCAGGTGGCCTTTATATACAAGTTCAAATAATATGAATAAAGAAAAGTTGGGATACAATTCTACTGGACTTTATAAGCAGGTGGCCCTTATATGGAGATGGCCTTTAAGGCAGGTTGGACTTTGGGAGTAAATACAAATTTATTTGCAAATGTAGGTGGTTTAAGGATATTCATTTGCCGATTTGTGAGTATGGTAAAAAAGCCAAATCCAGATTTTTCTTTCTGTTCAACAGCAAAATTACTGTCTTCAAGCATCATCTCTGTTACATCATAACACTGCAATCTGTAAATCTAAGAAGGTTTTTACATCATCAAGTTTTCAAGTGTCAATTTTGAGACCATGACAAAATCAGAAGAAAGTTTCATTTTTGTTATGCTTGTAAATATTAAAGGTATGCTAACCAGAGACCCATTGAAAAAAAAAAAAAATCATAGAGCTCTATATAATCTATAAATTGTACTATAATTTCCCAATGATTGACTAAAATAAATATTTGCAATGAAACTGGAGATGGTAAAAAAAATTGATTTTCAAAATATTTGAAAATATGTGTGTCATTCCTCAAGTAGCCATGTAATGTTGTTCAGCTACAAATTTTGAAAGTGACAATATTAAAGAGTCCTTTTCATTACCAATTTTCTAAAACATGATGTTTTTTCAGTCAGTTAGTAATGATTTCTACAATGGTCAAATTAATTATGAAATAGTAACCTGTCTAATATGTGATTACAAATGTAGTTGGGAACATCATGATCTAGATGCAATCAAATACAAGACATGAATACAAAACTAGAACTGTAAGTGAAGCTGTCTTATACCCCATGCTGCATAGGTTTTGTTCTTAATTCATGAACCTAGACCTATGCACCTACGATTGATATGTGGTACATCATCTCATGTTCAGCTGGTTTACATTTGAGATCAAAATTCATCCGTAGATATGAAAAAAATATATTTTATTGTGACAGATGACCAGATGGAGAGACACAGAGCGAATGACAGGGTGATATATCACCTTAACCTTCTTTTTCAAGGGTATAAAAATATTCAAAATTGAGAACCTATTGTTTTAATAAAAACAGTAGTCCAAATAAGTAGTCCAAAAAAGTAGTCCAAATATGTATGAATACTATTCTTACCTTATTTTTATCCTGATCATCAATTTCACCGGGGGAGAGCTGCCGTAGTAAATATGCCATACATTTTGGTGATTTGTGTCGTGTACACAAATGCAATGCACTTTGACCTTCATTGTCCTTCTCTCGACAGTTTGCTCCCTTTGACAGAAGCAGTTTTAGTAAACGGAAATTTCCCTAAAATTTAAATGAAATTAGCTCAAAATCAAAAATATTTTTTTCACAATTCCCGATTATTTATCTCTATTTCTTTATCTATAAGACATGGTATGGTAATTTGAAGATAATGATGTTGCCATTGGCAACAGAACACTAGATGACTAAATATTACATCTATGAATTATTTTCATTTATTTATTGCAGGTAGACAGAGTATTCTTGTTAAATTTGATTAATGCCATACATAATAGCTAGGTGCTTGATGAGAGACCTAGGGTATAAGGTATCGGAATACTGTGGCGTCTGCTATCATACTCATTCAACAAGAAATATTCTGTTCTTGGTTGACTTGGCATCAATATAGAGTGGAAAGATTCTTTCACTGATATTGTGTCAGTCAGATCTGAGTATCAAATTTTAATCAACAAAATTTATTAGACATTTTAAAACAATACCAATGGTGGCATTAAAACAGAGTATTTGATGCTAAAATTGTTTACTAATAATGATTTATACAAATGAGTAAGAAAAAGAATCTTACACTGGTAACAGTGTCTGAGACAAAGATACCTCAAATTCTGATGAATATTTTTAATGTGCAGAACTCCCTCAAGCTCGTTCTGGAGAGAAAAATATTCATCCCCATCTTAAGTATTTTAAGATGAACTTAAAGGTCTGGAAACCATTTGGATCTTAACAATTTGACTAATTTTTTCTCTTGTACCCCTAATTACCTTATGAGCTGCCCAGTGAAGAGCTGTCCTTCCACCTTTGTCACATTTATTGACCTGAGTGCCTGCCCTGAGTAAAAGTTCTGCACATTCTAGCCTATCAGCTAACACACAGAACATAAGAGGCGTACGCCCAAACTGATCCCCTGTGTCTAACTCCTGTGTGCTGGCTGAAAATAAAACAAACAAAATACTGTCAAAACATTTATTTTCATAATGCCCAATTTTTGTCAAGGTTTTAAGAAAGTGGTTGTCGTTTCTGTTTTAGGTAAGTTAATATACATGTAATATAATACATTTGTACTACATGTATTTAGCTATCATGTGAAATAATGTTTCAGTGTACCAGTACCCACAAAAACAACAAAAATTAAGAAACCATGGTAAATACCGGTGGATATCAATTTTTGTGTTTGTACAGGTCCAAATCAATGTCAATATTTTTTATTTTGTGGGCTCCATTTATTCTACACATGCTATGCCCAAGTGGCATAACAGTTCATTGAAATGCAAAGGTTCACTCGGGGCATATCGTAACAAGAGAAAGAAGCTTCATAGTTTGTTTATCAGGTCAAACTGGTTCTCTGTAGGTATTCTATGGCTACCTCAGATATTCAAGAACTGACCATGTCAATATAAGTGAAATAGCTTTACTAGTAAAGCTAGTAAATGAAACACCAAAAACCAACCAATCAGTCTAATAATCTGGTTTGTTTAGTTTGAAGAAGAAAAATACTAGTATCAAATGTTTTTGTGTGAATGAAATACATGTACATAGAACATTCTCTCTGTCTCTCTCTCTCTCTCTCTCTCACGTATATCATATACCGGTAACATATAAAGAACATTTAATTATTTTCTTACTTTTATCTAGATGAATTGTTCAATGGATAACAACTTTAATAAATTTGATAAATTTAATGAATCATAAATAGTATCCTAAGGCATTCTATATAGAGCAAATTAATTATCAAGAATAATGTATATGTTTATATATTTGTATATTGTTATTATTCCTTATTATATATTTTGTATTTATATGATAATTTGTTTGTGTAACACTTGAATCCCAAAAAACATGATGAAAATAAGTTTTACGAGCTGGAATTAAACCGTAGCCAAATAGAAAACAATTTAGTGATCCAGGTACGAACGTGATGTTTCTGCATAATGATGATTATTTATGCCTTGGCTTGGGGCGTTACCAAGAATAAATGTCAATTCTATAAAATATCAACAAAACATTTTATTAAAATTACAATTATTTTGGATGATGTATATTAATGTGAATGTCAATTTGATATTGTTAAAAAGTACTGAAATTATGTGAAAAATAATATCTTTAAAATTCTGCACGACTTTATTAGATGTCAAAACTACAGAAACCTCTGAATAGTTGGGCAGATTAGTCTAAAGTGATACATATGGATCACAACATGGCCATGGTTTGAATGTGGCCCAAAGTTAGGACAGATCATAGTGTGAGAATGTTTGTCAGTTCACTTGCTTTAGGCAGGTATTTTTCTCTGGACACTCCAGTTTCCTCCACAATTCATGAACTGATGGTCTAAATGTAAGTGAAAGAATCTTGACTGGGTATCATAACAAGGTTTTGTTGTACATCTTCTTGGTTGTATTCCATTTTTTAATTTAAAAAATTTGGAAAATCCTGATTGCCTTGGTTTCTTGGATCAGGTGTTTGATTGGTGTCTTAAATCCCTTTAGACAAAAATATTTCACTTAATTGTGGAATTAACCACATACCAGGAAAAAACCACCAAACTTCAACAACAAAACTCAAACATCCTTACACTAGAATCTAGTCTTTATAGGATTCTTACCTAGCCAACAAGATGACAAGCTGGCAATTTTTTTTTGGAAAATAAAAAACATTGACAGGAAAAAACTACCTGTGTTTATCTGTAATTTTGTAACATAACAAGAAGGGCTATACACTACCTAATTGCAATTGCTTTATGCAACTGAAACAAGTCTTATATTAGCAAAGCCTTATAAAACATCAGAAAAAAGGGAGACCAAAGTGGATCTGACAGAACAGTGACAGCAGAATTAAAAGGGCAAAGTTATCTTGGGGAGAAATTAAGAAGATAGTACAAAATTGCAAAAAATGAAAAGTGCAGCATTAGCCATTCAGGGAATTATATGAATCATGTTGAGTAAGCCTCATTAGCTCATTTAAACTGGATTGACAGACTTTAACTATCCCCAATGAGCATGAAGGCTCAGCTTACTGGATTGACAGACTTTAACTATCCCCAATGAGCATGAAGGCTCAGCTTACTGGATTGACAGACTTTAACTATCCCCAATGAACATGAAGGCTCAGCTTACTGGATTGACAGACTTTTAACTATCCCCAATGAGCATGAAGGCTCAGCTTACTGGATTGACAGACTTTTAACTATCCCCAATGAGCATGAAGGCTCAGCTTACTGGATTGACAGACTTTAACTATCCCCAATGAGCATGAAGGCTCAGCTTACTGGATTGACAGACTTTAACTATCCCCAATGAGCATGAAGGCTCAGCTTACTGGATTGACAGACTTTAACTATCCCAAATGAGCATGAAGGCTCAGCTTACTGGATTGACAGACTTTAACTATCCCCAATGAGCATGAAGGCTCAGCTTACTGGATTGACAGACGTTAACTATCCCCAATGAGCATGAAGGCTCAGCTCACTGGATTGACAGACTTTAACTATCCCCAATGAGCATGAAGGCTCAGCTCACTGGATTGACAGACTTTAACTATTCCCAATGAGCATGAAGGCTCAGCTCACTGGATTGACAGACTTTAACTATCCCAAATGAGCATGAAGGCTCAGCTCAATGGATTGACAGACTTTAACTATCCCCAATGAGCATGAAGGTTCAGCTCACTGGATTGACAGACTTTAACTATACCCAATGAGCATGAAGGCTCAGCTTACTGGATTGACAGACTTTAACTATCCCCAATCAGCATGAAGGCTCAGCTCACTGGATTGACAGACTTTAACTATCCCAAATGAGCATGAAGGCTCAGCTCAATGGATTGACAGACTTTAACTTTCCCCAATGAGCATGAAGGTTCAGCTCACTGGATTGACAGACTTTAACTATCACCAATGAGCATGAAGGCTCAGCTCACTGGATTGACAGACTTTAACTATCCCCAATGAGCATGAAGGCTCAGCTCACTGGATTTACAGACTTTAACTATACCCAATGAGCATGAAGGCTCAGCTTACTGGATTGACAGACTTAAACTATCCCCAATGAGCATGAAGGCTCAGCTCACTGGATTGACAGACTTTAACTATCCCAAATGAGCATGAATGCTCAGCTCAATGGATTGACAGACTTTAACTATCCCCAATGAGCATGAAGGTTCAGCTTACTGGATTGACAGACTTTAACTATCCCCAATGAGCATGAAGGCTCAGCTTACTGGATTGATAGACTTAAACTATCCCTAATGAGCATGAAGGCTCAGCTTACTGGATTGACAGACTTTAACTATCCCCAATGAGCATGAAGGCTCAGCTCACTGGACTGACAGACTTTAACTAAATTACACATACCAACTATTAGTCTGGCTAGCTGTGCTTTATCTCCATTGACTGCTGCTGCATGTATCTGAGTTACTGCTTCTATCTTCTGTGATGAATCATTACTACTAAATGGCCCATTAGGGCTGTCAACCTATATAAAAGATGACACATTTTATTTAAAAAAAAGAAAAACAATAAAATATCAAACTAGCTTTCTCATAAGATAAGATATCAGGGTAATTAAATGGAGTTCACCAACATAGCATATGATACCCTGTAATGTTTGTGCAGAATGTTGGTTATTGAATAAAAAAATTCTTGTAAAAACCGATATTCTGAAAAAAGGTAACATTTTTAATGTCTATGGTCAAGTTGTTTGGCTCTGGGCCTGAAACTTATCCGAGTCTAAGACTGGTTGGACTCTCTGGTCCTGAAACTTACCGGAGTTTGAGACTTGTTCAGGCTCTTTGGCCCTGAAACTTACCTGAGCCTGAGACTGGTTTGGGCTCTCTGGCCCTGAAACCTACCAGAGTCTGAGACTGGATGGGGAACTGGTCCTGAAACTTAACAGAGTCTGAGACAGGTTGGGAATCTCTGGTCCTGAAAAGACTCAGACTGATTGTTACTCTTGGGTCCTGTAACTTATCTGAGTCTGAGACTGGTTGAGGCTCTCTGGCCCTGAGTCTGAGACTGGATGGGGAACTGGTCCTGAAACTTAACAGAGTCTGAGACAGGTTGGGAATCTCTGGTCCTGAAAAGACTCAGACTGATTGTTACTCTTGGGTCCTGTAACTTATCCGAGTCAGACTGGTTAAGGCTCTCTGGTCCTGAAACTTACCTGAATCCGAGTCTGAGACTGGTTTGGGCTCTCTGGCCTGGAAACGTATCTGAGTCTATGACTGGTTGGGGATCTCTGACCCTGAAACTTACCTGAGTCTGAGTTTGAGACTGGTTGGGGCTCTCTGGCCCTGAAACTGTTGTCATCTCATTTCCTGATATCTAAACCAAATATAAAACAAAGCATAAATTAAACTTTCAAATTTACCAGCACAATTCCAAGCAATCTTTGAACTATGTTGAAAGGCTAACAGATACCCAATCAATGCAAGTGTATGTCCTATTCACCATTAGAACCATTACATGTACACATATTAATATACTGGCGTGAAAATAAGTCAGGGTGTTAAGCTTGTGGGGTGGAGTGGGGTGGTGGAACAGTGTTTTACTCTGCATTCAAAACTATCTCACTTATATCTAGGTGGTCAGTTCTGGAATGGTGGATAAAACTGTGGGGAAAACTACCAACTTCAGGAATCAAATTGACAAACTTTCAAATTCTAGCAGTGCCCAAGTGGGATTCAAACCCAGCTAGGTAACCAAAGATGTTGTGATCTGTAAACATATATTAGGCCATACAGCCATCACCTAATAGTAACACTGATCAGGCATAAAAATTTGGATCAGAGTTCTTGTTCACAACACCTCTCCCACTCCTCTTTACAATCGATAAATTTTACATGAATTTTTATTTAAAAAATTAATCTTTTGGGGAAATGTTAAAAAATTTCAGAAAATTGAATAATTTAATCTTTTTTTTACACTTTTCAGTCAAATATTCAAAATTTGAATGAATATGAACCACGCAAATAGAACTCTCCTAACTTGTAATTTTGTAATTCCTGTAGACAGTTCTATCATCAATAACATACCGGTACTTCTATATATATATATATATATATATATACTTTTTATATATTATATTAATGACTTGAAACTTTATTATCCACTCTGGGTACTTCAGTATATGTAGTTTATATACACAACGTAGGTATTTACTAATCCTTAAGTATTTTTGATAAGTTTTTAAGAATCAATATTTTAATCAGCTTTTGACATGTGACAAAACACGGTCATTAATTATATAGCTACTTTCAAGACAAAATGATATATATACTGGTAGTACTATCAGATCCTGAGCTGCCAAAAATCACATAAAAAATTTACAAGTGTGTGCTATACATTTTTTTAAATTTCAAAAACTGTTTAAATTCTTAAACCTGCTGGCATAAAAAGTAAAAATAGCATGACTGTCACAACACAACATTTTATAGGCATTAGACTTTGTCAAAATTGAATTAGAAAATTTATATATTTATATTACAAAGTGCTATATAGTAAAACATCACCACCATTTGTTCAGTTCAATTTCTGCTTTATGAAGGGTTTTGGCTTTAAACTGATTTATAATGAAAAAATAGCAGAAAAGGATTTTGGTACTTCAAAATACTGTGGTGTAAAGCGAGGTGGCAAAGTTATCAAGGGGCATTATTACAATGTTTTACTGTACTTTCAACATTTCAAAAACTATTTAAATTCTTAAACCAGTAAGTACTAAGGAGTAAAAATAGTTTAACTGTTACACACATAATTATATAGTAATTAGAAATCTACCTGCCGAAAACAAAAACTAAAAAATTTAAAAAAAAAGAACAAATACAAAATTATATTTAAATCCTAAATTGCTATACTTACACAATTTCAAAAAATGTTTAAATTCTTAATTCGGTGATTAAGAAAGATAAAATTTCCTTATATGAAAGACCAACAAGCATAAACAGTATTACTGTAACTATGTAAATACTCTCATGTAACAGAAACATTATGTTAAGGCCAAACAAATTAATTTCTTGTATTTTAACAAGGCTTGATTGATTAATTGAATGGGATGATTGAATGTAGTGTAACATTACAGTTTAGAACATTTCACTTATAACAACATGTCACCAGCTATAGGTGACAGAAATTTTTAGCTTTGAATTGGGCTCTTGGCTCTAAGGGCAATGTGCAGGGGGAGTGTGTGTGAAATAGGTAGTGACTGTTCTTTTGCCAAACATTCTGCATACAGAAATGACAGTCATTAGGTTCTTTGGAAAATAAACAAAAATGTACTTGTTTTACAGTATATGTATGGCATGTATGCTTAAGAACACTCCCTACACATTGCCCTGAACTAGTGATTTTGCTACCTTTTGATAACTAACAACTACTTTCTGTCTTTTTGGATTGGAAAAATTCACATTAATTTTATAAACTGGGAAAATCAGGAATACAACATAGCAAGCTATAATATATTACATATTTTCAACGAGATTCTCATTTGAAAAAGATTTTTTTGTGATAATATCCAACATTTTGAGGAGATTTATACAACTTGATTCTTTCCATGGCCGTAAACAGGTTATTTATGTATTTCAACATATATGATACATCTCCTAGTCTTTGCTGTTGTTGTCATGGGAATTTTATGGGGAATTTTAGTAATTATTTTCAAAGAGAAACTACCCCTCTTCATGATCAGTAGTAATTGCAGACAAACAAGCAATATCACTTCCTGAACACAATGCAAAGGTCACAATTTCTACTAAGGAAACACTTACGCTATAGTTTGTATAACCCTATACCCAATCAAAGCAGGGCATGGCATGACAATAAATTACACCAACCTTGTTGAAAATGTCAAAAAAATTTTCTCTATGCAAAATTTTACAATATGAAAATGTACAAAACAAACCTTGAAAGAGATAAATGGCTATTTTGATATGGAAAATGACAGCACTAGAAACCTGATAGAAGCAGTAGGAAGGTTATTTATTTATTTTTTCTTTCAATATGTTTTATATCTGGATCAAAACAAAAAATATCACATGTTCTGTTATCACACTCTATGAATGATGTATGTTTGATGTCTAAAGTTTCCTGTTACATTTTGTCTTAGTATGATGTACATAGGTTAACAATAAAACGTTATAATGAAACTTTCCCGATTCAATGACAGCTGAGCCACACCTGTATTTAGTTCCATTGTATGTGAAATTTATATAACAAATGTACAAAAACAAATAATAAAAAACAAAACTGAGGTGAAAAAAATAATAAAACATTGAAATGATAAAGAAAGTAGGAACAATAAAATACATGATTGATGTCATCATGATGTCAGCGTTTATTATATCCCAAAGGTTTAAAGTACAATTATACAGATATGTAAGGCAAAAACATTGATTTATAATGACAAATACTGTAGTACATGTGTATACAATACGTCATACTCCAGATCTAAAGATTGTGAGTTCGAATCCTGATGGGGACATGTTGTAACCTTAAGCAAGTTACTTCATTTTACATTGCTGCTGACTTACCGGCTGGTGTCAGGATAATGGAATGGTTGGGTGGCAGTCCTCTATCACTGCTGTCTCTGAGAGCAGCTGTAAACGTTAAAACACCCTTGGGATCTTGGGATGACCCATAATTTTTTTTTAATAATTTTCATCAAACATGTTTTAAGTTCTTCTATGTTTTTTTTTATAAATCTCTTCGATTTATCACCAAACCATTTATTGTACAACATCATTTTAGCAATGAATTGAGGTTTTACTGTATTCAAGTTCATTTCATTTTCTTTTAGAACTATAATATTAAACTGCATTGGTAAAAAAAATCATCATCTGGATAAGTAGAACTTCAAATAGTTGTCCAAATAAAGATCGTTTTAATTTATTTTCTGTGAGAATTATGATAGCTGAATTGGCAACAAAATTCATCTAAATAAACAGAAGTTCAAGGAGTTGTCCAATTCAAAACAAATTTTAGTTTTTCTGTGTGTATCAAGAAAAAAATACAGCACCATAAAATTCTTTCTGGGATTAAATTTTCTTGGCCTTCCAAAGTGAATTTTTTCTTTATTTGTAAGTTAAATAAACATTAATTCTTTAAATATTAGATCATTAATTATTCAAACTGTCCATTGTAATTTTACAGATAAAGTAAATAAACAAAATTTACCGATAAAACTTGTACTGAAGTTTAAAGACACAACAGTAGTAGAGTGATCATTAGTATTGACTCCCGATCTTAAATACCTGGCTTTATTGACAAATTATATCAATATATATCGGACTTGGTCGTCAGTTGACTGACAACCACAGAGTTCAGATACGGGATAAATAAATTGAATAAAATACTGACACTCATTTCTGCCTACCATGTCTGTTAGACAGATTGGGTTTGACCACACAGAGTTTATACAATCAGGACCAATTAAAACGTAATGACTTTTGCTGGACATTTTTACCATTTTCCAGGACATAATTAACATAATAGAACAAGGACTATAATCACATGAAAGATATAACTCTTCAGATACATGTGATATGAGGGTCCCATTTTTTGAAATAGGTAATAATGGCACATTAGTTCTTTCAATTGTACATGAATTATTAAAGAACTCAGAAATGGACAAAACTGGATTTCACCAAATTAGTGTACCGGTAATAAGGGCATGTTTTCACTGGATTGTATCCCACACAGTCATTAAGATATTTTAAAAATTTATTTTTCCTTTTTTTACAAAGTCTTGAATTTTTTTCTTAAATTCAGTCACAAGTACTTTTGCATGAAGTTTTACAAAATAATAAATTCCGTGATTTCTCAAGTCTAAAAACTGAATACCATGACATTTTAAAAAGGCAGTCAAATTCAATGACTTTTCAAGTTCTGTGAAAACCCTGGATGACTAAGTTACTACACACCCTTATCATGCTTATAGACACAAAATACTAAGTCAGTTGGCTGATGGTAGCGCTCAGATATAGGAATAATAGATTTGACATTGTTGAGCTCAATATTGACATTTTCTGATTGTAGTGATTGTTAGACACCAACAGTTTGGCCAGTAATGTCCTGACCACTAGGCTACTGCAGCCTCTCATGGACACAAAATAATCAAGTCAGTTGACCGACAACAGCATAGGTCAGATACTGAGTTAAAAACTGACATTTGTTTTAGAATGTAGTGTCTGTTGGACATTGAGTTTGGCCAGTAATGTCTTGACCACTGGGCTACTGAAACCTCTCATGGACATATCAAGTCAGCTGACCGACGACAGCAGAGGTCAGATACAGGAATAATAAACTGAATACTGACATTTATTTTTGATTGTCATGTCTAATAGACATGGGTTTGTCCAGTAATTACTAAGTCAGAAATTAATAGCCAATGGAGTTTGCCGCTGTACCACATGATCACTATCTCTTAACGTTTGTGTGGAACATTTTGGAAAACATTAACAACACAAATTCCCAGAACAATGACATTTTTACAGGAAATGTCATCTTATGCGATTCCATATCCATTGCAAATAAGTGTTCCACACAAACGTTAGAGGGTATCATGTGGTACAGTGGCGAACCCCGGCTACCAGGAATGAAAACAATAAGATATTAATTAGATACAAAAATTACATTTTTTTCATTTTAAAGTGATTACCAATTAATATGTCAGTTTCATCCTATTTTTCAAAGCGAATAATGATATATCACAAAATTTATCGGTAAAAAAATTATATTTAGGAAAAAGAACATAAGTTAGTAGTACCTTGGGGATTATCTTAATGGATTAAGTTGATCCTGATAACTGACAGTTATATAATGGCATTAGACATTTAATCCAATAATGTACCAGTGATAAATGAGTTGCCGTGAAGGTCGTTATTGTCTTGGGAGGCATATAACATCCTCAGCAACCCAACATTTACAAAAATACTTCCATTTTCAAACCACATATGTATAGATATTCATAATTAATAAAGGATAATTTAATAAATAGGATAAAAAAAACATTGAGGTTTGTAGATGATGAAAAAATTGAGTAACTCAACCAAGAACATACCAGATGATTTCAACAACAACTCCTACATTGTGACATGTCAGAATTTTAGAGTACAATAACCTTCTTCTGGAATTTTAATGAGAATTTTTTGTAATTAAATAAAGATGTGTGATTTTCCTCAAATGCAAGAAGAAGAAACCAAACATTATTGTCAAATGGGTGGAGTGAAGTAATAATGGTTCACACACCAGTAAAGATTCTTTCACTTAATTATACTAGTATTAAGACAATCAGTTCGGAGATGGTGAAGGAAACAGCTGGGAAAACATAGTAAACCACCAACCTTTGGCAAACCAATTGTCAAACTTTCCTACATAAAAATCTGTCTAAACGTGATCTGTATCCTGGAGCTTACTCGGAAAGTTAGACCACGTTTTTATTAAATGATAATAAACATTGTTTAATGTCACTACTGAAGACATCAATGCTATTTTATGATTTGGTGATTTTGATTTGCATATTATGTCACTTTGCATTGTGACAAATTTTTTTCAAACAAAACTGTTTATTTCCATGGATTTTTGGCACACACAATGTCCTTACCTGGTAATCATGTATACCTAGCTTAGCTTCAATGATGTTGGAGGAGAAGGCCAGACAAGCTATTACGGACATACAACACCTTGCCATATTACATCCTGTTTCTAGAGAATGCATTTTTAAGACACCCCCTTCCCCTCAACATGTTTACAAATAGCCTTGACAAACTATTACTTACAGACATAAGGATGGACAAAGCCTTATCATGATACACCCTGTTCCTATAGAAACAGGTGTAAACAACGGACACCCCCTTCCCCAGGTGTTCCCATAAAAAGAACAGATGTAATTAAGTTACCTACCATATAAATAGGTTCATGTTTTGGTATTCGTGGATAAATACAACATAACATCTGTGACATCATTAAAATTGAATCATACAGATAAATTTGTCCAAAATCATAACACAGGTACTTCAAATAAAAACTGACCTTTTTTGCAAAATTTATATATTATTATATTAAAGTTATGGATCAGAATATAATAATATGCAGTCAGGTAAAGTCAGTTTTGAGAAATTAGATTTTAGAAGAAAATAACAGAAATATCAGATTTAATGTTCTCTGTATCTGCATTCTAAACATATAAATATAATTGTTTTGACAAATCATTTTTATCATTTTGTTTCCATAATAAATATATGACAATGGCACTTAATTTTGTATTTTAAAACTTTTTCAACAAAAATAACAGCATAGTGTTAGCTTTCCTCACTGCTCTGCTCTGAGAATCAAAAGAAAAATTCCTATCCAAAGTCTTTCAGCTTAAGCAATACCAGGTATTATATTTTTTTCAAACTCTCATGCAACGGCACTTAATGTTCTATCCTAAAACTGTTTTTGACAAAAATAACCCCATAATTTTAGCTTTCATTAATCTTTAGAATAATGTTCAGTGTATTTTAGCTAGTAATATCATCATATTTTTCCAAACTATCTGTAGAGATAATATTGGTATGATCACATCTCCATGGAAGTTCCTATAGCCTTCAGGGCAGTTCTGCAGCAAATAGATAAAAAAAAAATTATATTTTCAGAAAGTAATTTTGTTAATTCCAATTTACTAATGCTTCAGATTTTTTGACTGTCAGGATAGATTTTTTTACAGGATTTTTTGACAAAGTATGATATTAAGGTTCATTTTCAATAACTATATGAACCGTAATCAATATACATTGTACAATGTAATGAATGTACATATACTGCATTTTGTAAAAGTTTATAATTTATCAAAAACAGTTTTGGAATTGTTTTATGAAAAATTAAGGTGAAAGATGGAAAAAAAAAATTCTTTTTATAAAACTGGGAGAAATAAAATAATTTTTATAGCGTATACAATTCAGATACAGGCTATAAGTTATTCTCTTGCTATCATGTTCTATTTATAGAAATCTGATTTTGGTTATTTTGGTTATATCAAGGCATAGTGGAAAACTCGGAATAGCTATTGAGAACTGGTTTGAAAAATATCCATACTACAAAATCTGGTACCATAAATTTCACCAGCATTAGTGTTCAATCATGATTTATCAGAAGGGGCCATAATTTTTTTTTTAAAAATCCTCTAAAACACCATAAAATCAATATTTTTCATTCATGTAATGTTAAAATTATCTGACTTAGGCCTTAACAATGTGGTCAATTGGCAAAACAAGGAATCAATGGTATCATGGCCCCTTCTAGAATGAACAATGCCACGGTGCCACCATACGACATAATGCTTGTGGAATAGTTTTTGAAGTTGATCTTTTCCCCTAAAAACAGCATTATTAATTGAAATTATACATATAAAATCTAAGAAAACCTTAACAATCAATTGTTAAAGATTGATTGAACTTATTATAATTTTGGTTTAGCCATCCTAATAGATGACCTTGAGTAATATCAAATACCGGTACACATCAGAGAAAAAGGACAAAAGTTAATAACATTAATGATAATGTCATATACCATTTTTTTTATTTAATTATAAAATACATTTTAAAATGGTATATGACAACAAGGTACAGAAGGTGGAAATGGTAAGGACTATGTAACAAAGATGTGGAAACAGTAAACTCATGATTTAAAATACTGCATTAAGACAGACAATAGCAGAACAAAAAATTAGAAAGACCGAAAAATACTTGAAAAAGAATCATGGTGACTGAAATGTAAGAGATTGGGGAATGTGGGCACAACAGGAAGACTGGCCAACACAACTTGTGACAAGGCAAAGCAAAATGGTAAATAGCTGTAGAACCTTTGGTAATGAGAGAAAGTGACTTCAATACTATATGCAGAATTTTATCTAAGAATTAACAAACTTTGGCTTAATCTAAAAAAGAAGTTGAAGTTCTTTTCAAACCACTCAGGCACATGTCTTCCTCTCAGGTTAATCTTAAGATCCTCAATTATTTTAATTGGTTACCAGTCACCTTGCTGGGGCTCATTCCCATAAACTTTGAATCATGAGTCAGTGACATTAACCACACATCTCCTCACAGATTACTCATATTAAAGTCCCTATCTTTTTTTTAATTTGCTACCTGTAACCTGGCTAGGGCTCACCCCCATGACCTTTGAATCATAAGTCACTGACCTTAACCACTCAACCACATGCCTCCTCACAGGTGAGCCACATGTCTCCGGAGAGGTGATTCATAAGGCCCTTATTTTTATTTACTACAAGCTATTGTCCTTACAATTGTGACAAATAACAAACAAATCACAATGATAGCTCATTAGTTAGCCTACACATTTCCCTTTGTTTGGTGATTCAACCTCAGTTGACCAGCATACTGCTTCATCTGATAACAGTATACATCATGTTTTAAACTTTTAACCTCATAAAGACATAGAAAATAAACCTTAATTGTAATAACAATCTTTAGAGGCGTTAAATATAAAAGAATATATTTCTAAATTCTTGTACAGATAGGTGTGAATATTTTCTAGGAAATAATGGGAAATAAATACTGGTACCTGAATCATGTATAATGAATAATGATGTCATATTTTGCACAAATTATATATATGTGTGTGTGTGTGTGTGTGTGTGTGTGTGTGTGTGTGTGTGTGTGTGTGTGTGCATTCTTAGTATTCATTGCTCAAGTTTGATTTATTGATTGATTGATTGATTGAATGGGGTTTAACACCCCAGTCAAGAATATTTCAGTTATATTGAGACATCACCAGTCATAGTTAAAGTAGCAGAATTGTTTATCTTTGCCGTGTGCTCAGGGCAATATGAAGGGAAGGTTTTTAACATGCCACATCTACTGTGACATAGGGCGTTGGTTTTTAATGTCTCTACTGAAGAACCTTAAAGCAACTTTAATTTTTAAATGCCAAGTGCTTTGTGAAAGAACAGTCACTAAATTGACAAAATCAAGCTATTTTGAGCATATCTGTGAAAAATAATGTTTTAAAATTTTTTTCATATAATTTAAGGGGGTACATAAGGAAGTTTTACTGCAAACTGAATAAAATTGCAAAAATTAGATGTCCAAATTTTCAAACATGATTAAAAAAAACCACCCATTACTGAGCCAATTAACTGGAACAATACCTAGTGCACAGTTCAAAATCTGATAACAATTTATTAACTTAATCATACCCAATAACCTATGAATGTGTTACTTGCCGAACATTTAATAGAAATAGTGGTAAAAATAGAGCGATCAGCTGATTGCTCAAAATAATTAGGATATAGTTAGAGAATTCGTGCTACACTATATAGCTAAAAATACAGTACATTCTGCTAATTAAATTTGACAGGAAGGATCAACTCTGCTGTTGTCGTCTACTCCTGGAATTAGCTACCTGAATATGATTGGCAGGGCTATCTCATACCCTTTTGTGAATGGGGCAGGACCCTTGCAATTGTGAAATAAGCATCATAATCTCCAAAATTGTTTAAAAGTAGAAGTAATAGAAAACTCAAAAATATTTTTTTTAACGCTGAAATTTCTAAAAAAAATTGTGAAAACTGGCAAAGTGATTGTGAAAAAACCATAACATTTTGAATTGTGAATGAGAGAGAATATCAGTCCCAAAAATTACCAAGCAAGAATCCTGATTATTAATTATCTACCAAAGACATGGTTTATACTCATATCATAATGTAAAAAATGCATAGTAAAAAAATTTAATACGCATCAAAATCATGTGCCAGGCATAACAGTCATGTGGTCAATATCCACGTCCTCAACATGGCTACAAAGTTTTTTGTTACAGTTTTGTGAAATGTAAAATTTTGCATTTCTAAATGTAATTTTACTAAAATTACAGGAAACCAACACCAGTGAATAGTAGAGTATGGTGTTAAAAAGTGGATACAAAGCAGTATTCAGTAGAGTTCTAATAATATAACTAGAGATTGTAACTGGGATACCAGTTACGTATGATTCCCCACCATCCATAAATTATCTG
Source organism: Anadara kagoshimensis (assembly GCA_021292105.1). Taxonomy (NCBI): domain Eukaryota; kingdom Metazoa; phylum Mollusca; class Bivalvia; order Arcoida; family Arcidae; genus Anadara; species Anadara kagoshimensis. Next base: position 62,948,287 of record CM037870.1, read on the forward strand.
GTGAAAAGACCCTAGCAGGGTTAGCGCTGGGTTGTAAAAGTCTGTCGTCAAGGAAATCGCCAGTTGTAAAATTTTGTTGCCAATTTCATTACTGTGTCGCCAAAAAGGGTAAATCTTGTGATTTTCACGTCACATGCATTTTTAATGTTGTGTATATATTGCCTTGATGAACAATTACATTTTAAAGGCAGATGTGTATAAAGAACATTTGTACCGCGCCGACCTGGTAAACTAAAAAAAATCATACCTTGATTGTTTTTTAAAATTTCTTTGAAAGTTAAAGTAGATTTGAATTAAAGTTTTCGGTTGAGAAAAATCGTACATTGGAAGGCCTTCTCGGCATAGGAAGTGACGTTTTCAATGAATTTTATTGAATAAGAAATCTCAGGCCTCTGATTTGGCGTCGCCGCGTGTTACAATGAATGAACACGTATGGGAGGGATTGCGCTGGGCATCGCTTACTGCGATTTTTTTCTTTAACTAGCGACAAAACCCGGCGCTTTGCGATTTTTCTGGTCACAAGTTTTCAAAGTTCACCGGTATTTTGGTCACCAGTAATTAACAGGTGGATACACATTGAAGCCAGTGACGGATTGGCAAGTGTCACTGAATAAACACAGTAATTAACGACTGAGTTAAGATCATTGTCTTAGGTCCAAATGTAAGACCTTCTAATGATGGGCAGGTAGATCCAAGTAATATTGGAGCGTGTCGACACTGCCTGAGGATATACCCAGGTGCCCTCCCGATGTCGTCAGACAGTATAAACACCCATGGACTCGGAATTATTGTAAAATCCAAAATAAAATATAATAAAAGTTACCCTTTGTGATGTTTATTTAATATTTTTTCTAAAAAGTTTATTGATTAATAATCGTGATTCAATGCGCAATACACATCATAGGAGGCCATCTGTTTGTATTTTAATTACGCGACTTATATCGGTTATTCCTATATGTTTGAGGTTCATGATCATAACGATACATCTACTCAGTCAAAATAGTAAAAGACGGACATTTTTATATGAAGCATGTATGTTAACTCTGTGTATAGTGTGTTGAAATAGATCGACGCTGTATATATAGTCCGATTTAAAAGACCCCCTCTATTGAAAAAACGTACTTTTCAACACGTTGAGGTACATATTAGTTTAGGTGTATTATACGGAATAAATCTCATATTGTTATTTCCAGCATCTAAAAGACTCAGATCTTCATTGCTCTATAGATTATTTAGGTGTTTTTGATGCAAAAGAAATAAAGTCGACTCTCGTTAATTCGAAATCGGTTGAATCGAAATTTCGCTTAAATCGAAATGATACAAATGTCAGATCGCTATGTATTTCTATGTAAATTTGTTAGTTAATTCAATATGCCGAATTTGAAGCAAATTTTCAGTCCAAATTACGAAATATTACGAAAATTCCCATGTTTAAATCGAAGTGAACTTTCAGTCCAAATTACGAAAATTCCTATGTTTAAATCGAATAAAAAAGACACAAAAATATTTTATCTTAAACTTGAACAATACCTGAAATAATTGTCCATCTCTTATTTGAAAAGTGTTAATAGTAACAGAGTGGCGGCTTACTCGGAAGATTCATTTCCGACTATAACTACAAATTTTTGTACTCGACATACCGGTCATTAGGAAAGTGTCAGTCAGTAAAAGGAGACATTTCAATGGTGTAAACTTAAAAAAGTGGGCAGTCTTCTACTTCCACAGTCAGTGATTAACAGAAAACCCCCAAGCCATTTGATCTATCAAGGCAAATTGTATACACCATTCATCTCATTGTGTAAGGTTTTATGTACAGGCGTGTGACGTGACAAGCTGTGGTTTTAAAAATCGCCAAGTTTTTAACGGTCACTAATCGGATTAACTCATAGGTGAAAGCATTGGCTTTGTATAATTAAGGTGTCGTAACCAGCTTATGTCCATTCAGAATTGGTTTCCCCGGGTATTTAACTACGTATTGATTTACACCCACCCACCCACCTTCAAGATAACGAAAATAAACGCGTCTTGATTATCTACACAGACAACAGATTATTGGTAGCAAATTTCATCTAAATCCATCAAGCCGTTCCCGAGATATGCTGCAGCATATGGTCTTGAGAAGAAGAATAATAAGAATAATAAAAATAATAATAATAATAAGAAGAAACAGAACGAAAACAATATGATTCCCCACCTTCGGTGGTGGGGAATCATAATAAGAATTTGTGTGAAATAAATTAGATCTCAACACTTGATAACAATATTCAGGGTTCGTACAGACATTTGGACTCCAAATTTAAAGACTTTTTAGGGTCTTTTCAAGGTCTCATTTGCAAATTTAAGGCCTAATCAGAGGGACAATTTTATAAGAAAAACATTGGTGCAAAGACAATTAAATCAATGAAACAATTACTTGCATGTCCACAGTAATGACACTTGAAGTAGGGGTTGATTTTGGGTGTTTAGGAGGGCCAGGTACCTTTAAATTGCTCATTTCAATGTAACTTAGTTATTTATTTTGATCAGTCTATTTACAACCATTTAATATCAACACCTAATTGGCAAAATTCAAGGGCTTTTTAGGCCCTTCAGGATAAATTCAAGGGCTTTTTAGGGTCAGACTTGTTTTAGGGTCTTTTAAGGGCAAACCTAAAAATTTAAAGGACTTTTCCAGGCCTGTACGCACCCTGATATTTCTAATTGGAAACTAGTCGCTGATTAAAAATTAGAAATATTGTTAAGAAGTGTTGAGGTCTAATTTATTTCTCATAATAGTAATTTTGAAAAAATGGTAGAGCAATTGCCTATAGTGTAGGAGGTCCCGGGTTCGATCCCCAGTCCGACCCTGCATTTTTTCTTTCCTGTTAAATTTGGGGGCTCGTCCGACCCTGGGAAGTGGCCGACCAACAGGTTGGTCCCAGGGTGGAACCTGGTGGTTTCGATTCAAGGGAGTTGAATCGAAAAAAAAGAAAGGAAGAATGTAGCGGTCTGGATAGCTCAGTGGTAGAGCACTCGCCTATAGTGCGGGAGGTCCCGGGTTCAATCCTCGGTCTGACCCTGCATTTTTCTCTTTCTTGTTACACTAGAAATAAAAACAAAAAGCAACAGTTTTTGCTCTTTTGATTGGTGCCTGAAATTTTTTGATCAGGAGACATACTGGCTCCTAGATTTAAAAAAAGCTACTTTGTGCCGGCTGTCCTCAAGAAAAAATTAAAATTCAACATTCATAGAACTTTATTAAATGTTAACATCAAAACCCTAATAATACAATATATTATATAATTTTTTTTCATAAAATTTTTGCCTGTTTAAAAATAAGATTCAAGAAAAACTTAAATTTTCATGGATTTGACAGTACTAGAGGTTTTATTTTTGCCAGTTTTTATAGATAAAATGGTAACCTATACTGGAAAGCATTTTTAAGCTAGTCAATGGACGTGATAGCCATAATTTAAGACATGAAACTTGCCAATCAACATTGTTTACATGTTTCACGGTCTATTTTTGTTGACAAGCTCAAAGTAAAAGTATTATACACATCTTAATTATATATATTTTTATCAATAAATTGTTATCATATTTAGATCCTATAAAATTATGATCCAAAACCATAAATTATCAAAGATAACATTCTAAATATTTTGGCTTGAGTAAGATTATATCCAGTACAGGTGCATCAGTCAGTGATGTTGTTACATTTAAAAAAAACTGCCTTCTGTCTTTTAGATCAGGGATGTCAATAGAAGTCGGTGACCAACAAAACATGCCTGCTATTTTATATTCAAAGTGGTTAAATCAAAATGTCAAATTTGATTTTTGGTGTCAATAAACTGCCTATTACTTTTAAAAATTAGCCTGCTACTTCAAAAGTTAATGACATCCCTGTAGATTTGGAAAATTGAAATTCTGATGTATAACAAACTGCAGTATTACATAGCTAGGCTCTTAATTGCAAGGATGTTACATTGTGACAATATCTGAAATTGATTTCAGTACAACATACAATGTCTTCAATTCCAGATACAAGAGTGAGAAGACGTTAGAGAGCATCTGTTTAGACTATAATTTGTCTATTTGATATTAACTGATCTGTCAGGTAAAGTATTCAGCCATTCATGGTTTTAGAACATGACTGTATAAAGAAAGTATTTTTAAAAAATCTTAAAATATTTACCTTGTTATCGGCTTGGCCGTACTCCCCCATACAACTCTGAATCAACTATCTATCTGTTACACTTGAGTTAACAAATATCGAAACTTCCGCCACATGTCGTCCGCCATGTTGTTTATATATAGAAACCATGGAACCATAGAACTGATAGAAGCCTTTCTATGATTGGATACTTAACTATCCAATTAAATAACAATCACCACTTTTCAGGCGGGAAATCTAAAAAATGTTCACTGTGTAGCAAGAAACTTAAAATGCATTTTTATTAATGAACACATTGAATATTATAAAAGATATCTGCGGTTTATTAATTGTAAACTTGTACTATAAACATTTGTCTCTCCTGGGTTGAGACTTTTTCGGGCACCTACAAATGGGCATAGTTAGACTTGGGGTTTTTTTGTGGTATGGGTGGGGTTGATGTTCAAAACATTTATAAACACATAGACTGTCAGTGGCCTGGCATGATTGTATGCCTGACCATACACTTAACAGCTGAAGTATACCTCTTTAAACTTGAAAGAAACAAAAGTCCTATAACATATTGTAAACTCTATCTCGGAAAACAACTTGGAAATACGAGTCGAACCGGGGTTTGCATACTTTGAGCACTCCTTTTATTCAAAGGCGAAAATCGTGATTGCGGGGTCTTTTGACGACTAGGACATCAGTGTGCCACATATATGACAGTTAACCGTCTGCTGAAACCAAATCACGGTATGAGAGTTATTGTCTTGGCGTTGTATTATGTATTAATTATCGTTGGTTGATATGTTTGTTTTTTTAATTGTGTATCAGGAAAGAGAAAAATGCAGGATCGGACCGGTAATCGAACCCGGGACCTCCCTCTTTATAGGCGAGTGCTCTACATAGTACTGAGCTACCCAGATCGCTACCATGATTCCTCCGGCTTCCCGGCTTCCTTTTGAATCGAAACCACCAATTTCCAACCTGGGACCAACCTGTCACCAGTGATTGGCCATTTTTAATGGTCGGACAAGCCCCCCCAAATGTAACAGGAAAGAAAAAATGCAGGGTCGGACGGGGATCGAACCCGGGACCTCCTACACTATAGGCAATTGCTCTACCATTGAGCTAACCAGACCGCTACAATTATATAACAAAATAATATTTCTTTTATTTCATTTTACTTTAACTTCTTGACATGGTATGTTTTGTAAGTTTATCAAAGCTATAAATGTTTGTACTTTCCAGAAATTATTTCTGTCATGTTTATTTCATTATTTCACATATAACGCCACCAATTAGATTGACCTCGTATGGTGTTTATTTTATGGATACTTTAGTGTTTTGAATAACTTCAATATATGCAAAAATTTGCCGTCATTAGCGTATTTCCGTTCCAATGTTATCCAACGCATACAACCATACTTTCAACTGAGTGAGTTATTATTATAATAAATGTTACCAAGGAACCCCAATCTAACACAAAAGTAAAATTGATGGTGTCTAAAGAAACAGAATGGTTGTCAGATGACTTTATTCAATCTGTGCAACATAATCTTGATCAAAACTATGCAGGAATTGGTTTCTTCCGATTCAAGCATCGTTAATATTACCCTGATAACAGTTTTGAAGCCAAAAGCAATTTACTCTGCACAAATCCTTACTGCTGGTGCTTTGTTTGTCCCCGGGTACGATGAATCAGATCTTTTACAATGCTGATTTTGAATTTTTATTAAGATATACTAGAATGGGGTTCTACCGGAATAATTGCGAAATTCCTGAATAGTTAGACACTGTCCGTAATCTTTCGGAAAATCCGGAATCTTAAGACAAAAATCCGGAATAGTAAGTCAAAATCCGAAATAATTAGGCAAAATCCGATAATTCATTCAAAATCAGCACATGACAGACAGTTGTACATGTAATAATGTGTAATGCACATGTACCAAACTGATAAAACATATCCTGGCCCGGGACTCCGTAGTGACGCACGTAGTTGTGGCTATTTGGCACTGCGAAAGATAAAAAGGTGGACGGAGTGTAGTAAAATGGTTGTTTACACCCCAATTAAGATTAAAATTAACTTATATCGAGGGAGCAGAAATGACGGATAAAACTGGAAACCTCGGAGAAAAGAACATTACATAAGCGTCGCGATTAGATCCTGCGGCAAATGATGATCGTTTTACGTAACCGGAGACAAGGTCTGTTCTATGACGTCAAATTGCAGGGAACACTCAACTCTTGGTACAAAAGGGAAGAATGCAGATTTTTACACTTTTTAGAGAGAGAGAGAGAGAGAGAGAGACGGATGCTCCAGCTGTTGGTCTTGGGAAAATTATCAACTCCATCACCCTCTTCATGTGGACACCACGAACGATTTGGGGACAAAACTCGCGTCTCCAGATCTTCGGTACAGTTAGTTGAAAAGCTCTAAAACTCCAATTCTCATGATGTAAATCTGTATATATTTTTGGCCATATATTAGATAAATCACACATAAATTATTAATATTCTTCGTGACAATGCAAAATTAAAAAATGTCTAATACATCCCAGCATATCGTACATGTTTATTTTGAAGTGGCTCTAGGGGTTTGAATTTGATAGGATCCGTTTGTTCGATTGATATTTCCGAGTAAAGAATCATAAATCTACAGAAACACGAGAAATATATATTTGCCGTTCATCGATTGATTCACTGATCAATAACCTGTTAGTCGTCATATAACGTCATGTACGTGGGTGATTAGCAATCCTGCGTATTTTTAGAACGTTTTCCATGGCGTAAAAATGTTAAAAATATATTTAAAAAAACCAATTTAAATAAATTTTAAAAAAATTAATAAAAGTAAATAAATAAAAACATTTTTCGCCCCAGAATCATTTTTACTCTTTGATGGTAATCCATTTGTTAATTTTTAAAAATATTTTTGGGGTTACAAAGTAATGATAATGAAGTCTTATCATTAGGACTTGCAAATCTAACATGAAATGAATCACAACGGGGTTCGCCGCTGTGGACACAACGTGATGCCTTATTGCGTTTGTGTTTAATATTTATTCACATTGGATATAGACTTTTATCTAACATTAGACTAGTTTTTCTACGAAATACAAATTTTATCAAACACGCATGATACAGAAATAGAATCTTTTATCTAACATTAGACTAGTTTTTCTGTCTGTATTTGGTGAAATACAAGTTTTATCGAACACGCGTGATACAGAATCTTGTATCACCACACTGTGGTGATACAACATTGGCGGTAAAGCGCACGTGCACTTTCTCATTGTTACGTCATCAGAGAGTCTTGGATTTGTCGGTCAAAACATAGTTCAGTGGTTTTCTGTGGTAAAATGTAATTTTTTTACATTAAGTATTGTTTTTTATTATTTTAAATAACGTAATTGTAAATGTTAGATAAAAATATTATATACACAGTGTGTAGGTACAACCCTTTGTATCAGGTCTCGTCCTTTTTTCGTAGCTGTATCACTACTCGTCGCGCAAGCGCGACTCGTAGTGATACGGCTACGAAAAAAGGACTCGACCTGATACTGAGGGTTGTACCTACACACTGTGTATATAATATGTATGTATCACCACATACAACATTGGCGGTAAAGTGCACGTGCACGTTCTCATTGTGACGTCATTAGGAGAATGTAGGACAGATGTCATAACATAGTTCAGTGGTTTTCTGTGGTAAAATGTAATTTTTTCACATTAAGTTTTTTTTTTAATTATTTTAAATAAACTAATTGGAAATGTTAGATAAAAATATTATATACACAGTGTGTAGGTACAACCCTTCGTATCAGGTCTCGTCTTTTTTCGTAGCTGTATCACTACTCGTCGCGCAAGCGACTCGTAGTGATACGGCTACGAAAAAAAAGACTCGACCTGATACTGAGGGTTGTACCTACACACTGTGTATATAATATGTATATATCAGTTTACGTCAGTTTCCCACAAAAAGATGTTTTTCCGGGAATTCGCGACGTTAACGTTTTCCAAAACATCCCACACAAACGTTGAGGGGCGTTAATCTCGTTGTACAGTGGCAAACCCTAAAACTGGATTTCCATAAATTGAGTGCACACGATTTTTATTATTTAATTCTTCTAATTGAAAATGTTTCCATTAAACTATCAATAAAATGCATTTAAAATGACTGAAATAACCAAATTATATTTTAAATTAAAAACATTATTGTTCAGTTCTCCTGTACATAGAGAAATTTTGCGAAAATTTTGGAAATTTGATCAAGTGCATACACCAATTGGGCCTCATTCAAAGTTACATCAGGGCATTTAGGGTCAGGTAGGTCATTGTTGTTCGGGTTTTTGCCAGGTGTGATCATTATGAATATTCCAATTATGACCTAACGTTTATAGTTGTTCAAAGTAAAAACTGAATTAACCAAAAATAATCTAAAAGCTGCAAGTAAATCATATAGAAAAACAATTTCAAAGCATTTTGCTAAATATCGGAAACAGACTAGAGAACGGTTGAAAAATTTAAGATCTTCGAATTCTAAAGAGTATTGGAAAATTGTAAATAGAAATAATTCGAAAAGAGATCATTCGGTAAATATAAATGTTCAAACCTTTTTCGATTTTTACAAGAATCTCAATGAATTAGAACAAAATGATGATAGATTAACTGTCCCTAATTTAGATGATTATATGGCTTTACCGGAGAATATAGAAATAAATCAACCAATAACGGAAAGTGAAATATATGAAGTTATCAGTAACTTGAAAAACGATAAAGCCTTTGCAGAAGATGGAGTAATTAATGAATATTTTAAGTGTTCGGCACATATTATGATGCCTATATACATCAAACTTTTTAATCTAATATTTGATTCTGGTGTAATTCCACCTGCTTGGCTAGTTGGTGTCATTAAGCCTATTTATAAAAACAAGGGCGATATAAATAATCCGGATAACTACAGGGCTATAACTATTCTGAGTTGTTTTGGGAAAATTTTTACGGCAATTCTGAATAAACGTTTAACTTCTTTTGCAGATAAAACTAATTTGATATCGATGGCTCAAGCGGGTTTTAGAAAAGGGTATTCTACTACTGACAATATTTTCATTTTACATTGCTTAATTGAATTATATTTTGCCAAAAGGAAAAAACTATTTTGCACATTTGTAGACTTTCGCAAAGCTTTTGACTCTGTTTGGAGGGGTGGACTGTGGACAAAGCTCCAAAAATATATGATCAATGGAAAATGTTTTAATGTTATTAGAAATATGTATGATTCTATAAAATCCTGTATTATGAATGGAGATCTAAAATCAGATTATTTCATTTGCAATATTGGGGTTAGACAAGGTGAAAATTTATCACCATTTTTATTTTCAATATTTTTGAATGACTTAGAAGATTGTTTTCATGAGAATGGGTTTGAGGGATTACAAACTTTATCTACTGATTTGTTTGAACAATTAGATATTTATTTTAAATTTTTTGTATTACTGTATGCAGACGATACAATAATTTTTGCAGAAACTTCCGAAACAATGCAATTAGCTTTAGATACATTTTCTGATTATTGCTCGACTTGGAAACTGGAAGTTAACTCAGATAAAACGAAAGTTATGGTTTTCTCTAAAAAGAAAGTTAAAAAATTACCTGCCTTAAAATTTAATTCAAAGATACTTGATTATGTTAGTGAATTTTGTTATTTAGGAATTTATTTTAGTTACAATGGTAGTTTTACGAAATGCAGAAAACGTTTACTAGATCAAGCATCTAAAGCTATGTTTTGCGTATTCAAAAAGATTAATAATTTGAATTTATCAATAGAATGTCAATTAAAACTCTTTGATCACATGGTTGAACCAATTCTTACTTACAGTTGTGAAGTTTGGGGATTTGAAAATTTAAATTTATTGGAAACGCTTCACCTTAAATTTTGTAAACGAATATTGAATTTACGTAAATCAACACCAAGTTATATGGTATACGGCGAGTTGGGCAGATTCCCAATAAGTATAAAAATTTATAAGAGAATTGTCTCATTTTGGTACAAAGTGGTCAACAACGAAAACAAACTGACTTTTCTAATGTATAAATTACTGCTTAACGTGTGTGATATTAAAACAGTTCCATGGATAGCAAAAATAAGAAACATTTTAGATTCTTTGGGATTGAGTAACGTTTGGTTTTCACAAGGTGACGGAGTTAATAAAAATTGGTTACTAAAAGCCGTTGAAAGAAAATTACAAGACCAATTTATTCAAAAATGGGAGGGGGATATATCAGGTTCATCAAAGGGGATAATGTATAGAATAATAAAAACTAATTTTGAATTTGAAAATTATCTGGACATTCTGTCGCCCAAATTTAGAATAGAATTGACAAAAGTTAGAACTTCAAATCATAATCTTCCCATTGAAACTGGTCGTTGGCATAATATTCGAAGGCACGAAAGATACTGTACCTTTTGTAAAACTGAACTGGGGGACGAATTTCATTTTTTGTTTGTTTGTGAACACTTTAAGACTTTGCGAAAGCAGTTAATACATGCAAGTTTCTACAATAAACCAAACATACTTAAGTTAGCTAAACTTTTAAATTCTACAAACCAAACAGTTCTGATCAACTTATGTAAATTTATAAAAAATGGATTGAAGGAGGTTACAGTTTAAATTCAAATAGTTATTTATAATGGCAATTTATTTCTAATACGTGACTCATATTTATGTTAAGATACTTGTGACCTAGTTGGCAAATATTTATAGTTATTTATATAATCATATTGAGTAATTTGTATATACATTTGTATTTAAAGCTATAGTTATCACTTTGCCTGTTTATAAAAATGCAATTATGTTTTATTGATGTAAATAATTTTTATGTTGTATTGTATGAGGCATGCGCATTCTTGTATTTTTGTGTATATATTACCTCATGTACCACCTCCTGTGGGCTTGAGTGAATAAAGTGAATTGAATTGAATTGTTCCAAGTAAGAAGCCGTTGCAGAAGGGATAATTTTGACATAGTCATATTTGTTGTTTTGTTAAAAAGTTAAAAAATTGCTCTATGTACAGAATTAAGTTCACTTTTTCATGAATGAAAAATATTTTTTCCTATTAGGTCAGTATATTTTGTATTAAGTTTTGATAAATTTTTGTGAGTATGTTGGAAAATACGACTTTATTCTTGCATTTTCAATGTGCACTGAATTTGTGGAAGTATAGAAGTAGATTTGATTAAAACGGCATAGATTTTCACATTGATTCCATTTATAATTAGCTAGTCTGTCATAATATGCCAAATTGTGATATTTTAAATGAATTAACAAAATCAAAAATACAAAATGTAGTTATTATGAAACATATGACAAAAATAAAATATAACTAATTATAAATGTTATCAAGGTGAAAATCTATGCTGTATCTGGGCGCGGACTGATGATGTTCGAAAATAATGATGATTGATGCATCTCGATTTTGGGTCAACTCTGAGAAAACGTTTACTTAGTTTTAACAGATTTTTTTAAATCTGACTGCTCTCTTTGTTTAAAATTACTATCTCGATTTTTTTGCTGAGTTTGGAATTTTGATTTGAGATACAAGCTTTATCTACATTGGTGGTATTGCCTACTAAGACGGTCATGGAGCTTATACATGTCCAAAGATCAAGGGATGAATCATTTCTCTCTCTCTCTCTCTCTCTCTCTCTCTCTCTCTCTCTCTCTCTCTCTCTCTCAAGCATTAAAATATATATAAAGAATGAATTACTAGATAAATAAATTATATCAATGAACCTAACAACAATTTTCGATTTTTATTTATTTATTTATTTATTTATTTATCTTCTTAAAATTTTGTTTCAGAAAAGTGATTTGCTTGTTATTTACAATAAAATAAAGTTTACTTCGTGTATCAATGAGCTTAGCAGTTTTCGATTCTTTCTTTTTTTTCAATAAAATTGTTTCAAACTTTTTCCTGAATTTGAAAAAAAAAATGTTTTGGATGTTACTTACAAGACTAAAGGTTACTGGGTATAGGTATCGGATATCATTTCGTGTCAGATTTTAGGATGTTTACAAAGAAATTGGAGAGATTATCAGATTAGAATTAGAATAACACTTTCTTATTGGTACAGAGACGGAAATGCGTTCCTCGTACGAGCATCATCCGATTTAGGAAGGTCAAACGTGCACGTGCATCAATCTGACCAAGTTTTGATCAGTGTCAGTTAGACAGGCAGTTATTAGTATCTGGGTCGAATATCGGTGCACACGGAGTTTAGTTTTCATAATGTTTCCCTTACTGAAGTGTTCCACGATTCGGCTTTCTGTGCTGTTTTTGTTTCCGTGTCTTATATCTGGGGCAAATTTACAATGGTCAGATTGCAGTGAGTATCGCCATGTCAACAATGGTTATTTATTTATTTATTATAGTTAATTAATTTTATATAATTTGGAGAGAGAAAAAATAAACTTAAACTAATTAAAAAACAGGTTTTAATTTTGTAACATATAAGGCCTACTTTTGAACACATGTATTTTTTTCCAAATAGCATTATTTATTTTTAAAATTGCAACCCTAAGTGGCTTGATGGTGTTTTACAACTCAAATATCTTTCAATTATATCGAGATGATGATTAGAAGAATTCGAGAATTCAGGAGAAAACCGCATCAAATGACGTCTATAACTTAATTAGGGGTCTTCCGAGGTATCAGGAGAAAACCGCATCAAGTGACATCTATAACTTGATTAGGGGTCTTCCGAGGTATCAGGAGAAAACCGCATCAAGTGACATCTATAACTTGATTAGGGGTCTTCCGAGGTATCAGGAGAAAACTGCATCAAGTGACATCTATAACTTGATTAGGGGTCTTCCGAGGTATCAGGAGAAAACCGCATCAAGTGACATCTATAACTTGATTAGGGGTCTTCCGAGGTATCAGGAGAAAACCGCATCAAGTGACATCTATAACTTGATTAGGGGTCTTCCGAGGTGTCAGGAGAAAACCGCATCAAGTGACATCTATAACTTGATTAAGGGTCTCGTTGGCTGAGTGGTCAAAGTACGAGCTCACGGATCAAATTCTGTCACAGCTTAGGTTCGAATCCCACTCGTAGCCGATTTTAGCGTGAGAAAGTGTGTAAGCTTATAGGTTTGTTTCGTTGCTTAGGTGTAAATTCCACACGGGACAAATCGTTTCAAAAGGTCACTTCGCAGCCGAAACGAAAGTTGGTGATTTCTCCAAGTACTCCGGTTACCTCCACTAGGCACAAATCGAAAAATCATTGGCGTAAATTATTATTATTATTATTAAGGATAAATTAATATTGATATCAAAGCAATATTAATATTTCAACATCAGCATGCCTCGTCTATTTATAGTAACAATTATAAAGCCCGGAGAAAACCACCGTTTCCCGCGGTAAGCGAATTGTCTGCGTGAAATACGAACTTAGGCAGAGAGAGAGAGTCTGTTTCTTCCCTATTCCGTTATCTGTCATATCTGTCATATACCATTTTTTGAATGTATTTTATGATTAAATTCAAAAAATGGTATATGACATATCCATCATATTCTGCTTTATTTCAGCAAACAACCGCAATTCGCCATTTTCTATTCATAACATCAATGTCCAGCCCGATCCGATCGTTATGCCAGGCGATGTCCATTTGTCCATTGATGCCACTTTATCAAGAAGTGTTGGAAACTCGACATTTGATATACGGATATGGATGAAGACGTATTTTGGAGAATTCAGGATTCCATGTGTTTTTTCCCATTTTGGATCATGGTAAATGCTTTTTGAATCAAAAACAAACATACCATTCCATGTTCAAATCACAATTTCAAAGCAAAGTAAACATTGAAGATGGCAAATTAGGTTAACCACGTAAACTTCTACCAACAAAGTGAGACCGGGTGCTTCGGAAGAGTAAGCATCTCCTTTTGCCTAGCTACACTAAGCATACGTAATCAAATGAGAATGAAGAGAACGTGGGACTACTGACGTCAAATGTATCTAGGGCAGCTGTAGATACAGAGACATCATGCTTATCACCAATATTGAAGAAAACGCGTCCTACATACCGTTAATAACGAACATAATGACAATTGTGTTATTATATCTGGCGCCCGTCCAAAGTCTATACTCATGGATTTTGCAATATAGGTTTATGATCGTTTTCACGATGTTGTTGTTAAGTATGGTGTATTATCCGAGATCACATCGTTTCTTATCCTCACTTTTGCTTTTACACAAGAGGTGCTTACCCTTCCGGAACACTCGACCTTACTTTTACTTTGCTGCTTTTTTTTTTTTTTTTTTTTTTTTTTTATTGTGATTCGAACATGGGATCGGTACCAGTCTGTTTGTTTTCATCTGCCATCTTGAATTCCGTAGATATTTTGAAAGACCCAGTCCAAGTAAATAGAGTAAAGTAATGGTGTTTAACGTCCCAGTCAAGAGTATATCACTTATAGACCTCGCCAGCTATAGGCGAAGGTGTAGAAATTTTCCCTGTGCGTTGCGTGGATGACATCATACATCAGGGTTCTTTATCGTGACAAGGATACCATGACAAGGAGTCTCGTTTCCAATCCGAATGAGCCGTGACTTTTATTTTGTAATGCCGATTGCTTGGGTAAAGAACAGTCACTTTCAAGTTTTGGGTCAGACCCGGTCGGGGTTCGAACCCACGGCCTACCACTTTCGGAGCGAGCACATGCACTCTACCAACTGAGCTACTGCAGTGGTTCCAATTAAAAAGATCTGGTGAATCATGCATCAGGTAATAAATTGGATTGATTAAACATGGAATGTATTTTGCTTTCTGGTACTGGACGATTTAATAACAGAAAGTCGCCATGTTTACTATGGTGACCATCTTGAAAATGTCTGAATAAGTTGACAACACTGGTTTTACAATGTATGCGGCAAAATGAAGATGTGTTCGAATCTGAATGCTTGTTTGATGATAAAATGAACTATCTAGCAATTTTTCTGAATGTGTTAACTAGGCCTATAGTTGCACAAAACGCTTTGGAGTATTAAGCGGAACAGGAGTGAAGTTAAACCTTCTTGTCATACATTAAATTCTTGACTCAACGCCTAAAATGTACGGTCAAATTTTGGTATTATAAATGGATTTTGTGTTTCATGTGCTGATTTTGAATTTTTATTAAAATAATGCATTCAAAATCACTGAATAAAATTCAAAATCAGCACATGACAGAACGATAGCACAATATTGGTTAGAATTTTTTCAATGGTAAAATTACAATTACAAAAACAAACAGCTTATTATCGTACTTTGTAGACGATGAAAAGTGACGAAATCCTACTACGAAGTTGTTCCAAGTTGTTTTCAATATAACACTGACAAAAACGTATTAAAACTTGTAGTTGTAATTTGTACGTGGTTTGTTGACAAAAATGTCCAAATAGTTATTGTTTTTTGAGCGGCCGCATCGTAACTTTGGGGAAAGCGAAGTGGCACCGTTATCAAGGGGAATTATAACGAGCTTTTACTGTAATAGTAATGATAGTTATATAGCATTTCAGTTTTATTACTTTTCAGTGTTTTTCCAGAATTGTGCAATTTAGTTAATGAAATGGTATCAGAAAATTGGTTGGGCGTGTCGAGAAGTCTAGGTCAACAGTTAGTACAGATGTTTGCAACTCAGGGTGTCGATCCGAGGGTGTGTCCAGTACGACCTATGAGACTCAGGCTTCAGAATTACAGAATAAGACTACCATCAGTACCATCTGTTATATTGTGGTTTGCAACAGTAAGTACTATGTATATATATTTGATATTGTTTTTGACGTGCTCTTGGTTGCTTTTGCCTTTGTCAAATACAAGTACAGGTTTTCAGCTTCAAAATTTGGCATTTTAATTTACCATTTGCTTTCGATTCCTTGAATAGTTTATGCTACACTTAAATCCCCAATCACAAGTATTCCAAATATGTATGGCATACCAACTTTTCTAATTCTAAAAGTAGAACACTTCCACCCGAAAACCCGAAGTCGAACTCGAAGTCCAATGCACTTCATCTTGATTTGCCAGTATAGCACGTGAATAATACCATCTTACGTTTGTTAAGAACCTTCTGGAAATGTCCACGTTTCATATTCCCGGAATAGCGTTGTTTTAACAGGTTAACGTAGATTTATGCGTTTCCATGTACAATGCTACAAATTTTATTTTGATATTGGCGTACAAAAGTATTGGTACACAAAATTGCATTAGCATTGGTATATACACGATTACATTTCCACACAAACGTTATATTTATTATGGGGTATCAATCCCACGGTAGGCGTTTCATTGGTTTTGCGATAAAGTGTAAAAGTTGTAGTTGAATAAGACATACTTAACAATAGCCAAATATACCCAACATGTCTCAAAACACCTGAATAAACCGATGTAAGCGATAATAAACACTTTTGGTGAAGAAATGTTTTGCCAAATATAGACGAACAGTAGAGACACATGTCATCGTGAAACATACTTTTGGGACCTAGTTTCAGATTTGCACAAACTGTAGCTGTAGGGGCAAAAATGGGGAAATGGCATAGTACTTAAGGGGGGAATTGCTAAAATTAATGTATTTGTTAATAAATCTAAAAAACTATAAACTTTTTGTATAGGCATGTATATTAGATTATTGTATGTATTGGCCTTACATTCATTTTTATATATGCATGAAAGCCATAGATTCATAGATCATAGATGCAAACAAACACTGAAATGGTTAATTATCTCGAAAGCTATAATTTTTTTGTATAGACATGTAAATTAGAATATTGTAGGTATTGGCCAAACGATCATTTGATATATAGATGAAGGTTATCGTTTCAAAGGTCAAGGTCACAGATGCAAACAAATACTTAAATGCTTAATATTCTCAAAAACTATAAACTGTTTGTATAGGCATGTATATTAGAATATTGTAGGCAATTGCACAACGATCATTTTGATATATGAATGAAAGTCATAGGTTCAAAGGTCAAGACCATAGATACAAACAAATACTGAAATGGTTAATTATCTCGAAAACTATAAACCTTTTGTATAGGCATATATATTAGAATATTGTAGGTATTGGCCTACGATCATTTTGATATATAAATGAAGGTCATAGGTTCAAAGGTCAAGGTCTTAGATGCAAATAAATACTGAAATGGTAAATTATCTCAAAAACTATATTTTTTGTATAGACATGTGTATTAGAATATTATAGGTATTGGCCTAACGATCATTTTGATATATAGATGAAGGTCATAGGTTCAAAGGTCAAGGTCACAGATGTAAACAAATATTAAAATAGTTAATTATCTTAAAAAATTATAAACTTTTTGTATAGGCATGTATATTAAAATATTGTAGGTATTGGCCAAACGATCATTTTGATATATAGATGAAGGTAATCAGTTCAAAGGTCAAGGTCGTAGATGCAAATAAATACTGAAATGGTTAATTGTCTAAAAAAATATAAACTTTTTTGTAAAGGCATGTATATTAGCATATTGTAGGTATTGGCCTAACGATCATTTTGATATATAGATAAGGTCATTGGTTCAAAGGTCAAGGTCGTAGATGCAAATAAATACTGAAATGGTTAATTGTCTCAAAAACTATTTTTTGTATAGACACGTATATTAGAATATTGTAGGTATTGGCCTAACGATCATTTTGATATATATATGAAGGTCATAGGTTCAAAGGTCAAGGTCACAGATGTAAACGAATATTAAAATCGCTAATTATCTCAAAAGCTATAAACTTTTTGTATAGGCATGTACTAGTATATTAGAATATTGTAGGTATTGGCCTACGATCATTTTGATATATAGATGAAGGTCATAGGTTCAAAGGTCAAGGTCGTAGATGCAAATAAATACTGAAATGGTTAATTATCTCAAAACTATAAGCTTTTTGTATAGGCATGTATATTTGAATATTGTAGGTATTGGCGTAACGATCATTTTGATATATAGATGAAGGTTATCGGTTCAAAGGTCAAGGTCATAGATGCAAATGAATACTGAAATGGTTAATTATCTCAAAAACTATAAGCTTTTTGTATAGGCATGTATATTTGAATATTGTAGGTATTGGCGTAACGATCATTTTGATATATAGATGAAAGTTATCGGTTCAAAGGTCAAGGTCATAGATGCAAATGAATACTGAAATGGTTAATTATCTCAAAACTATAAGCTTTTTGTATAAGCATGTATATTTGAATATTGTAGGTATTGGCGTAACGATCATTTTGATATATAGATGAAGGTTATCGGTTCAAAGGTCAAGGTCATAGATGCAAATGAATACTGAAATGGTTATTATCTCAAAACTATAAGCTTTTTGTATAGGCATGTATATTTGAATATTGTAGGTATTGGCGTAACGATCATTTTGATATATAGATGAAGGTCATAGGGTCAAAGGTCAAGGCCACAGATGTAAATGAATACGGAACTGGTTAAATTTCTCAAAAACTATAAACTTTTTGTGTAAGCATGTATATAAGAATATTGTAGGTATTAGCCTAACACTCATTTTGATGTATAGATGAAGGTCAAAGGTTCAAAGTTTTGTTTTTGCTGTTTATAAATTATATATTGTAGCTACTTAGACTTTAGATATTTTACATGCAGCATTCTTAGGACAAGTTATAATTAATTTGCAAAATCTCTTGCATATAATTGGCCCTTACTGCTGAAAATTTATTGATTAATTAATTTCATTGACCATTGAACCTCTGCATAAAATATGTACTCTACCTCAGGTAAGCGTTAAGGCCCATGGGCCTCTTGTTATGACTTAGACATTACAGCCATCACCGTTTAGTCACATTGAAATTGAAAGACAAATTTAACAAAACAATGCCACGTCTAGAAAAAAATATTGCATTTTAAACTCTTTCAAGTATTAATTATTAAAATATTAATGTCATATTTTACAGGGGGAATACAGGGCAGAAATCAGAATAATTGAGAAAAGTTCACATCAAGAAATGGTCTGCATAAACACACATGTTGAGATGACTAAAAGGTGTAGCGGATGGTTTTGTGGGAAGTAGTTGATCGAGTTTTCATCTTGTTTGAATGATTGGCATTGTGCTACAAACGGCGTGTGGGGGCCAATGCGATGAAAATTTCGGACCAAATTGTTTGTGTTACTCATATTGTGTTTGATTTAGAACAACTGTAGGCCGAATTATTTGCCCAAACATTGGTAAGACCTGTTTTAGGTAGCAATGTCAAAAGATGTCTTACTATCGTTAGGGCAGATAATTCGGCCTAAAAAACTTATGAGAAGCGAAACAGTTTACCATAAGTCACCATCTATAGTGTGACGTTTGGACGGACCAGTGATTTTGAAATAAAATCGAAAAAGTGACGTCATTTCCGGGACCTTGCGGCTTTGATTCTTTCCACAACTAATGAAAATGATGAAAGTTTGATCTTGGATATGCTACTAGGTACTCTATGATATTACGGTGATCCGGATTAATATAGATTAGTTTATTTGTTATTTAATTAATACATGACAACAAGCAATGATGGTAAACCGTATCAGAAGAACAATATGTTAAGTCCATATTACAGTAAAACTCTTAAGAAACACTTGTAAAACAATAAGAAAAAGTTTTGCGGTTATATGACCTATGGAACTATCAATTGGTCCACGCCTGTTGTAAGAAAGTAATTCATTAATTTTACAAACGGATTACATCAGAGGGCTAATAAATCATTCAGTATATTTATCCAAAATGTCCTAAAATATTAGGGGCTACAATTCTGGTGGGTCCTACGTACAGCATTAATCAAATTCGACATTGTCTATGCAAAATACACCAAATGTGCCTGCTTGCCCCTGTATTGATAACACACGTTTTGTACATTGCAAATCATTCTCATTTTCCAACTGTTTGGAGAGAACATCTTTGCCGTTGACCATTTGTTTTTTATAGAATAAAAATATTTAATGTTTTTTACTAAATAAAAAAATGTGACAATATCAATGGTGACCAAGTTCATGATTTACCAATTGATCATGATTTGAAGAACGAGATTTTTTAAATAAATTAAAACGACAATATCAGTGTCTTTTTATAATTATAATAAGTTGTAGTTGACCTTTTGCTTATAAAGTATTGACCTTATGAAAATGTTAAGAAGGTGTGACAATAACTGAATATGGTGTGAATTGTACAATAAATGGAGGAAAGGAAAAAACTATACAGATGATAACAATATGTAGGTAAAACGTGAAAAAACCACATATGACAAAGAACAAGACCAACAAACCATTACTATTATCTATTAATGGAATAATTAGCATGCAAATTTTGAACATGAGAAGTGTGGGATTAAATGAGACATGCCAGACGCGGGGTATCTTTTGTATACAATGGAAAGACAGCAGTAAAGACCACCTGTAATTAGCGTTCATTAACAGTTCCATCAGCAAGTTAGCGTGATTATCCATTCACCTACAAATAGGTGTCATAAATATTACAACAATTTTTTAAAATATAATTTCGAAATCAAATACAAGCACACGTATTAGGTTTCAAGGATGGTCGTGTGCGGTAAAAATAATTAGAATTTGGACATGTAATTCGTCATCGACAAACAACATTCAGCTGTCTGTTTGATTTGACCTTTCATAAGAAACCACCCATTCAACACATAGGTGATATTATATATGACTCGCAGTTAATACATAATTGACTGCTTCATAGTAAATAGTCGAAATCAGAGGTCAAGTGGACAGGACAATGTCGAAGGTTTAAAACTGAAGTAAAGCAAAGGAATCGAAGCTCAACAGAATCGGCTGTCGAGTGGCTGAGAAGCTGCAGAGACAGCGCTACCGATGCAGTACTTATTCGTTATTGTTAAACTTTCGACTGATCTGTACTGAGTTAAAATTGTTACTCGTTGGAAGATATTTTACGGTGAATGAATGAGGCCATGCAGAAAAACATTTCTACGTGCGCATGTTGAATTTTTTCCCTGCATTCAGCCACCATACATTTTGATTACATATTATACCAGTGTCATGTGCTACTTATGAATGTATTATTTAATAAAAATTCAAAAGTAGCACATGACACCAGTGTTAATTTGACGGCACTCAACGGTAGTTTCAAAATACAATTATTCATTTTTTTCAAATACCGTACAGACATGTTGAAAGTTTAACACAAAGCTGATGCATTTAGTGCCGAATCTGGTGGTCATCTCGGTCCCTCGTAAGCTTTATCTTTTTAGTCGTTGATAAATAGCTTCCGGCAACATTTAGGACACTTATTAAGTCACTACTGTGCATAAAGGCTATTTTGAACATGGAATATTGTAAATTACGTTTTAATAAAGAAGTGCTTGCAAAAATTAACAGCGCATATTTATTCATTATTCAGAGACCTAACTAAAAAGTATATTTTTGTCCATGCTGCATGTTTTGGTTAACGTCTGTATATAGAAAAAAAAATCACATTTTTGACAGAAAATATGTATTCCAGCTAACCATTTGAGCCTCAAATTACAAACGAATGTTGGGTAAAAATTTACCTTTCACCTGCGTGATTGAGTAAAAAAATCACACTTGGTCGACCTACATATAACCAAAAGAGAACGAGGCACCTAATGGGAGTATTTATACTTAACCATTTTGATATTCTTGAAAAAATGGGAAAATTTATGGTATGTACACACTCACATAGACCGATTTAAAACAAAACACATATTTTTCCACTTAGGTCTCTCTTTTCTGTGCTGAAATATAGTTAGAATTTTAACAAAAAATAAGAATTAAATATTTAATCGCAATATATCCATGTTCAAAATAGGCTTTATGCACAGTAGGTATCTATACATAGGCCACTTAGCAACCAAATTTCGATAGCGCGTTGTTAAACTTTCGACAGGTCTATAATGTAACGCCAGTTTGCTGTACATGCACTGGAGACAATAATGTTGATATATAAAACCTCAAATAACTGACAAACAAGTTATATAAGTAAATAGGAGGTACAAAATAAGTAAAAATCGTCGAATCATTGCCACCATTTGTTGAAATCAAAGGGGTATTGGCGATAAAGGGAACATTATGAAGAAAAAAGGAAAATTTGAGTTTGGTTGTTAGAAATAGTGTGGCGAAAAGCAAAGTGACAAAGTAATCGAAGGACATGAAAACGAAATTATCCCGTGGTGATAAATGAAATGGCAATATTATTGAGAGGCATTTATCAAAACTTTACTGTAGTGATAAGCGAGGTTAGAAAGTTGCCAGGTGGCATTAAACGGGGTTTTGCTGTACATTGAAAGGCAAGTCGCTTAATTAGGATAGGTTCTATATCATCAACAACCGGCTATTCCCCTTTTACTCGAAGAATGTATATATGGAATAAATACTAGTTTTAGATATTGCCATTCCCTAACTAATTAACGGCTTACAAAAAGTCACGATCTTCTTAAACAAATATCGCTGATAAATGTCATTAACAAAGGGAATGTATAGTAATTTTCCGCTGATATGACTACCAGGTACAGTAGAGACCTGTCGAAAGTTTAACACTAAGTTAACGAATATTGATGTCATAACGGCGGGTCATCTCGGCCTTTAGTTACCTTCATCTAGGCAGTTGTTATATATCTCTCGGCAGGTGTCAGAGATTGGCTAGCAATATTTCGGCCACTCGATAGTCGTGCTCCTACTCCTACTCCTTTTTGTTAGCTCAGGTCTGTACTGGACTTAGACAATAACGAGAGCAACCACCATGTACACGACAAGCCCAATCAGCTGTCATTTGTCCATTGTTGTTGGGTTCATTGTTTTGGTAAGGTTTATTGGGAGTATTTATGGACAACCGGTTATAAATTACCCACGGTTGAGTGCCCTCCGATAGTATAATATAATCACACTACTGGTCATTTACTCCAGTGCCCGACCAAAGTCAGGATTTCTATAATCAATGGTGTTAATATTTTCTTTGTTTTGGTTGGTTGCATTTTCTTTATTTTGTCTCGGTTGGTTGTATTTTCATTGTTTTGTTTTGGTTGGTTGTATTTCCTTTGTTTTGTCTTGATTAGCTGTGTTTTCTTTGTTTTGTCTTGATTAGCTGTGTTTTCTTTGTTTTGTCTTGATTAGCTGTGTTTTCTTTGTTTTGTCTTGGTTGGCTGTATTTTCTTTGTTTTGTCTTGGTTGGCTGTATTTTCTTTATGTTGTCTTGGTTGGCTGTATTTTCTTTGTTTTATCTTGATGAGCTGTATTTTCTTTGTTTTGTTTTGGTTGGTTGTATTCCCTTTGTTTTGTCTTGGTTGGCTGTATTTTCTTTGTTTTGTCTTCGTTGGCTGTATTTCCTTTGTTTTGTCTTGGTTGGCTGTATTTTCTTTGTTTTGTCTTGGTTGGCTGTATTTCCTTTGTTTTGTCTTGGTTGGTTGTATTTCCTTTGTTTTGTCTTGGTTGGCTGTATTTCCTTTGTTTTGTCTTGGTTGGCTGTATTTTCTTTGTTTTGTCTTGGTTGGCTGTATTTTCCTTGTTTTGTCTTGGTTGGCTGTATTTTCTTTGTTTTGTCTTGGTTGGCTGTATTTTCTTTGTTTTGTCTTGGTTGGCTGTATTTCCTTTGTTTTGTCTTGGTTGGCTGTATTTTCTTTGTTTTGTCTTGGTTGGCTGTATTTCCTTTTTTTGTCTTGGTTGGCTGTATTTTCTTTTGTTTTGTCTTGGTTGACTGTATTTTCTTTGTTTTGTCTTGGTTGGCTGTATTTTCTTTGTTTTGTCTTGGTTGGCTGTATTTTCTTTGTTTTGTCTTGGTTGGCTGTATTTTCTTTGTTTTGTCTTGGTTGGCTGTATTTCCTTTGTTTTGTCTTGGTTGGCTGTATTTTTTTTGTTTTGTCTTGGTTGGCTGTATTTTCTTTTTTTTCTCTATATAAATCACTCTAAAATCACCAGCCTTCTAGTCAGCAACCAAGGTGTTCTGTTCGGGCCAAATCTGAATTATCGAAGTTGCGATAACGCGAGTGAGGGAGCAAAGCTGCGACAGCGAAGGTACTATCGTTCATTTGCCTTCGCAACTTAGCTTCGTCGCCATCCAGTTTTAGTTCCTTAGCGTTCAGGGCGTATAACAGACCTCCAGTAGTCCTAAAAACTAATTGTCAATTATTAAAAAAGAAACATTAATAAATCTTAAGTAAACAATGGAAACATATAACAAAAATATATATTGACAAAATACGATTTCGCTTCCAGAGGCCCGAAAAACCCAATGAATGGCATGAATATGCAACGCAACGACAGGTACGAAATATACTTATATATGTCAGTATATTCTTGTTGATTCGTTGTAAGCTCCGACGCATGTAAATAATGTACGTTTTAAGCCATAATTGCTTTAATTGCTAGATATCAAAAGATATTCAGTTAAAGCTTTGTTACCTGAAGATAACTTAGAAAGCCAACAGTCACGATTTCGTTAAAGCCTCGTGATCTTGTCTTAAAATATACCTACAATACAGACCTGTCGAAAGTTTAACACTAACCTAATGAGTTGGTGCCGAATTGACAGCTCACCCTGTCCCCTATCTCGACCTCTACTATCTATCAATCGGTAGCATTTCGACCCCTAGCAATCCATATCTCAGCTACTTAGCAATCCTCCTTGGACTCCTTTTCGTAAGCTCGCTGTGTTAAACTTTCGACAGGTCTGTACTGTATTTTTACCACATACATGTATAATGATCACATTCAAAAGACCAACACACCTGTATATCACAAAGATAAATCAACTACAGCACTGGAATGACAAAATACCTTCTCTAATTTACCAGCAACTATAAAGGTACGAGGTGAAGTCAGAAAGTTCATAGAACAGCGTATTCAGCCAAGCGTAACCTTATTTAGTCAACACAACATTCTGCCATTTTAAACATATCGAGTTTATTTGTCACAACATATTTGTGTAATTCTTAAAATCATTCAAAGTTGGTGACCATCAAGCAATGATGGAAAATCAAAATGTTGCGTTTAGGGCAGTAATAAAGTCCCTCACAGTAGAGGGATCGAATGCCAAAGAAATTCACCGGCGAATGGCCGAGGTGTACGGTGACAGTGGTCCTGCCTATTCCACAGTGGCAATTTAAACGTGGGCGCACCTCACTGAAGGATGACCCACGGTCAGGTCGGCCAGCTGATGCCATCACAAAGGATATTGTCACGTCTGTGGAGACCCTCATCATGAATGATCGTCGAATTAGGATTGATTACATAGCATTGAGTGTGACATTTCACATGGAAGTGTATACACGGTTATCCACGAGCATCTTGGGATGTCAAAAGTATCCGCAAGATGGGTCCCCAGAAACCTTAATGTGCAGGATTGCTTCCAAAGACTCCAGTCAAGTCGGGAGCTTCTTGGCATTTATATTGATAACCCGGAGAGCTTCCATTTACGTTTAGTAACTGTTGATGAAACATAAATTCATAATTGGGACCCAGAAACCAAAAAAAAAGAGTCCAGGCAATGGAAGCACCCTGGCTCAACCCCACCAAAGAAATTCAAAACAATTCAGCTGGCAAAGTCGAGGCCACTGTGTTTTGGGATTCTAAGGGTATTCTGTTAATCAATTATAAACCTGCTGAAATCTCTATCACTGGGGCTTACTATGCTGATCTAATGAAGCAGCTGAAAGCTGCTATTAAATTAAAAAGGAGGGGAACGTTGAGCCGAGGGGTATTGCTTCATCACGACAATGCTCCTGTGCACAAGTCAAGGATTGCACAAGCAGCAATTCGTGAATGTAAGTTCGAACAACTTAACCACACACCCTACAGTCCCGATTTGGCACCCACTGATTATTGCCTATTTAGAATTTTGAAATCCCATTTACGGGGAATCAGATTTCCTGATTATGATGGACTTAGGGCTGTCACAGAGGCATGGTTTCAGGACCAAACCGAAGACTTCTATTTCAAAGGTATAGACAGTTTGAAAGAAAAGTAGGCTAAGTGCATTGGGGTAAATAAAATATATGGTTTGTTGCGGCAATATATACCCCGAACTTTTTTACCTCCCCTCGTATATTGCAAGTAAGCAATAAGCTGTTTTTCACTGTCTGATCATGAAAGGGGAAACAACTTCCTTGAACAATACTTCTTTTGATTGGCTAAGGAGTGACCTTGATATTAAACTTATCAAACTTCGAACAACTTGGTCAGTCATAAGGTTCTTGACAGAATCTTGAATAATTTTGTCACCCTTAAAATTAATTCCAAAAAATGTCTCGTACTGAAAACAAATTGACAAACCAACTCGATATGCATTTCTGTAGGTTTCAGACCTGCATGTTTTAGACTTTAGTCCAAAAGTTCATGCCTTCGGGTGAACGAGGACAAAACACTGAAGGTTGATTGTTGTATAAAAATGTCTCTAATTATTGAAAAAGCAACATTTCTTGGCAATATAGCACAACAGGAATAACTTCGAATTCATAAAAATCAAGACAAATGATATATCGTACATTGTACTTAAATACGAACTTGATCATTACATATTTTACGGGGGTGATCCTGGTACAATGCATGACTTACGTCGGTTTACTGGTACCTGAATTAAAAGGCCATGGCCATTTTTTGATTTTTTTTATAGCAAGTAGTGTACAGAGCATAAAGTGAATGTTTTTTTTAACAGAGTTATATTAAAACGCACTTGCATCTCTTTGATGTAACCAATGATATCATTTTACTCTGCCGGAAATGAAAATCGACGTAATATTGTGACGGAAATAAACTACGATGTATCAGGATTGCCACTGTGTATTTGTACTGTGCAGAAGAAATATGATAAAAAAAATAAATATATAATTAATTAACTCCGCATCTATCTCAGCGGGATCTTTATAGCCATGTAATATTGAAATGTTAAAAACGCCCAACCTTCGGAAAACGTTAGAAAAAGTCATTCTAGGATCTGGTCCGGGTTGGATTCTAACCTAGGTGGTGAGAGTTGCTATGATTCATAAGCGTGAACCTTACTCCCCTCAGTTACCAAAGTTTCTTTTCAGCTTCGGGTTTTGTCACCCCACCTGAGATTACGTTCGACGTTACAGTCGATATTATCGAGACGTCACCAGCTATAAGTGAGGAGACCGACATTTATAAGTAATGTGCAAAAAGGTATCTTTATCGTCATATGGGACATCGAGGACCCCGTGACTTTCATTTCTAAATTTCGCGTTCTTGGGGGGAAAAAGTCGCTGCCTTTTTGAAGGGCTCGAACCCCGACATCCAACATACGTAGCGAGCACAACTAACTGAGTCTTACCTGAAATAGATAGTAACAAAAACCTCCATTGATTAAATTATTTTTGATCATGATGTAATTTTTACAATGGTTGTTTATTACCAATTAATCATTTCTGTGTTTGTTTTCAATCTTTTTGGTATTTTGCTGACGAGAAATTATCAAAAATAAATTGTTTATAAGATTCAGAAATTAAATATAGAAACTTCTTGTGTTGGTATAATCACTAACGTTAACTATGCATGTATGACGTTAGTTACCATTGACGCTTTGGGTGTTTTCTTCATAATTGTAGCTGTAAAAATCGGGCCAACCTGGTCCGATAATTGATCTATGTACAACGTAATCGATGTTAACTAGGTAATATCAACACCGATAACAGCAAAAAACGCAACAATAACACGTATATTACCATATTTCAGTTGTTCGTGGGATCGGGTAATGATATTTCTAGATATTTTTACTTGTAAATGTCGAGGCGGTCTGTTCTTGAATCGTGATGAACCACCGACCTTTAAAATTCAAACTATATAAAAGAGAGAGTCGCAAAAGCAGGTTTTACTGTACAGATAGACGGTCTTTACATAGAGGTAGTCCCGAAAGTAAGCTTTGTTGTACAGACATGTGTTCTTTATATAGAGGTAGTCGATATAGCAGCCTTTATTGTACAGACTGGCGGTCTTTATATAGAGATAGTCGATATAGCAGGCTTTGCTGTACAGACTGGCGGTCTTTATATAGAGATAGTCGATATAGCAGGGTTTGTTGTACAGACTGGCGGTCTTTACATAAAGATAGTCGATATAGCAGGGTTTGTTGTACAGACAGTTGGTCTTTATATAGAGGTAGTCGATATAGCAGGGTTTGTTGTACAGACTGGCGGTCTTTATATAGAGATAGTCGATATAGCAGGGTTTGTTGTACAGACTGGCGGTCTTTATATAGAGGTAGTCGATATAGCAGGGTTTGTTGTACAGACTGGTGGTCTTTATATAGAGGTAGTCGATATAGCAGGGTTTGTTGTACAGACTGGCGGTCTTTATATAGAGGTAGTCGATATAGCAGGGTTTGTTGTACAGACAGTTGGTCTTTATATAGAGGTAGTCGATATAGCAGGGTTTGTTGTACAGACTGGCGGTCTTTACATAGAGGTAGTCGATATAGCAGGGTTTGTTGTACAGACTGGCGGTCTTTATATAGAGGTAGGCGATATAGCAGGGTTTGTTGTACAGACTGGCGGTCTTTATATAGAGGTATTCGATATAGCAGGGTTTGTTGTACAGACAGTTGGTCTTTATATAGAGGTAGTCGATATAGCAGGGTTTGTTGTACAGACTGGCGGTCTTTATATAGAGGTATTCGATATAGCAGGGTTTGTTGTACAGACTGGCGGTCTTTATATAGAGATAGTCGATATAGCAGGGTTTGTTGTACAGACAGTTGGTCTTTATATAGAGGTAGTCGATATAGCAGGGTTTGTTGTACAGACAGTTGGTCTTTATATAGAGATAGTCGATATAGCAGGGTTTGTTGTACAGACAGTTGGTCTTTATATAGAGGTAGTCGATATAGCAGGGTTTGTTGTACAGACTGGCGGTCTTTATATAGAGATAGTCGATATAGCAGGGTTTGTTGTACAGACTGGCGGTCTTTATATAGAGGTAGTCGATATAGCAGGGTTTGTTGTACAGACAGTTGGTCTTTATATAGAGATAGTCGATATAGCAGGGTTTGTTGTACAGACTGGCGGTCTTTATATAGAGATAGTCGATATAGCAGGGTTTGTTGTACAGACAGTTGGTCTTTATATAGAGATAGTCGATATAGCAGGGTTTGTTGTACAGACAGTTGGTCTTTATATAGAGGTAGTCGATATAGCAGGGTTTGTTGTACAGACTGGCGGTCTTTATATAGAGATAGTCGATATAGCAGGGTTTGTTGTACAGACTGGCGGTCTTTATATAGAGGTAGTCGATATAGCAGGGTTTGTTGTACAGACTGGCGGTCTTTATATAGAGATAGTCGATATAGCAGGGTTTGTTGTACAGACTGGCGGTCTTTACATAGAGGTAGTCGATATAGCAGGGTTTGTTGTACAGACTGGCGGTCTTTATATAGAGGTAGTCGATATAGCAGGGTTTGTTGTACAGACTGGCGGTCTTTATATAGAGATAGTCGATATAGCAGGGTTTGTTGTACAGACAGTTGGTCTTTATATAGAGTAGTCGATATAGCAGGGTTTGTTGTACAGACTGGCGGTCTTTATATAGAGATAGTCGATATAGCAGGGTTTGTTGTACAGACAGTTGGTCTTTATATAGAGGTAGTCGATATAGCAGGGTTTGTTGTACAGATTGACGGTCTTTATATAGAGGTATTCGATATAGCAGGGTTTGTTGTACAGACTGGCGGTCTTTATATAGAGGTAGGCGATATAGCAGGGTTTGTTGTACAGACTGGCGGTCTTTATATAGAGGTATTCGATATAGCAGGGTTTGTTGTACAGACAGTTGGTCTTTATATAGAGGTAGTCGATATAGCAGGGTTTGTTGTACAGACTGGCGGTCTTTATATAGAGGTATTCGATATAGCAGGGTTTGTTGTACAGACTGGCGGTTTTTATATAGAGGTAGTCGATATAGCAGGGTTTGTTGTACAGACTGGCGGTCTTTATATAGAGATAGTCGATATAGCAGGGTTTGTTGTACAGACTGGCGGTCTTTATATAGAGGTAGTCGATATAGCAGGGTTTGTTGTACAGACTGGCGGTCTTTATATAGAGATAGTCGATATAGCAGGGTTTGTTGTACAGACTGGCGGTCTTTGCATAGAGATAGTCGATATAGCAGGGTTTGTTGTACAGACAGTTGGTCTTTATATAGAGGTAGTCGATATAGAAGGGTTTGTTGTACAGAATGGTGGTCTTTATATAGAGATAGTCGATATAGCAGGGTTTGTTGTACAGACTGGTGGTCCTTATATAGAGGTAGTCGATATAGCAGGGTTTGTTTTACAGACTGGCGGTCTTTATATAGAGGTAGGCGATATAGCAGAGTTTGTTGTACAGACTGGCGGTCTTTATATAGAGGTAGTCGATATAGCAGGGTTTGTTGTACAGACAGGTGGTCTTTTTATAGAGGTAGTCGATATAGCAGGGTTTGTTGTACAGACAGGTGGTCTTTTTATAGAGGTAGTCGATATAGCAGGGTTTGTTGTACAGACTGGCGGTCTTTATATAGAGGTAGTCGATATAGCAGGGTTTGTTGTACAGACTGGCGGTCTTTATATAGAGGTAGTCGATATAGCAGGGTTTGTTGTACAGACTGGCGGTCTTTATACAGAGGTAGGCGATATAGCAGGGTTTGTTGTACAGACTGGCGGTCTTATATAGAGGTAGTCGATATAGCAGGGTTTGTTGTACAGACAGGTGGTCTTTTTATAGAGGTAGTCGATATAGCAGGGTTTGTTGTACAGACTGGCGGTCTTTATATAGAGGTAGTCGATATAGCAGGGTTTGTTTTACAGACTGGCGGTCTTTATATAGAGGTAGGCGATATAGCAGAGTTTGTTGTACAGACTGGCGGTCTTTATATAGAGGTAGTCGATATAGCAGGGTTTGTTGTACAGACAGGTGGTCTTTTTATAGAGGTAGTCGATATAGCAGGGTTTGTTGTACAGACTGGTGGTCTTTATATAGAGGTAGTCGATATAGCAGGGTTTGTTGTACAGACTGGCGGTCTTTATATAGAGGTAGGCGATATAGCAGGGTTTGTTGTACAGACTGGCGGTCTTTATATAGAGGTAGTCGATATAGCAGGGTTTGTTGTACAGACTGGCGGTCTTTATATAGAGGTAGTCGATATAGCAGGGTTTGTTGTACAGACTGGCGGTCTTTATATAGAGATAGTCGATATAGCAGGGTTTGTTGTACAGACAGTTGGTCTTTATATAGAGGTAGTCGATATAGCAGGGTTTGTTGTACAGACTGGCGGTCTTTATATAGAGGTAGTCGATATAGCAGGGTTTGTTGTACAGACTGGCGGTCTTTACATAGAGATAGTCGATATAGCAGGGTTTGTTGTACAGACAGTTGGTCTTTATATAGAGGTAGTCGATATAGCAGGGTTTGTTGTACAGACTGGCGGTCTTTATATAGAGATAGTCGATATAGCAGGGTTTGTTGTACAGACAGTTGGTCTTTATATAGAGGTAGTCGATATAGCAGGGTTTGTTGTACAGACTGGCGGTCTTTATATAGTGGTATTCGATATAGCAGGGTTTGTTGTACAGACTGGCGGTCTTTATATAGAGGTAGTCGATATAGCAGGGTTTGTTGTACAGACAGTTGGTCTTTATATAGAGGTAGTCGATATAGCAGGGTTTGTTGTACAGACAGTTGGTCTTTATATAGAGGTAGTCGATATAGCAGGGTTTGTTGTACAGACTGGCGGTCTTTATATAGAGGTAGTCGATATAGCAGAGTTTGTTGTACAGACTGGCGGTCTTTATATAGAGGTAGTCGATATAGCAGGGTTTGTTGTACAGACTGGCGGTCTTTATATAGAGGTAGTCGATATAGCAGGGTTTGTTGTACAGACTGGCGGTCTTTATATAGAGGTAGTCGATATAGCAGGGTTTGTTGTACAGACTGGCGGTCTTTATATAGAGATAGTCGATATAGCAGGGTTTGTTGTACAGACTGGCGGTCTTTATATAGAGGTAGTCGATATAGCAGGGTTTGTTGTACAGACTGGCGGTCTTTATATAGAGATAGTCGATATAGCAGGGTTTGTTGTACAGACTGGCGGTCTTTATATAGAGGTAGTCGATATAGCAGGGTTTGTTGTACAGACTGGCGGTCTTTATATAGAGATAGTCGATATAGCAGGGTTTGTTGTACAGACTGGCGGTCTTTATATAGAGGTAGTCGATATAGCAGGGTTTGTTGTACAGACTGGCGGTCTTTATATAGAGATAGTCGATATAGCAGGGTTTGTTGTACAGACTGGCGGTTTTTATATAGAGGTAGTCGATATAGCAGGGTTTGTTGTACAGACTGGCGGTCTTTATATAGAGGTAGTCGATATAGCAGGGTTTGTTGTACAGACTGGCGGTCTTTATATAGAGATAGTCGATATAGCAGGGTTTGTTGTACAGACTGGCGGTCTTTATATAGAGGTAGTCGATATAGCAGGGTTTGTTGTACAGACAGGTGGTCTTTATATAGAGGTAGTCGATATAGCAGGGTTTGTTGTACAGACTTACTTACTTACTTATTGCCCGTGACGCCTTTGGCGTATAGGGCAGTAACGAGGGCTCTCCATCCCTGTCTGTCACTGGCTAGCTTCTGTAGAGTGCCCCAGCTTCTCTGCTGCTCTTTCATCTCTTCTTCCACTGTTCGCCGCCAGGTAACTTTTGGTCTTCCTCTCTTCCTTTTTCCTTCTGGTGTCCAGAAGAGGGCTGTCTTTATGATGGATTCAGGGTCCCTTCTGAGTATGTGGCCAATCCAGATCCATCGTCTCCTGGTGATGATGGTGGCCATATCTTCCTGGTCGCATCTGCTGAGAAGGTCCTGATTTGAGATGGTGTTTGGCCAAAATACTTTTAGGATTCTTCTCAGGGATTTGGTGTGGAAAGTTGACAGTTTGTTAAGGTCATTCGCTGTCATTCTCCAGCACTCTGAACCGTACAAAAGAATTGGTATGATGCAGCTTTTGTACAATTTGAGCTTTGTCCTGTTGGTATATTGGCTGGATTTCCACACAGCTTGCAAGTTCTTAAATGCTGCTCTGGCTTTGGCTAGTCTCTGCTGAATGTCCCTGTCTGCTCCACCATCTGTTGTGACAATACTCCCTAAATAAGTAAAGTTGTTTGTAAATGGGAGGATGTGATTGTCCATTTTAATTCCTTGTGGGTTATTCACATTTAGGGTCATGACTTCA
Organism: Anadara kagoshimensis; assembly: GCA_021292105.1. NCBI lineage: Eukaryota > Metazoa > Mollusca > Bivalvia > Arcoida > Arcidae > Anadara > Anadara kagoshimensis. The sequence continues at coordinate 62,981,684 of CM037870.1, forward strand.
GTTTTCTTAGCATTGATCTTCAGTCCAATGTTTCCAGCATACTCGTGGAGCCTATGTGTTTTGTCTTGGATGTGTTGATGGGAGTGGGAAAACAGGACAATATCATCGGCAAAGTCCAAGTCTTCAAGTGTTGTGAACGTTCCCCATCTGATGCCTCTTGGGATGTCTGATGTTGTGTTCCTCATGACCCAGTCGATGGCTATGATGAAGAGCGTTGATGACATTACACAACCTTGGCGAACTCCAGTTTTGACACCAAACTCGATGCTTGAGTTTCCAACTTTGCATCTGAAGTTGACGTAGAAACTCTTGATTATGTCTATAAGATGTTGGGGGATGCCGTACGAACGCACAATTCTCCAGAGACTGTTTCTATGAATGCTGTCAAAGGCCTTTTCAAAATCGATGAAGTTCAGATAAAGTTGTCGCTGCCATTCCGTACACTGTTCAATGATGTTTCTCAGTGCGAATATTTGGTCGATACATCCTCGTCCTGGTCTGAACCCTGCTTGTTCCTTCCGTAGTTTGACATCTACTGCTTTGGCTATTCTTCTGATGATAATTTTAGCCATGATTTTACTTGGAATGGAGAGAAGTGTTATTCCACGCCAGTTATTACAGTCATTTAAATTTCCTTTTTTTGGTATCTTAATGATGACTCCGTGATTCCATTGATCTGGTATGGTCTTACTTTCCCAGATTTCTTTGAAGGTTGGTTGGAGGATGGTAGCTGTAAGGAGTGGGTCCGTCTTGAATAGTTCAGCATTTAAATTGTCACTCCCAGGAGATACACTGTATGGCTGCTGTAATTTCTGGAACGTCTGGTGGATTGGTGTTGATATTCAACTCTGATTCGGGTTCACTGATTTCAGGTTCATGGATTGGAGGTGGTCTGTTTAAGATCTCCTTAAAATGTTCTGTCCACCGTTCCTCCATTTCATTCTCTGATGTTATCAGCTTTCCTTGTTTGTCTTTGATGGGAAGGTTTGGTGATGGTCTGTTTTTCCCACATATTACTTTTGTTATTTTGTATAGATTTCCTTGTTCCCCTTTGTTGGCTGCCTCTTCTGCTTTTGTTGCTAAGGCATCTATGTATGTTCTTCTATCTGTACGTACAGCTTTTTTCACTTGTTTCTGAATTTCACTGTAATCTTGTTGATGTTTCTCCTTAAGTCTCAGTGATTTGGCTTCAAGTATTTTCTTTTTGGTGCATTTTCTTGTTTCAATCATTTTCCAAGTGTTAGGTGTTATCCATTCTTTGTTCTTTTGTTTTGGTTTGTAGCCAATGCACTTTTCGCTAGCTTCAGTGTAGATGTTACAAATTTCTTTCCATTTTTCATCAACTGATGCTGTCTTGTTTTCTGATTGTAGGTTTTGTAGAATGCTAAACTTATTTTTGAGTGTGATGTTGAACTCATGCCTTGTCTTGATATCTCTGAGTTTGTCCACATCAAATCTCTTCCTTGTTGTACGCTTTGTTGTACAGACTGGCGGTCTTTATATAGAGATAGTCGATATAGCAGGGTTTGTTGTACAGACAGTTGGTCTTTATATAGAGGTAGTCGATATAGCAGGGTTTGTTGTACAGACTGGCGGTCTTTACATAGAGATAGTCGATATAGCAGGGTTTGTTGTACAGACAGTTGGTCTTTATATAGAGGTAGTCGATATAGAAGGGTTTGTTGTACAGAATGGTGGTCTTTATATAGAGATAGTCGATATAGCAGGGTTTGTTGTACAGACTGGTGGTCTTTATATAGAGGTAGTCGATATAGCAGGGTTTGTTGTACAGACTGGCGGTCTTTATATAGAGGTAGGCGATATAGCAGAGTTTGTTGTACAGACTGGCGGTCTTTATATAGAGGTAGTCGATATAGCAGGGTTTGTTGTACAGACAGGTGGTCTTTTTATAGAGGTAGTAGATATAGCAGGGTTTGTTGTACAGACAGGTGGTCTTTATATAGAGGTAGTCGATATAGCAGGGTTTGTTGTACAGACTGGCGGTCTTTATATAGAGGTAGTCGATATAGCAGGGTTTGTTGTACAGACAGGTGGTCTTTTTATAGAGGTAGTAGATATAGCAGGGTTTGTTGTACAGACAGGCGGTCTTTATATAGAGGTAGTAGATATAGCAGATTTTGCTGTATAGACAGGTGGTCTTTATATTGAGGTAGTCGATATAGCAGTTTTTGCTGCAAGACAAGTGGTCTTTTTATAAAGGATGGTCACTATAACAGGTTCGGTTATATTTAACTGTTTTAGTTTTCTTTGAAATGAAAGATGCCCTTTATAGCTCGTGCTAATTATTGGCTAATTATCGTTGTACTTTCCGGAAGGCAAAAAAATTATATATATATACATGTATATATATATATATATATATATATATATATATAAGAAATGTGAAATATGACACCGGTCGGTAATTTGGTATCTAACAAGCTGTCCTTAAATAAGGTGGTTTATTAAGTAAATTCATTTCATCTGTAAATTATAAAATACAGTACAGACCTGTCGAAAGTTTAACACTGAGCTAACAAAACAGAGTTGAAGCTTAGTTGTTTAAAGTGGTCGAGATATTGATATCAAGTAGCCGAAGAGCTGTACACAGTGTAACAACTCCTAATGAAGTAGATATTTAGCGACTGTCGAAAAGATTTAGCTTACGAGAGGCCGATATATGAGCTTCCAATACGTGTTAGTTTAAACTTTCGACAGGTCTATTCTGTATATGACATCAATTTGACAAGGAACGTGTTTATAAGCATAGTACAATTTCATTTAATTTAGATTCAACCTCATGCACTTTATAAATCAACTCAATGACCTATAGTGACATTAACAATCTTTCATTAAGTTTGTAGGTATAGCTATAAATTTTATCTGGATCAATTTCATTTTTAAGTCTTATATAATATTTAATGTACAAATATTATATAAGACTTACAAATGAAATAGATCCAGATAAAATTCTGTATAGTGCATTTGTCACAGATCAAAAACTTTTCTCGGATAAGTCAAAATCATGTTACTCTACCCTATCAAATATTTTCAAACAACTTCAGCCTAATGTAAACAATTTTAGTCCTATAAAACCAGACGCCTTTCAAAAACTGTTAGTGGAATACCATAAAGAAATTTGTATTTTGAACTGGTTAAAAATGATGCTATAGACAGTAAATTAAAGTTATATAGTTTAGTAAAAACTGACAGACTTCCTTCCTACTTATCTTTTGATTTGCCAAAATATGTAAAAGCTACCACAACTTAATTAAGAATAAGTTCCCATCCATTAAATATAGAGAAATTAAGATATACAAAACTGAAAATCCCAGGAGAACATAGACTTTGCAAATTTTGCCCTTGTATCGAAACTGAAATTCATTTTATCCTACTTTGTCCAAAATATTATATTATTAGACACTCACTTTTAACTTCATTTAATATCAAAATAGATCAAATAGATGGATCATCTGAACTACTTCTTGAAATTTTTTTTTTTAGAATTTTAAATCCTACTACCTCATCAGAATGCCAAGCATTGTTTAAATATTTTACAACTGCTACAAAAATGAGAGACCCAATAAGATTTGTGAACTATAGGCCTAGCATATTTTCTCTTGATATTTATTATAGATGTAATCTAACAACCGTAATGTCGAATAAAGTTAGTACTCGATGGTTGTATATACATAAAGTATTTAAACCAATTCATAATATTACTCTGTACATTATATATATATGTATGATTATGTTTTATTATATGTATGATGAACACTGTAATCCAGGATACCAATAAATATTATTATTATTATTATTATTATTATTATTATTATATTATTGTAGTAAGAAGAATTTAAAACAAGCCAACAAAACAGAAATTTTTTTGAATTTGTTGTGGTTTACAAGATATTCTAATTAAATTGCAAAACAATTTATGATAGAATTGCCAATTCCAAATCTTGTTTATACCTCAAAAACCACAACAAAATGAAAGTGATTTATATATTTCTCGTATTCATTTCTTATCCACAGGTTTTGTCAGTGAATGGAACAGCGTCATGCTTCCTTTTTAGAGTAGTTAGCCCCGCCTCTATGACGTCATTTCATTCCTTCAACACAATTAGCCACGCCTCGATGACGCCATTTCAATCATTCAACGCATTTAACCTCGCCTTATTTGACGTCACAATAAACAACCCAAACTAAATTTGGACTTGACGAGAGATTGAAGGAATGCTTGTTATTGAAATGTTAAAAAATATCCTTGTCAATATTTTTATGCAAGATAAAATATAAAAAAATTCTTACATAAACCTAAATGACAAGAATAACGTTTACATTTTTAGTAAACTAACATCGCCTGTCAAAGTCTGATTTTGGTTTTGGTTCTTCATTGTGATATCAAAGAAGGTGGCGCTAAATGCGTTGTTCAAAGCGATGAAATGAGGTCAAAGAAGGCGGGGCTAAATACCCTGAAAGGATAAATGTCGCTGTTCCATTCACTGACAAAACTTTTTAATATTAAATGATTGGCCTTAAAATTGCAAATTCTAACCAGACATATTGTAAATATAAGTATTAAATTACAATTCTTTGTGGTTTGTGTGGGGATATAAACAATATTTTGGAAGTGGCATTTCTATCATAAATTGCTTCACAATTTTATGAGAATTGCCAAAATCTTGTTTATATACCCGCAAACCACAACAAATTGAAAGTTATACCAAAATTAATAAGAAATACATTATAGGTAGTCACAGGTTACTTGAGACCACAAGTACTGATTATAAAACGGCTGCCAGAGCTTCGACGCGCGTTTGTGGACCACGGCGCCTCTCGTGCCTAGATTTGAATTCCATTCGGAGAGGTCTTACACTTACCGCTGGTCGGTCGTTTTCTCCGGGCACTCAAATTCCTTCCACCATCAAAGCTGTGACCCTTGTCCATCGATGTAAGTGAAAGCATCTTGACTAAGACCTAAAATATCATTACCCCTCTCCACTCTCGGCGTCGGAAAAGGTAACCAGCACAGACAGGTATGATATAGTTTAAATTCTGAATCTATTTACATAAAAAATGAATAGAATTGGTATTATTTTAGTTACACACATAAATATCATTAGTATTTCTTTTGGAAGTACCTCTACGGTAGCACAATAAGTAGTGTGTTCGCCCCGTATGTGAGGGGTCTGGGGTTTGAACCTAGGCCGGGGTCTGACCAAGACTTAAAAAAGATAGTGACTGTTCTTTCGCCAAGCGCTCGGAATTTTGAAATCTATGCCATGGGGGTTCTTCGGAAGAGGGTTAAAAACCAAATGCCTCGTGTCACAGCTGGCGTGACACGCTAAAACCCTCCATGCACATTTCCAGGACCTAAGAGTACTGCAAAGGTAAACATTTATGCCACTTCATCTATAGGTGGTGACGTTCCGATTTAAGTGAAACCAAATAGTTAAATCCCTGTACGACCTTTATCGTGTAAGATTTGTGTAAACTTACATAATTTGAATCATTTTATGATATGCTTTTTAAATAGGTATGTTTTCATACTTCATTTCGTTTTAAGCTCGGAAGATAATGCAGCGCGTGTATGTATTTATATGTGTATGCGTTCGTGTGTCGTTATCATGCATTTTAGATGTTATCCTTTTAAAAAAACAAACAAAACTAACTTGTGTTTGCTTTTTGTTGTTTACAGTTATTACAAAATGTTAATGAAGCCGATGTCCTCTAAATCGTGGGCGAATCTGTAAGTCGTAATCAAATTTAAAATTACAATGATTTCCAGTATACTTGTAAAACGCAACTGATACCTGTATAAAGAATACGGCTTGACCAGTGACGTCATTGACACAATCCTGTAACTGGTAACTAGATAATCTCAATAATGATAGACGGATGTGTGTTTTTTCAATGCGTCAGTCAGCATTTTGATCAATCTGACAAACAACATTGACATGTTTGGTGGAATGTTATTTGACTTTGTACACTTGTTCCCTATGACGTGTAGTTATGCCTTTTGGGGGTCACGTCTCATGGTTGAAATAGAAAGGGAGATAATAACGATGTCACACTCTACTGGTTTTGCACTCTAGAAAAGAAATTAATTGACAGATTTTAATGAAAATTAGTTTATGCGTACAATTTTAGATGCTCTACATGTTGCACCACAAAGTCGGTCATTGTGACCTAGTTTTCATGGTCCAGTGATTTTCTTTAATAATTTTATGAGTTATTGAATGAACAACAGCATTTCTCAAAAACCATTTGATAGAATGTGATGCTCTATTTGTTGCAACACAGAAAATTTCGTTGTGACCTGTTTTATGGTTCAGTGAATTTCTTTGATAATATAAAATTGAATAGGACAATTTTGATGAAACTTGGTTTGTAAGTACGACTTCAGATGCTTTATGCGTTTCAACACAAAGTATGTCATTTGACTTATTTATTATGGCTGACTTTTTATTGAAGGTTGCAGTACTTTAGATAGTAAAACATTAACGCGTCTTGTTATTCAATGTGCATATGGAAACATTAAAATTATATAGCATCTGTGCATAATGAATAACAACATTTTCCAGAAGTATTTACACCTCTATCTTCATTCATTTACATGTACATCTATCATTGCTACTAGTAACACTATCAATTCTTTTTTATGTACAATGTTGCCACCATTGAGAGTGACTTACCCAGCGATTACGCCCTGCTCAAACGCAATTTCTAGTTATTACTATCTATACTGTCTCTAGTACTTTTTAAAATGTTTAAAACACCAGTTTCAAGAAGGCAGAAAAAGACTTGGGATTATTTGAACGTCCTGCATTCGTAAAATGTGATTGGGATTTTTGGGCCAAAACCTGCCCTAAAATACAACATTGAGACACTTGAAAGACGAAATATTATAGACTTTTTTCATGACCTAAGTTATAAAAACAATTATATTCTAGTATTAACTTTATGTTTTAAATCTAACTTATTAGTCATCAACTACTTTGACTACAGATTTGGATATAAAATTGTCAATGTTTTGGCGCTACAATTATTTCAGCTCGCTTTAAAGCAATGGGGACTACAGTGGTCAAGTGGTAAAGGAATAACACTTACAACAAATGCCGTCTCATCGTTATGGGTTCAATCGCAAGTGAGAAAGGTGTTTTACTTGATCATGGGTCTTTACTGATTGACTCTGTACTAAATTATTGTAAAAATAGTTTTGTTCCGACGTGAAAAAGATAACCCTGATAACCTGAAACCCCCAAAGCATGTAAACAAAGTAAAAGTCTACGTTACTTGATTTGTTTGTAAATCCTCAAACACGATTGATTGATTGATTGATTGATTGATTGATTGATTGATTGATTAATTGATTGATTGATTGATTGATTGGTTGATTGATTGATTGATTGATTGATTGATTGATTGATTGATTGATTGATTGATTGATTGATTGATGGAGGGAGGGAGGGAGTGAGTGAGTGAGTTAGTGAGTGATTGGTTGATTGATTGATTGGGATTTTACGCCCTGGTCAAGAATTTTTCACTTATTTCGAGACGTCACCAGTTATAGGTGAAATAGCAGGGATTTTGACATGTGCAATGCACTCAGGGCAATCTTTAAAGTTCCACGCCTGTCGTGACACGGGTTATTGGATTTAAGGTATGTTCCAACAGTCCCCGTGACTTTAATTTCTTTATGTCCAAAGAACAGACCCTAACTATTTTCAAGGCTCGGTCAGACTCCGACCGGAGTTCGAACCATCGACCTCTCTGGCAATCTCTGAAACTGACAAATTATGTTAAAATCTCTAGTGAAAACTTATTCTTTAAAAACTTTAGTAGGGTAACAAATATATATTCTGTTACATAATTGATTGAGTAGGCTATCCACGTGTATCTGTGACATTGTGTGTCCAAAAATAATAAATTAAAGGAAGCAAAAAAAAAAAAAAAAAAAAAAAAAAAAACTGAGCATTTCTAATTCGTGATTATAGGTGGCTTTAGAATGTTAAGTATAACGCATGGCGGAAGTGGTAGAACACTTCAGTTATTAATCGTCTAATTTTCCTAAAATGTCAAATTTGTTTAAACAAAAACAAAAGGCTCCATGTACTAAAATGCTCTTTCGCTCATTGTTTGATACATTTTATTTTCATTGTACACAGCAAAAACAGATTTGGCGCGGAGGACCTAAAATGACAATTAATTTTTGTAATTTTTATTTATTTATCTATCTATTTAATCATGTATTTATTTATTTAATTATTTATTTATTGATACAAAATTAAATCCAGTTGCCTCAAAATTAAATAAACAGGTTTGTATAAGAAAACATCACAAATTTCTGCTTTCGTCATGACTACTTTAATCCCCCTGAAACCAGCGGGATAAGTCACAATTTCTACAGTAAACACGAAGCGAAACATGAAGGGAAACATGAATGTGGAACATGAAACTAACCGGCTTAAGGATAACAAGTGAACTTGTCACCTGGTTATAGTTCTATGACTTTTTCAGTGCATAAATCATGTATTGGATTGGTCAGTGTATAAGTAATGTTACTCCGATATGTTCTCACAAGGTGCAAATTTACTTTCATGAGTAAAATTTACAAAAATGCAAAGTCTTGTTGTGTTCATATGGCAAAAACTTATGTGAGTAAAAATACTTAGGTATTCAGGTATGCAATGCTCGCAGTATGAAAGGACTTTAGGTATAAAGGTATGCAATGCTCATCGTATGAAAGGGACTTTAGGTGTTAAGGTATGCAACTAGTTGCAGCTTTAGATATGCAGGTATGCAATGCTCGACGTATGAACGGGACTTTAGGTATATAGGTATGCAATGCTCGACGTATGAACGGGACTTTAGGTATATAGGTATGCAATGCTCGACGTATGAACGGGGTTTAGGTATGCAATGCTCGCCGTATGAACGGGACTTTAGGTATATAGGTATGCAATGCTCGACGTATGAACGGGGTTTAGGTATGCAATGCTCGCCGTATGAACGGGACTTTAGGTATATAGGTATGCAATGCTCGACATATGAACGGGGTTTAGGTATGCAATGCTCGCCGTATGAACGGGACTTTAGGTATATTGGTATGCAATGCTCGACGTATGAACGGGGTTTAGGTATGCAATGCTCGCCGTATGAACGGGACTTTAGGTATATAGGTATGCAATGCTCGCCGTATGAACGGGACTTTAGGTATGCAGGTATGCAATGCTCGCCGTATAAACGGAGCTTTGGGTATGCAGGTATATTCATGAACGGGACTGTAGGTTTACAATGCTCGCTTTATGAACGGAACTTAAAGTATGTAGGCATATAGTGTAGACCTATATTTTATACACTAAAAGGTTAGATTTTTTAAGTATCCGATGTGTTCGTTCTCAATAACGAGCATAGGTGGTTAAAATTCTAGATGGATAAAGAATCTCTAGAAAAGTAAAACTCATTTTTGTACACGTGGTTAAAACATTGAAGATAAATAGTGGTTTACACTCCTGAAGATGTTATCACTGAAAGTTGAATGTGGATGTTTCATAACTTTCAGTGATAACATCTTCAGGAGTGTTTAATTATTTGCCATTATTATTATTATTATTATTATTATTATTATTATTATTATTATGGCAAAGTGTAAATTGTGGACTGGATTGGAGTCTTTAGATTGGACTACTGGATTGGTCATAGATTAAACCTAAAAAATTAAATAATTTTAGAATTAAAATGATTATATTATATTCATCTTATTATATAAATATCATATTCTTTTGAAGATGACAATTCATATTAACACCAAAAAGATTTTTATTGTCAACCTTCGTCGACCCTTGTGTATTGTACAGCCATATTCACATTGAAACAGAATCAAACTTGCCACAAAAGCATATGAACAATTTATTATGATGTGAAAGTGATTATACATTAAGTATCCATGATTTATGTCACTTAGTTGACAAATACCTAGTTTTACATGTCACCAACGAAAAGAAGCCATGAAACCATGTCAAATGAGATCCACAGCCATAGATTGGAAGAGAAAGTCTGATAAATATTTTTTTGGCGTTACCATCTTCAAAACCCCAAAGAGAGCACCTTTACATATAGCAGATCACCAAAAACACCATTTCTACCCTGAGGGCCTGTATACAAAGAGTACTTAACGGTCATTAGACATCTACTTGAGTGTGCATGTGCATTTAAAAATCAACATTCAAGAGATTTGAAGAGGTCAATGGGGATCGGTCCTATTTATCAAAAACAACTCCCAGCAAACTAGCAGCTCAACATTGATGTTGCAGAATCGCCATTAGTCACCACTTGCAGGAAGACAAACTAGATGTAAGGTGGTGATGTTCAAGGTGGCTTTATAGCAGTTCCAACAATAGGACCACACACTACATCATCAGTATCTAGAGAGCTTATGATGAAAAATTTGTTGCTATACCATGGGTGGATTTGGTAAAATACACATTTTTCTCATCTCAAAACTATAAGAATTTCCACAATTTTGGTCCAAGCACTATTGATGAATGTTATTCCGAAACGACCGCCTAGTGCTGCAAAATTGAAACAGTTTTTGTAATTATTGAATAGTATGTCGGGACAACGGTATACAGACATTCTTTCCCCACGGACGTAGTTCTGAACTGTAACAGCCTTCCCCAGTCACTGGTGGACGCTACCTCTTCTGAATAATTTAAACCGGAAGTACCATGCACTGTATTCCACCAAGACGAGTACTAAAACTTTCCAAAAGCACCTGTAAATCGTTTGCAGCGTTGTTGCACGTGGAATTACAAGTGATGGCGACAATACTTGTGGTCTGCACTAGACTGGAAGAAAAAGAAATTCTATCCCTTTATTGAGAAAACCCGAAAGAGCTTAGTTCAATAATTTTACTGAATTCCAAGTGTCGAATCCAGTCAACAGTTTACACTTTGCTATTAGTGATGCAATATGTTTTGTTTGTTGTTGGTTCTCCAAATACATTCCTAACCCATTAAATGATCACATTTTAGATATCCTGGTAAGAAGCGTGAGGTAAAATCACAGTTATGTACTAACGATTTTTCTAAAAGATATATTTAGTGTTTACCGAGATGCAAGCATTTTAAACAAAGATAAGTCATACACGCCGATGATATATTGATGTGATAACATAGGAAATAAAAAGTTATGTAATTTGCTATCTTTTGTCTGTACAAAACAAATTTTGAGTTAAAACAATCTTTTCATACATGTCCTATTTATAGATCAAGCAAAGTCTTTTAAGAATAATGAAAAAGAACTGAAAATAGCAAGAAACAGTGAAGCTGACATATAAAACACCGATGACGCAAAAGGTCTTGCCATTGGGTTATGATCCTTGACCTATGCACCTACATTTGGTATGGGCACATCATCTCAAGTCGTTTTGCATTTGTAAAAATAAATTTTGATCAAACTCTAGCAATAGACATTGCATATATAGAGTGGACACGATATTGGGACCGATGGTCAGACAGAGAATTGTAAACGAACGGACATGGTGATTCTTATATACCCTAAAAATTCTCTGTGTCTGAATAAAATCATGTCGTGGTTGACTCCGAAGCCATGGTTAACTATGATGTAATGTATGTTGCTATTTAAGTCATGGTTAGTTATCGTGTAATGTATGCTGCTGTTGAAGCCATGGTTAGTAATGGTGTAATGTATAGTGCTGTTGAAGCCATGGTTAGTTATGATGTAATGTATGCTGCTGTTAAAGCCATGGTTACTATGATGTAATGTACGCTGCTGTTGAAGCCATGGTTAGTTATGATGTAATGTACGCTGCTGTTAAAGCCATGGTTAGTAATGGTGTAATGTATAGTGCTGTTAAAGCCATGGTTAGTAATGGTGTAATGTATGCTGCTGTTGAAGCCATGGTTAGTAATGGTGTAATGTATGCTGCTGTTGAAGCCATGGTTAGTAATGGTGTAATGTATGCTGTTGTTGAAGCCATGGTTAGTTATGGTGTAATGTATGCTGCTGTTGAAGCCATGGTTAGTAATGGTGTAATGTATAGTGCTGTTGAAGCCATGGTTAGTAATGGTGTAATGTATGCTGCTGTTGAAGCCATGGTTAGTAATGGTGTAATGTATGCTGCTGTTGAAGCCATGGTTAGTAATGGTGTAATGTACTCTGCTGTTGAAGCCATGGTTAGTTATGGTGTAATGTATGCTGCTGTTGAAGCCATGGTTAGTAATGGTGTAATGTATGCTGCTGTTGAAGCCATGGTTAGTTATGGTGTAATGTATGCTGCTGTTGAAGCCATGGTTAGTAATGCTGTAATGTATGCTGCTGTTGAAGCCATGGTTAGTTATGGTGTAATGTATGCTGCTGTTAAAGCCATGGTTAGTAATGGTGTAATGTATAGTGCTGTTGAAGCCATGGTTAGTTATGGTGTAATGTATGCTGCTGTTGAAGCCATGGTTAGTAATGGTGTAATGTATAGTGCTGTTGAAGCCATGGTTAGTAATGGTGTAATGTATAGTGCTGTTGAAGCCATGGTTAGTAATGGTGTAATGTATAGTGCTGTTGAAGCCATGGTTAGTAATGGTGTAATGTATAGTGCTGTTGAAGCCATGGTTAGTTATGGTGTAATGTATAGTGCTGTTGAAGCCATGGTTAGTAATGGTGTAATGTATAGTGCTGTTGAAGCCATGGTTAGTAATGGTGTAATGTACTCTGCTGTTGAAGCCATGGTTAGTTATGGTGTAATGTATAGTGCTGTTGAAGCCATGGTTAACTATGATGTAATGTATGCTGCTGTTGAAGCCATGGTTAGTAATGGTGTAATGTATAGTGCTGTTGAAGCCATGGTTAGTAATGGTGTAATGTATAGTGCTGTTGAAGCCATGGTTAGTAATGGTGTAATGTATGCTGCTGTTGAAGCCATGGTTAGTAATGGTGTAATGTATAGTGATGTTGAAGCCATGGTTAGTAATGGTGTAATGTATAGTGCTGTTGAAGCCATGGTTAGTTATGGTGTAATGTATAGTGCTGTTGAAGCCATGGTTAGTAATGGTGTAATGTATAGTGCTGTTGAAGCCATGGTTAGTAATGGTGTAATGTACTCTGCTGTTGAAGCCATGGTTAGTTATGGTGTAATGTATAGTGCTGTTGAAGCCATGGTTAACTATGATGTAATGTATGCTGCTGTTGAAGCCATGGTTAGTAATGGTGTAATGTACGCTGCTGTTGAAGCGATGGCTAGTTATGATGTAATGGATGGTGCTGTTGAAGCCATGGTTAACTATGATGTAATGTATGCTGCTGTTGAAGCCATGGTTAGTAATTGTGTAATGTATGCTGCTGTTGAAGCCATGGTTAGTAATGGTGTAATGTATAGTGCTGTTGAAGCCATGGTTAGTAATGGTGTAATGTACTCTGCTGTTGAAGCCATGGTTAGTTATGGTGTAATGTATAGTGCTGTTGAAGCCATGGTTAGTAATGTTGTAATGTACGCTGCTGTTGAAGCTATTGTTAGTTATGGTGTAATGTATGCTTCTGTTGAAGCCATGTGTGGTTATGATGTAATGTACGCTGCTGTTGAAGCCATGGTTAGTTATGGTGTAATGTATGCTGCTGTTGAAGCCATGGTTAGTAATGGTGTAATGTATGCTGCTGTTGAAGCTATTGTTAACTATGGTGTAATGTATGCTGCTGTTGAAGCCATGTGTGGTTATGATGTAATGTACGCTGCTGTTGAAGTCATGGTTGGTTATGATGCAATGTATGCTGCTGCTGTTGAAGCCATGGTTAACTATGGCGTAATGTATGCTGCTGTTGAAGCCATGTTTAGTTATGGTGTAATGTATGCTGCTGTTGAAGGTACTGTAGATTACTTTTTTATCGCGAGAGATTTATTTACGCGCAATTTCGCGAGGACTCTCAGTCGCGAATTCAAATATCACGCGAATATTCCAAGAATCGCGAAAATGATTAAGTCAAATTTCAAACATGACGGCAATCGACTATGACCGTCGTAAAAGTATGCCATATTAGATGCAATAAAGTAAATCGTAAACTTCGCCGTAACTTGCAAGGTTCCATTGAAATTTCCGGTTAAACAAGCTTTATTAACGTTTCCTTTAAATCTTTTAAAAAAGTCATGACGAAACTTCACCGTAACTTACAAGGTTCCATTGAATTTTCCCGTTAAACGCTGACTGACGGGGCCGAATTAAAAATTCTTTCAACCGCTTTAAATGACTATGGAACATTAAGAAACGACCAACGATATTATATAGCCACCATGAAGTGGACGCGAAATTAAATATGAACCTGGATTGTGGACGTGAATACACGCATTCGCGAAATGAAGCTCAGATATAAGTACACGAAATTTGATACTTATCTACAGTATATCTCACCGGTATATTATTAAAAGTTAAGGAAAAATTGAGTGCAAATTAATGTTGACAATAAATTAGTTTTTAATTACTTATGACGCAATGACCAGACAAAGATACTTGTGTTTCATAATCAAATACTTAATTTACAAATTCTGTATATTTGAGAAAGAAAAGGTTTTGCAAAATGAGCTTTGTAGAAAGTGTCCAAAACATGCCGACCAAAACATTTACTATCTTCAGTTTGATTGGAGATGTGCATCTTGTCAGTAATAATGAAGCACCAAGTGTCCTTCAACACAAGTCATTAATTAACGATTGATTGATTTGATTGATTCGTTCATTCATTTATTGATTCAATTCATTTAAGACCCAGGTAAGAATATTTCACTTATATTGAGGCGTTACCAGCAATAGGTGAAGTGACATTTTTTTCAACCTTTTCAGTGCCATCAGGGCAATGATCAGGGAGGGTTCTTTAACATGCCACGCCTACATTGATACGGGGCATCGATTTTTAAGGTCCCTATCTAACGGACAAATGAGAATATGTTACATCATGTTTACATGAATGTTATTTATAAATAAACTGGTCGTGGAGATATACTTAGGAATCTGTAGCAGTAAGTGTAATCAGTGAGTGTAGAGATAGAGGGGTTGGAAAAACACGATAGCTGGAGTTGAAAAATCAATGAGATTGGATTTACCTGACAGTCACGTGATCGAATATTGGATATACATTAGGAATCCAGAATTTATACCATTTAGTTGACAAATACACATTGGACTGTACTCATCGACATAGCGGTTTATTTTTAGTTTTCTAGGATATATACCATATAGTATGGTGAGTATAACATTATTGTGCTGTGTGTATGGTTGTTAAAGTTTGATCACCACTGTGTGGGAAAAGTGGTTTAATAAAAAATGTAACTGTATTGTAAACTTAACAAAAAGACAAAAGTAATTTTCCAGAAAAAGTAGAAATACTGCCATTTCTTTTGATATCCTCTCACAACAATTATGGTTCAATCAGAATATATGTAAAGACTCCAAATTTGTGTTTATGATACACTTATGTGAAAAGGGTGTCTTCTTTATAAATGTCATTGTTGACGAATCTGGTAATATTTTAGATTGTACAGAAATAAACAAAAAATATTATTTTAACCTAAACTATCTTAAATGCTACAGTTTAATACATGCTATTCCACAAACATGGAAGAATAGAATACGATTGACAACCCGGCTGGAAACTGTAACAAATAACCTTCTAGCAATCTTAAAAGTTACATTAAAATCAATAAACCTTTTGCAAAAAATAATTCAAAATCATGAGGTAGAAAATAACAAATGGGAGGGAAAACTCAACTTAGGGTCCAGGAATTGGGAAGATATATTTAAATCTCCATTTATATTGACTGACGATACAACTTTACAATCGGTACAACGTATGTATACATAAATGTAATTCATGTGAAAGTCAACTCTTTTGACTCTCTGGAGACTGTTCAGCATCTTGTTTTATGAATGTTTCTATGTTAGAACTATATGGTATGGATTTTTAGATATGTTAAATAAAAAAATACCAGTTAGTAATTGACAAAAATATTGATTCTTTCCTATTTGGCTTGAAGAACGAACCCCTAAATTTAGTTAAATTATGTTTTTTTTTAATTATGAAACAGTATATTTACTCTTTTAAATATAGATATGTTATTCCTACACCTTCAAGGCGCATTTGAATCTATAAAGTATTACAGAAATTTGGAAATATATTCCCTTTTTATTTACTTGCCGTGACAAAACTGAAAACAAAACAAAAATGGCAAAGTATCGAACTAATTTTTGAATGAACTAATATTTCGCATATATATGTTATTTTTTATTGTTTTATATTTACCATGTATATTTAATGCGTAAAATGATATTTACATGTAGTAACATTATGAATGATCTGAATAAAAAAATAGGAAAGACAAAAAAAACTATTTCTACCTTTCACTAAAAATTTTAATTTCGAATGGAAAAGAGAAAAAAGCCGGAGTCAAGATCGGCACATAGGAGTTACGGGTGGGTGGGTTGGTGGATGGGGTAAAGAAAGTCATTTAAATACAATTAAGAAGGGTTCCAATAAATGTAATATGTACCCTACATGTCATAATACAGCATGTTCAGTACAACTACCATTACACTCTTATCATTCAATACATTCAAAAATTAGTATTTGGGACAACAAACCTAAAGTCTTATGTAAACTTTTATTTTTTTATTTATTTATTTATTTATTTATTTATTTATTTATTTATTTATTTATCTTTTTATTTATTTTTTTTAATTTTTTTCCAGAAAAGTGATTTGCATGTTATTTACAAGAAAATAAACTTTTTCTTCGTGCATCAATGTGCTAAGCAGTTTTCTTTTCTTATTTATTTATTTATATTTCAATATTTTATTTCATTATTTATCTCATTTTTTTTAATTGTTCTTTTATCTCTTAAATTTGTCAGGAGGGTAGTTTTCTCCATTATTGCCTGGTTAAAAGTAAAACAATCCTGAGATCCTGAGACTGGGACGTAAAACTCCATCACTTCACTCCACTTCTGGGAAATGGTTTACACGATCTAGGCAGAACAAGAGACTACCACAGTTGTCAATAACGGAATGAATACGCAAGAAAGTTAAAACATATTGTAATATATCAATTTAGTGTTTTTCATTGTCTTTATAAAGTTGTAGGACTACACGAAAACTTCATATTTTATGTAGTATACTGAGTTTTTGTACAGATAAAGCTTTTTAAATGCCAATGGTTGTGGGCCCTAATAATTATAAAACCACACCAATGAACATTTATTATTTTACTTCTGTTGTTAATTTTAAAATCAATAGTTGTTAATTTTAAAATCAATAGTCTCAATAAGTGTTTGCCTCATCCCATTTTACAGTTTCATCATGACATGTGTCGTGATCTTGTTTGCGTTGGGTTTTGGCAAATTTCTTGTAGTTATTCTTAAAAATAGTTAAAAAATGGAGCTTCTTTGTTTTTTTTATATAAACAAGACATTTCAAATTCAACGGAAAATTTCTAAATTTGAAATCTACTATATAATCATGCTTCACAAGGCTGTTCAACATTTACTATGTTGTTTACCTTATGTTTTCTTGACTGTTATAAGACGGACAGTACTTTGAAAATGATTGGAAGAAACTACAAATAATTTTACATTTAACAGTGAAAAAATTGATTAAGAAATAATTATTTGAGAATTTTTTTTTAAGATATATGGTTTTATATGAAACAAAAAAGAATTTTTCAAGGTGTCCAAATACTTCTTGCAAGTACATGTATTTCGGATACAAATTTATAACGACAATACGAAATTACTGTTTCTGGTTATCTCCACAATCAGCTTTATATCTGACAGAGAACATACGACCGATGTTGTGATGTGTTTTTAGCGGAGTGATAGCCAAGTTTCTTTCACTTATTATGAGGAGGTCATTTCTGTGATGGTAATGGAAACCGCAATGACCGGAGAAAAAGACAGAGAATAAAGTCATTTTAAATAATAATTTTTCAATATTTAATATATAGAATAAAATGGCATGGATACTGTACAAAAGGAACGATTACCAAATATAAATATTCCGTATTGATTCCCAAATAATGCATGAGTTAACATACAGCACATAAATGTGTCCTTTATATTAATCCAAAACTTTTTCATGGCCAACTTTTTTTTATTATGTCACATAACATAATATAGAATATTTAATTCAGAACTGACAAACTCTCTCTGACAAGGGTCTGTCCGAGCGGAACTAAAACTAAGCATTGAGTGAGAGCTTCTGTGATCCGTAAGAATTCATTTTAGAATACTCGGATTATTGGAATATTGCTTTTATCAAGTATCCACCTGGAATTTTACCATTCAAAGGCTTTGTGTGTTTTAAATGTGTAAACGTGTGGAACATTGCGTAAATGTATGAAATTATGCGTAAATATTAGACATAAGCATTTCAATTACCATTAATGTTGGAAAGTGATCATAGCTTGAGTTTACATTTGACCAATACATTTATCCAGTATTTATGGTGACATCCAGGCAATTTCGGTCGACATAAAATTATCTCGACATGTTGACTTAATACCACGACAAGTCGAGAAAATGTGATGGAAAGTTGTGATAGTAAAGTAAAAGGTTGAGATAAATAACACGACATGTCAAGATACTTATGTCGAGATATTTACCATGACCAGTCGACACTCATTGAGTGTTTGCATCATTTGAATGTGATGTCAAAACTCAATGATCTAAATGTATACAATAAAGTTGTTATCTTTGGATATTTGTAATTGTGAGTGGAAATATAGAAAACGTTTTTAGCTCAAAACTTAGTTTAAGCAGAATGATGTTTTCAACTTTTTAGTTTTGTCATGTTTAGTCATGTTGTGGCCTTGAGCAAGTTATTTAACAGTGCTGCTGAGGATTACCGGGACTGATGGGAATTAACCTGTTGTCTCGGTGAGCTAGCTCTTAAATGTCGTCCTTAGAGCGCGTTAGTACAAAGAACACACACACACACACACACCACACACACACACACACACACACACACACGTGCACTGTCAGTGAGTCAGGGTTACATCGGGTTAGCCTAGTGCAATCTAACTGACACTAGTACCACGTACAGTGAGAATCGTGATTAAAATACGCCCAAACAAGCCTTTAATATGTTTCCATGGATTGGTCGAATGGAGTTTTACATCAAAGTCAATAATCTATTTCACACATATCGATAGGTTACCAGCTATACGTGAAGTGGCAGAAATTTTTACCTTTGGGGTGCGCCCAGGGCAATATATAGGGAAGGTTCATTAACTTGCCACGCCTAGCTGTGATTTTGACATGTATTGGCATGGTTGTTTTTGATGTTCAGAAAATTAAGATGTCATCTGCATTCAGTTTTGACAAAAATGCTTATTTGTAATTCCAGTAGAGATTACCATTTTTTAATTTAGGTTAAGACAGATCTAAAGAAATTATTGTGAAACTAAAGCCTGGAGCTTTATGTACAAGCCTGGAGCTTTATGTACAAGCCTGGAGCTTTATGTACAAGCCTTTTCGAAAAACAAAACAAATCCATTGCTTTACAGGCAACAAAAACGATGATGTGTCCCAATCTCATTATATACATATGTATACACGTTGTTTGATGTGATCTTTTGATAATTGACGTGAACGTTCTCCGTAAGGGATAATAGATTGTTTCAGTAATGATCAATGCATCATTAGAGATGGACATCATTTTAATTTGTTTACGCCGAAACCGTATCCTACGGCGGCGTGGAAGGGCCACATGAAAAAAAAATCTTTCGAAAACGAAATGGTAATTCGTCCGAACGATTTAACTTATTCGTTCGATTTAAAAACTAATTTTTCTTTACGGAATATCCATTCGTTGAAACGCAAAACTAATTTGTTCCAACAAAATAACAATTCTTTCGAATGAAAAAGTATTTCGTTCGAACGATTCATCTGTTTGTTTCATTTGGCCCTTCAACTCCGCCGTAATATTCAGATGTATTTCGACATGTAAATGTCACACGATAATTCCATATATTAATATTTCATACGTGCATATTAAAACCACATGTATATCATCATCATTACCATCATCATCATCGTCGTCGTCGTCGACGAATCATCATCATCATCATCATCATCATCACGAATCTTAAATAAGTTCTAATGAAACAATATGCTTTATATTTTATTTGTAGTAACAAAAAATTTACCTGATTTAAGTTAAGGAACGTCTTAGTTAAGGAATGATTGTAAAACCGAGTCCTGTCTTAACTATAAACTCTCCGTCCGTATGTGTGGGTTTTATCTTTTCAAGATATTTGTACAACTGCTGATTGCTATCGTTAGGTATCTAGGTATCGACATTTGTTCAAACGGTTTTCTTTCTAGTACCATAGAATAATGTCAAAATTTGCCAGATTTAAGTTAAGAATTGATTTTGAGATTTTGAAAGCGAGTGGGGGATCGAGGTGGGGTCTAGTTTCTTAATGTTGAATTGACTAAATACAATCAAATATTGTTAGATTTGTGGTATATATTCATAGCCGAGGTTCCATTTTTCATAACTCTTTTTTTCATTTCCCACACTTTTGTCTACCTGCAATTTTCAAATAAAGAATTATTTTAAATATTACACAATATAATGCACTTGTTCGTTAGGTTTTTCGTTGGGTCGTTTCGTTGGGTTCGTTGGGTTTTCGATATTTCTGTGCTGTACAAGTTTTAGCTGAAACTTGTAATATACCTAGTTAGTATTCCAATGTGGCATATCTTAACATATTACCCAATATCTCACCAGTCATTCACAAATAATGTTACGCACATATAAATAATTGTATTTAAACAATATTGTCTACATATAGAAATATCGTGACTTGCAAATTCCATATAGATCACTAATATCACGGTTTCTATGGCAACATATCATAAATAATTCATTATATGCTTTGTCATTATAATATTAACGGATTAACTCGTAATTTGGTTTGGAATACTGTTTATATAAATGAATGATTAACGCTACCAATGTTCCTTTTTCCCTTTCCGCTTTTTTTCAATAATTTATATTATTGGGCAGATTATAAAGGCCCAATTACTTAGTAACATTCATTCATTCATACATAGTTAGTCTTGTAGTCCTTTACTGGTTGGCTTTGTACCAGAATAATGGACATTGGGAACAGGTGAACTAGCGCTGTAAAGGTCACCATAATTAGGCACAAGTTGAACTAGCGCTGTAAAGGTCACCATAATTAGGCACAAGGTGAACTAGCGCTGTAAAGGTCACCATAATTAGGCACAAGGTGAACTAGCGCTGTAAAGGTCACCATAATTAGGCACAAGGTGAACTAGCGCTGTAAAGGTCACCATAATTAGGCACAAGGTGAACTAGCGCTGTAAAGGTCACCATAATTAGGCACAAGGTGAACTAGCGCTGTAAAGGTCACCATAATTAGGCACAAGGTGAACTAGCGCTGTAAAGGTCACCATAATTAGGCACAAGGTGAACTAGCGCTGTAAAGGTCACCATAATTAGGCACAAGTACAAAGCAGATCAGAAACACTTGTACTAAACTTGTGTTTAAATCAATCCTTGAGATGAATAAGAAAATTGTCTCGTCACGAAGGCCTGAAAAATTGCTGATGTGACGTGAAACATTCAAACAAACAAACAAACAACCGATCGAACGAACGACGAACAGACTGACAGACTGACCAACTGACCAAACAAACAACCTTTCGACCGAACAAACAGCCAAACGACCAAAGAACTGACCGACAAATCAACCAAGCAACCGTGCCAAGCGAGCGAGCGACCAACCAACCGACCGACCGACCGACCGACCGAACGACCAACCAACCTACAACCGATAATCAGTTTATCGATACGATCGTTTATTAACTATATATATCAGAATCCAAGAATCGATTTTCCTGTACACTCAGTTTCTCGAATGAGAAGAATGTTCAGTAACAAGTACGTGGGTGGAGAATGACCTTTTAAGTCCCAGTCAAGATTCTGGTGGTCAGTTCAGGGATGATGGAGAATCACACAAACAAAACCACTAACCTTCGGCAGGTGAAATGAATAATATATCCTTCTTACACCAGGATCCGACAAGCTAGCAGACAAATGTTCACACTAGGAGCTACCCACACCAGGATCCGACAAGCTAGCAGACAAATGTTCACACTAGGAGCTACCCACACCAGGATCCGACAAGCTAGCAGACAAATGGTCACACTAGAAGCTACCCACACCAGGATCCGACAGGCTAGCAGACAAATGTTCACACTAGGAGCTACCCACACCAGGATCCGACAGGCTAGCAGACAAATGTTCACACTAGAAGCTACCCACACCAGGATCCGACAGGCTAGCAGACAAATGTTCACACTAGGAGCTACCCACACCAGGATCCGACATGCTAGCAGACAAATGTTCACACTAGGAGCTACCCACACCAGGATCCGACAAGCTAGCAGACAAATGTTCACACTAGGAGCTACCCACACCAGGATCTGACAAGCTAGCAGACAAATGTTCACACTAGGAGCTACCCACACCAGGATCCGACAAGCTAGCAGACAAATGTTCACACTAGGAGCTACCCACACCAGGATCCGACATGCTAGCAGACAAATGTTCACACTAGGAGCTACCCACACCAGGATCCGACAAGCTAGCAGACAAATGTTCACACTAGGAGCTACCTAGAGTTGAAATCAACCCTAGATGTAGTTCTAAGCACCAAGCTATATAAATATTCAGCCCTCTTCTATATAAATCCCACATGTATAACCGCCCTGTCCCCAGTTTCACAATCATTCCTTAGCTAAGGTTTTCCTTAACTTAAATTTAGGAAATTTTTGTAATCGTTTTTTGGAACTACCGGTGATTATTTTTGTCAAAACTAAATGCAAATGTTTTAATCTAGAAGTGGTCTTAAAAATGACACCTTAAATTTCTAAATATTTTGAACATTAACAAAATTTTAAAGATTTGAAATTTTGCAAGATTTAAGTTAAGAAAAATCTTAGCTAAGGAATGATTGTGAAACCGGGGCCTGACCCTATATAAATAACCTATCTACTTTTGTTTAGTCCCATGAATGGTCTTTATACACAGGTTTTACTGTTTATGCTCTGTAAGTAATGACATTTATTTTTGTTTTTATTTTTACTTGCAGACCGAACACCTTGAGCCATTAGAACACGGTGATATTATTGTAGCCTTAGCACCATTATTAGAAAGAGCACACCCAACAGAAGACACGTGTAAATTCTTTAGCAAGGTAAGTCTGATTCTAGTGTCCTTTCTGGTAGTGTCAAACTGCAAATATATTAAAACCCTAATAGGCTTCAGCAGCAGTGTCCCACGTAGTGTCTCATATCTTAAACGTGGAACTGTTATGGGAATAGTTTGCATTGCTTATTCTGGAAAAACGCAGCTATTTCATTTCATCTCATTCTCTAAGTCACAAATGGGTGATGCCTATCTCGTGACACGCTGGTGAATCCCCATTTAGAAATAGAAAATATGCCATTGATATATATTGGATCTTTTTGTCACGTGGAATTTTTCTTGGCCCATGTAATACCAACTGATTCGAACGCAATCATAGACACTGTTTATTGATTTCAAAATCGTCTGATCAAAACAAAATTTGAAAAAAATAAAATAAATTAGTCTTTTCAATAAAGAAATCATAATCGAGAATCTAGTGTTAAAATAATACATACCAGAATGTGATATTAAAACTTCGAATGTATGCTGTAATCGAAAAAAGAAAAAAACCCACAGATCATTATTTTTTTTAAAACAATATCGGTGTGTTATTTGTGCCTCTTATCCCGATGTATCGGCTCGTGGCACAGAATTGGTTAATCAAATTGTCATTTGTTTTATTGGGGTTATTATGTCGTGAATTATAGCAGGAAGTAAAGAGAAAGTTCCTAGATTACTGAGTTTTTCACAATTTTCCTTGTGTGTCTTTACATGTGTAATGGCAACCTAACTTATTATTACGTTGTTAGCTAGACTAGGTAAAGTCTCCGAGGATCCGGTTGACCAAGGTTCCGTTATCTTACCTAAGTTGTAGCGAAATTGTATAATTATTTTGTATTGAGCAAAATATTTGCATGTTAAACATCAAATAAAAGTGATATTGTGTATAAAAAAAAAAAATAAATAAAAAATAAAATATATATACGACTATATCAACTATTTTAATTTCAATTTCAATTATTCAGACTAAGGGACCTTCGAAAACCCTGATGTGTTATTATTATGAAGCGAAATAGAAAACGAACACGGAAGACAGTAATATTTCAGTATATAATATCCGGTTGGCGTTTATAATAAAGACAGCTGGCTGCAATGCTCGAATTTCCACAACTTCAGCCCCACCTACAGATGTTTTATAATTTATATGAAAGTATTTCCTCATGCTGTGTTTCCTTTTCGACTCATTCCATTTGCCAATAATTTAATTTAGATAAACTTTGACTATTTTCATTTAAATGTGTCATCAGTGGCGGAATAAACCAATGTACCAGCTTACGGACCAGTGTGCCCTTTATCGCCTATTTTCCAATCCCACTCGATAGTGATCAAATGTGACAATTTGTTAGCTCGTTTTCCGAAGGTCGTTGGTTTTTTCCTGGTACAAAGATTTACTTCACGATTTTAAACAAAACAAGGCATCAAAGTGATACTAATCCCCTAGCGATGGAATTGTATACCCGCTGTGGGTTAAAACGTGAACTAAAGTTGAATCAAAATGATCACGGAAATATTTCACTCAAAAAAGGGCATTAACTCTGTCAAATTGGGTTCTCCAGTTACAAAACACAAACTAGTACGAAAAAGTAATGTCTCGTATCAAGTTTTATTAAACCCTGTTGAGAAATAAAGTTGTGAGAGCGCTGACAGAAATATTTCACTCAAATAAACAAAGGGCGATAACCCTGTCGATTTGGGTATGCCAATTACAAAACACTAACCGGTCCCTAGTCCTAGAAATTAACATTCAAGATTTTCTGAAACTGTATTGAGAAATTAAGTTGTTAGAGCGTTGGTAAGGAAAGCGTAACATACGTACGCACATAAGGGCCAAATGCTATATCCGCTACAAACTTCGATAGCGATGGGATAATAAGACGTTGGTATTCGGAGAAAAACATACTAAAATTTATTCAAATATGAAGAAATTACCTTTTTTGCTATATTCAAGTATATCGATATGAAAAGTTTCAAAGTAACATCTTTAACCTTTATAAAAGCTTTTGTTGCTTTATTTATGAACGTGTTGACCTTACTCTTACTGTACTTAGAAAGTCATACCCTGACGATATTTTTCATTAATTCAAATTATAGTGCAATTTAAAACAAACAAGCAATCCAGGTTCAAGTAACGAATCCAAAAGCAAAGTAGAAATTTCGAAACACGTGAACTTACACACGGAAAATGAGGCCGGGTGTTCCGGAAGGACAAAACCATAAACACCCTTAGTGCCGTCTGTAATTAAGCCTTATAATTTACTTGAGTAATCGAAAACGAACATAACAATCTATACCCACACCAAAACAAAAAAGCAAAGTAAAATCTTTGAAACTGGCAAATAAAGTTAAACACGTGAACTCCCAACAGGGAAGTGAGACCGGGTGTTCCGGTAGGGTTAGTACCTTTCATCTGAATGATGATACGTAATTATTTTACCTGTAGTGTTTTAAACTTACTTTAGCTCTGATTGTAATTTATTTTGTGTAATATTACATTATACCGGATAACTCCTATTAAGATCTTACAAAGTATGATTTCTCAACGTAAAAAACCATAGAAATACCACTATTTGAAATATTTATGTTTTGGTTGCCTTGGTTACTTTTTCATATAAATGACTGGCTTTATTTATATCGACACCTGTGTAAAAGACTCAAATTGCTTCCTGCTACAACATAACTTATCCATAGGCAAACAACATTGACCTGTCCGCTTGACCTTTTTTAAATATCTATTACGGACCATTACATTTTGTAAAGGGTACACAGGTGTTCATATTAAAAGAAAAGTACATTGTTTATATATTAACTGTGAATCCTAACACTACCCATGTATTTGGTGGATAAGTGTATATGAATACTCCCCATGAAAAGTCAAGCAGACAGGTCAATGTGGGTTGTCTATACGAAGTGTTGTATGAAATAAACTCCGATTGTTATACTGTATCCATTTATCATGCATAGAAATTAATGTAGCTCTTTCGATTATGCTCTTATTGGTAAATTTCTCCGTTCGTATGTATATCAAAAACAAACATCCGAATCCATGTCTGAATCACAACCTAGAAACAAAACAAAAACTTTGGAAATGACAAATTAGGTTAAATAAACTTCCACCAGGGAAGTGATGCCAGGTGCTCTGGAAGGATAAGCACCCACTGTTTAGCTATCTACACTTGCCATTTGTGTAATCAAAATTGAATGAAAGAAACATCGAACTATGGCCAAGGCAATCCTGGACACAGAGATCATATTTATTAAGAAATGGAATTTTGCTTTTTTGCAATTTCCAGCCTCTCCATAACCCCATGGTAGAAAAAAAGTAACATTCCATTTCTTATATTTACAATCTTTCAAAGACATGAAAAAGTTTTTATTGTCATGATGACAATAAAATTACTTGTATTTCTATACTAGCGGTTGAAAGAATCACTTTGTTGGAACAGCTTTGGTTTTGACTGACGTGAGGCTCCGACTGTTTATCTAATTGATCATCGATGTAACCCCTTCTCCTACACACATCTGTTGGCATTTTGAAAAATGTTGTCTATGACGTCAAACTCCGTCATGTCGCGTGGGCATCTCCATGATGTTATGGGGATTGTCTTGATAATGTGTTTCATATATGGAAACATAATAGAATACAGACTCTGCCATAGTATATTAACATCATAAGCAAGAGAATCAGGTATATTGCTGCATTGAAAAGGAAAGTTGACAATAGAAAAATTGAAACCATCACGTTTGTCATAATGGAGGTATAAGGCTAAATATGAAGCAGAATTTGAAGAATCAGTCGTATCTTATATTTCAAGCAAACCGTAGTTATCTCAAAATGTACGACTTTTAATAGATAGAATGTTATCTTTATATCTGTATGTAGAGTTGAATGATTCTTTCCAGTTTAACAAGGTTCTAAAACATTTAGCAAGCAATGGTGCATAGTTTGTGCCCACTTGTATACCGATTGTTTCTTGGAAAATCATATTACCAAACATTTTTTTGTCTTCATAACATCTCAGAAGAACTAGTGCAAACAAATGATTAGTCTATGATCGATGCGCTACATGCAATCAGCCAGAAGATCTGGGAGACAGTAGAGTGACCAACACAATGGGCCCAGTCTTTAGGGATCATCCTACCCAAGAAAGACAACCTACAACTGTGCAATAACTACTAATATGCCATCCTAGCAAAGTGATGCTCAAGACCATATTTAACAGGTTAAGACCCCAAGTTGAAGCAATTAAAGCTGAAGACCAGGCATGATTCAGGGCAAGATACAGCACAACTGAGCAGATTTTCAATCTAAGGATTCGGTGCGAGAGATACCTTCAACACCAACAAGAACTCTACCACGCATTCATAGACTTCAAGAAGGCATTCGGCACTCTGGGCGACCACGAACTACTACAACATCAACGCAAACCTCATCCGCGCCATACAGAACCTCTACGACAAGACCAGTAGTGCAGTTTACCTCAACAGGGACATTGGAGATTGGTTCCGAACCACAGTTGGAGTGAGACAAGGATGTTTGCTCTCTCTGACACTCTTCAATGTTTTCCTTGAAAGAATTATGACAGATGCACTTGAAGACCACCAAGGAACAGTCAGCATTGGTGGCAGAACAATCACAAATCTGCGTTTTGCTGATGATATAGACGGACTCGCAGGCTCAGAACAAGAACTGGAGAACCTGGTCAGGCAACTAGACAGATCCACCACAGCTTACGGCATGGAAATCAGTGCAAACAAAACAAAACTGATGACAAACAATGACAATGGCATCCAAGCTAACATCACTGCCAACAGAGTAAAGCTTGAAACCATGAAGAATTTAAAATACCTTGGAGCAATAGTTTCAGATGGGGGTCCAAGCCTGAAGTATTAGCCAGCTGTAACACAAGCCAAGTTGAACACCATTTGCAAGGACAAGGCAATCAACCTCAGCTCAAAGATAAGACTCATGCGTTCCCTTATCTACTCAGTTTTCCTGTATGCTTGTGAAACATTGGCCCTTACAGCAGAATTAGAGAAGAGAATTCAGGCCTCAGAAATGAGATGCTTCAGAAGACTGCTTGACATCTCTTACAAAGACCACATAATCAATGAGGAAGTCAAAAACAGAATAAGGTAAGCCATTGGTCCCTATGAAGACCTTCTTACCACCATCAAGAAGCGCAAACTAAAATGGTTTTGGCCACGTAACAAGAGGAGAGGGGCTTGCCAAGACAGTGCTCCAGGGAACAGTCAGAGGAGGAAGAAAGAGAGGAAGACAGAAGAAGAGATGGGGAGACAAAATCACAGAATGGACAGGATTGAAGCTGAGCGAGGCGGTCAAATGTGCGAAGGACAGGGATGGATGGAGAGGACTGGTTGACACTTCACCTGTAGCGCCCCAATGGCAACCGCCATTGGCAGGTGAGGTGAGGTGAGATGTTTGTCTGTGGAAAACTCTAACATTTTGTTGATGGTACCTTCAGTATATTTTTGTTTGTATGTAATCCGCATGGTGCTTGACAAATTAAAAATTAAAACAGTATTTCAACTTAAGAGATTTTTCGTTAAATATTACATGCTCTTGTTTGGAACAACAATAACATCGAAAAAACAAATTTAATGAACAAAATTGACAAATTGCCAAAATTCCATGAATTGATGAATTAATAATAGAATTTGTATCAGTGAGATAATCGTTAGTGTACTCAGTAAACAATGCACTCAGATAATACACTAATGCATAATTCATTTTATACCACATTTGATGACATTTATATCACAATCATTTATCTTAACTGAGCTGAAGTTAAAATACAGTACAGACCTGTCGAAAGTTTAACCCTGAGCTAACTTAGGCAGTCGTAGCTCGGCTCTCAAATAGCCGATATATGGATTTGTGACTGTCGACAGTTAAATATAGGTCAGTTGCCAAAAAAATAGTTAAATCATTCATTTTCATTGGGGGGGGGCAATTTTTGTAGTTTTAATGGAAAGTCTGAACCATGAATTTACGACCACGGCGAATTATAAACCACAAATAACAAAAATTGTGATAACTAACGGACATATACCTGTATGATAGATCTGGCGTAACGAATGGTGGAGATGAGCAGCCACTTCATTTCTCAAGTATTAAATTGTTGACAGGTATGTACTGTATCTGGCAGTGATTATATAATGATATATTGCATTTTATCGATCATAAATAGGAAATTATCACGATGTAGTTTCTAATTATACGTTTAATGTTACTATGGTAATTAAAAATACAACCTGAAGCGAATCCTTTTTAAATGTAATCTTAGTGCATGATTTAAAAACCATTTCCAACTGAATTATTATTTCCTTAATAACAGATCTATTTTCTTTTGCACAAGATTATTTATTCTACAAGGCTCCAGTTTCACAATCATTCCTTAACTTAAATTTCCCCAATTTTGGTAATCTCTGTTGGAACTACATGTATGTGTGTAAATTTTTGACGAAACTAATTGCAGAGTTATAACTTAAAATGTTTACATTACAAATGCATTGCCTTATATGAATCTCTTTGGAACCATTGCGTTAATTTTTCGATGACAGCAGTGTGTCGCGCGCTCTGTGTAAAGCGATACGTAAGTTAATATCTTCAGCCAATCCGCTTTCGATGTACAGCGGAGGAATACATACCACCAAGGGACTACTTATTCATTCATAATTTCCTGCGGGTTCATTCATAAATCTATCCGGCGACTGCAGGGACGCTCTTTACGAGCGGTAACAAACGTAGAAATTTGTTATACTGCACCAATTTTAAAAATGATTTGAAAATAAAAAAGAATAATAAAAACCAATATTTGTTGTCTTTTTATATCAAAATAATTTTTTAATGATTAATGACCATTTCCCATGGCCTATAAAGATACGAAGTGAAAAAATTAGTGAGTCCGAGGACACCACATTTAAATTATGAACAACTGTTTGTTATTCGACTAAATAATTATATTCATGGTAATATCTTAGCAAACAGATTATTGTTTAGTGAAAAAAGGAGAAATCGAATTTAATTTTCAAATGTGTTTTACGGAACTATATTTTACGATCGCCAAGCAACGAGACAAATCAACATGGCTGTTCTCTTTATATGGTTCTACAATAAGAGTTATCTCGCTTTAAGTGTTCCAACCACATTAATACATCGACTTTCGGAAAATTAATAATACCTTTTTGTGGGTGAAAATAATGTAAACATAAGGATTAAATGTCACTTTGAATGCTGTCATCGAGGTATGACTGCATCAGCTCACGTTCAAAGCTAACATGAATCGCTTCGCGATTCACTTACTTTGAACGTGAGCTGATGCAGTCATACCTCGATGACAGCATTCAAAGTGACATTCAATCCTTAAATGTTTACATTACAAATGCATTGCCTTATATGAATCTCTTTGGAACCATTGCGTTAATTTTTCGATGACAGCAGTGTGTCGCGCGCTCTGTGTAAAGCGATACGTAAGTTAATATCTTCAGCCAATCCGCTTTCGATGTACAGCGGAGGAATACATACCACCAAGGGACTACTTATTCATTCATAATTTCCTGCGGGTTCATTCATAAATCTATCCGGCGACTGCAGGGACGCTCTTTACGAACGGTAACAAACGTAGAAATTTGTTATACTGCACCAATTTTAAAAATGATTTGAAAATAAAAAAGAATAATAAAAACCAATATTTGTTGTCTTTTTATATCAAAATAATTTTTTAATGATTAATGACCATTTCCCATGGCCTATAAAGATACGAAGTGAAAAAATTAGTGAGTCCGAGGACACCACATTTAAATTATGAACAACTGTTTGTTATTCGACTAAATAATTATATTCATGGTAATATCTTAGCAAACAGATTATTGTTTAGTGAAAAAAGGAGAAATCGAATTTAATTTTCAAATGTGTTTTACGGAACTATATTTTACGATCGCCAAGCAACGAGACAAATCAACATGGCTGTTCTCTTTATATGGTTCTACAATAAGAGTTATCTCGCTTTAAGTGTTCCAACCACATTAATACACCGACTTTCGGAAAATTAATAATACCTTTTTGTGGGTGAAAATAATGTAAACATAAGGATTGAATGTCACTTTGAATGCTGTCATCGAGGTATGACTGCATCAGCTCACGTTCAAAGTTAACATGAATCGCTTCGCGATTCACTTACTTTGAACGTGAGCTGATGCAGTCATACCTCGATGACAACATTCAAAGTGACATTCAATCCTTAAATGATCTTCAAAATAAAAAACTCTATTTTGGAACTATGGGTGAACATGAAGAGAAATGCAGATGGTGATCCTCAAAACCACACCTTAAGTCCCTAAGTGTCTTAACAAATATCACAAAATTATTGCAGTTTAAATTTTTCCTGATTCAAGATAAGAAAATCTTTGTTGAAGATTGATTGTGAAACTGGAACTAGATTTCAAACAGATATCTATTCAGAATGATAACTCTTATAGTACTATCTGTTAACGTTTAATGTGTTTATGAAACTGGAACCTGACATTTTTCTGATGCTTAGGGTATATTAATATTACAAAGAGTGGTGTTATTTGTACACACGTATATCATCATTTCGGGAGGCGTTATGTTGGGGTTTATGCCGTTCATCTATAAGTATTTTTGGAGGTTAAAATATGACATAAAATTTAATAAAGAAAAGATTCCCATTTGTACCCTACACTAACATTTTAATTTCGAATAGAGAAACCGTAAATGACAAGTTATTTTGAAACTTTCTGTGTAAAATAAAATTAAAAATTTTAACATTGGATTTTAAGAGTGGGGAACTGTCTGTGTACATTCTTGACGATCTAAATGTAGATGTTAAAGGTTGTTCAAATGATAAACATACTTATCTATGCCGAATCATCTGAACAATTCGCAAAATTATTACAGTATCACATTTGCCAGATTTAAGATAAAAATGATTATGGAAGTGGGTTTCATTCCGATATCTTCATACTGATAAATAACTCTTGTATTACGTAAACAAGCCGTTAACATTTAACGTTTATGAAACATGAACCAGATATATGTCTGATGTTGAGTGATATACTCAAATTTTAAAATGGTGTTATTTTCATAATCGCGTATCATCATTTCCCATGGCGTAATATTGGTGTCATGCCGTTCATCCATCTATTCGCACTTATAAAGGTTAAAACAGGGAATAAACATTTCATTCAGTATAGGAAAGACTTCTATTTGTAACCTCCAATTTAATTTTAATTTCGAGTGGAAAGCCTGAGGAATGACATAAAAATGACAGAATCAAGTGATTTTCTGTGTCTAACAATTTTTTTTCAAAAATTTTACATTGATATAAATAAGTGGGGAATACAAAAAAAATCTAACCTCATTATTAATTGAAATAAGACCTGGCGCTCTGAAAAGGTATTCGTCGCCCCAACAAAGGTTTCATGGAATCAATAGTAGTGATTGACGCAGAGAGTAGAAGGATAGGACTTTATGTTTAACACAATATAGTTATATAGAAGTGGACAGATAGCGCTAGAAACTTAATGAACTAAAAAAGACCACTTAAAATCGGCAAGCTAAAGGACAAACTTATTGACATCAAGACTTGGGGGAATTGGGTTTCAAACCATTTCAAACTGAGTTACTGTTTCCTTGATAACAGATCCGGCGTCTATTTATTACATCAGATATTGTACCAGGTTTCATACCGATATCTATTCAAACTGATAAATAGCTCTAGATCTTATATTACGTTTCAATAGGTAAACGTTAACGTGTTTATATAACTGAGCCCTGATAATTTCTATACTTGGTGATTATGTCATATCTAAAATTTAAAAGATGTCATTTGTATAAGCGTGTATGATCATTTAGCGAGGCGTTATGTTGGTTTTATGACGTTCATCTATTAATACTCTGGAAGCTGAATGGTATATATATATTTGGCGCCCTATAGTTCCATGTTTCTTTTACTCAAACTTGATTACAGATGTGAAGGTTGTAGCTAGCTAAACAAAAGGTGATTACCCTTCCAGAGAACTCGGCCTCACTTCCCTGGTGGAAGTTCTCGTGTTTAACCTAACTTGTCAGTTTCAAGGTTTTTACTTTGCTTCTGGATTGTGATTTGGACATGGATTGGTATGTTTGTTTTTGATTAAAATATTGCATAAATATTCAGTATAGGAAATACTTTATATGTACCGGCCATGATTGTAAAACTGGAAGCAGGTTTCATGCCGATATCTTTTGAAACTAATAAACAACACTAATATTACTTTCTATCTGTTAAGTTTAACATGTTTATGAAACTAGACCCAGATAGATGTCTGATGCTGGTGATATACTAACTAAAATTGTAAAAAGTGTTCTATTTACACGAGCATGTATTACAATTTTCTTAAGCCGTTATGTTTGTTTTATTCCGTTTTATTTGTACCTTAATAAGTTAAATAAAAAAACATTTACTTTGAAAGAATAAGAGTTGACACAACAAACAAGAGAAAGATAATTGTTTAAGCTGAAGTGTTTGGACAGTAACAAAATAATAAAATGATAAAACGGTATCCAAGGTTCAATTTCATTTGTGAACCCTTACTATCCCGATCAAATTATTATTGACATTATTCATTTTATGGTAGAATCCTGTCTGACCAAGATTATCTTGTCCATTTACTGGGTAAAATGTAAATGGAAAAAATAGTCTGAAATGGAAAGTAAAACTGTTTATGTAAAACTGTACTAGTATATTGTTTCAAGCACTACATCAATATGATTAATCAATTTTGATTTTTATTTCTATTGTAGTTTTGTAAGACAAATCCTCAGTCGCGAGTTGTGACAGAGTTACTATCAACTGTTATACATAAAATACTTAAAACACCAGCGGTAAGTGTGAACTTTGTATTATGTTAATATATTTGTAAATCAACATACTATATGAGATACATACTTCGCCTCTTCATTCTCGTCCAGTTCGTGTTGACCAAGGAATTGAGATTAAAACTAAAGCACCTTTAAAGGTGCTCCAGACATACCTATCTAACTTCGTTATTTCCGTCCAGGTCTTCGCAGTCGAGGAATTAAGGTTTTGACCTGTCATCATACTGAAGGTGCTTCAAAACTGCCTACGAGAAATTAAGAATTTAGCCCATCATAATACTGGAATTGCCGAAAAACAACCTACCTTCCATCTTTATTCCCATCCAAGTAGTAGTGACCGAGGGATTAAGACTTAGGCTTATCACCTTGCCAAATTTTGTAATCTATACTTTTTGTTGACATGTAAATTCGCGGGTAGTGTGTGCAACGACACAAAAAAAACGAAAATCGGGATGTCACATGATCTACACAAAACAACGAGAATTTGGATGTCACATGATAAGTATACATGTATACCTATCATGTGACATCCACATGTTCGTTGTTTTGTGTAGTATGACACACTACCCACGGATTTACATGTACTTTGCATGTTAATTCATCATTTACCTTGTATGGAAGCAAAAATCAAGCCCCTTAGATAAAATCATTCAGGTTAATTATATTTTCTTAGTTGTATGTGTTCACCAAAAGCTCATCCTTTGAGATCTCTTTTCTCAGTATAGTTTATCTTATTTTTAGTCACGACGGCGAATAAAAACATAAAAAGCTGTCATTTGCAACACAATCAAAGCAAAATTCAATTGTTACAAAGAGAAAAAAATCCTTTATAAACGACAGTTCTCGTGACTTTATTCCCATGCAAGTTCTTTGACATTTTTTTTTTATTTTTTAAATATATGAATCGGTTTGATATGATTTGTGAAACTGCAATATACATGTCGAACTTCAATACAGGTTGCGTGACACAACTAAAACAGTTATAAAGTAAACCCACACACAAAAGCTTACATTTATCATTTAAATCCTTAGAGATACAATATTATGAAATAACCATAGATTATCTATTCTGAAGTAAAATGTCATATGAAGTAAAACATACAATATATTATGCAATTGTCGAATGTTAAAAATATGGTGAGCAGAAATACCAAAATCACACAGCAACAATTTGAATGATTTTTGTAATAAAAAATGAATAAATAAAATATAATTAAAAACCCACAAATATTGCAACAAATTTTATGACAAACCACATATACATTACCACATGCCAGGCCTTGATTCAAATCTATATAAATTTTTGTTGGAATTAATTTTATATTGCAATTATAATTATTATATATTTATGCTTATCTTGCAAAGCTAGTGGCTTGCCATTGATTGTACTTATGTGATGATGGATAATTACATCGCGATCGCCTGCTTTGGTTTGTTGGTTGAAAATTGATTTTATGTCATATAAATACTTTTCAGCTATGAGCGAAAACATGCAATTTTGAAAGATTTGAAGCTAATTTGTGTATGCATTTCTTATAATGCCTGTATCAGAGGATGCTTATAATGACTGCTCAAGTGTGTTGTACATGGCTACAATGTATGTCGCAAAGCAATTAAGTCACTTTACCTTAACCGAACCAAAGAGTAAAGGTTCACGCAACCTGAACAAATCACCAAAAATAAACATGAAATAAAATGGTAAATACAAAGTCAGCTTGCATTAGTATAAAAGAACATCTTTCTATTTGAGCTAAGGTTTTATGTTATATGATTTCCATGACAACTAATTAAACGGTCGAATTTATAAATCACAATATTTCATGCCGTTGTATAACGAACTTGCTTAGTCTTTTGGCAACAGTAAGATTAATGTGATTTGGTATTGTTAACATCTTACTGATATGCTGTGTTTGTAGGTATGCAAGAAAGTGAATATATATGTAGAACTACAGTTGTCAGTCATTTTGTTTATTAGTTTTCGGTTTTCTTTATAGTCATGTGCTGTTAATTTAATTTTATTATTTTTTGTCATTTCTTAAACGAAACATGAAGATTTAATTGTAAATGAACTGAAAAAAACCAAAAAGAACACAAATATTGCAAATTCCATATTTATAAAGACAATCACCTAGAGAGTCAAGCCAAAGTTTTAATGACATACACAGTTACCGAAGCGACACAATAATAACAATCGAACACATTCTACAGATATATACAATTGTTACACCTTTGAAGCTTTATAATGGCTAAACATATATAAAGTAACATGCTTACCCTTCTGGGCCACCTGGACTTAGTTCTCTGATGTAAAACGTGTTTATCAAAATTTTCTAGTTTCAGCGTCTTTGCTTTCGGATTACGATTTGTATTGGTATGTTTGATTATCACTCTTTGTTTTTATTAAAGAATAAGTGCAGATCAGATGCGTTGACAATATCAATACATATTGATGGTTTATTTGGTTTTAGTTTCATAACAACGGAAATTTTAATTGCATACAAACTCATTAAACATCAGCAAAATAGTATAAACGTAATGTAAATCTATTTTATGTTTTAAAGGACTTTGGGAGAACACCATGGTTAAGAACATTGGTACAGGAGTATATAGAAGCCATTGAATATAACCCGGATGAGAAAATAAGCGTCAGCAACTTTATAAAAAGGTAAATAGAATTTATCATAAGTAATGATCGAGAAGAAAGAAACTAGTAAATGAAAGAAAAGTCAATAAAACTAAAGCTTCACAAAATACAGGCAATTATTCAAACATCTAAACAAGACAAGACAACAAGCCACAAAACACAAGCACATAATGGAAATACTGATTATACAATGCCCAGCTTTGAATGAACACTGAAGTATTGCGAACTCCAATTCCAGTGGAACGCTGGTGTCAATCTTTTAAAGGATGCCAAGAAAATAAAAAAAAATTGACTTTGTTAACACAATATACACTTTGGAGTATGAAAAAAATAATATACAATATATGGATTTTGTAGGGATATATACTTTACTACCACACAAAGGCATATTCATGATAATGACCGATCTGATTCCTTATTTTTCCGTAAAAAGCAATATATCTGATAATGAAAAATATCATTTCAATATTTTTCATAGCAAGTATTTTATCTGTTTATGAAAAATAATAATGTTCTTAAGATTTTCAGCAAGTCATAATTTAACAGAATTTGTTATGTTAACAGATATATTTTCAAGCTAATGATTAGTTGAAGGATATTTTGAGCACATTTCATAGAAAAGGTCGATGAAAAGTCAGAAATGCTGCCATTGGCATAGTAGGATTTTATCTGTTTTTATTCTGATACCTTTATCACATTCTGTAATATTATTTACTATAATGAAATAAAAAAAAGATCAGCTAAAGAACCATCTGTGATCTGGATTTACAAGGATACTGTTCAATTTTCTTTTCTTCTGTCATTTTAGAACTACAGATGATATCAACAAAAACATTTTGTATAAGAGTTCTGTCACTTTGCTTATTCATGTATTAGTCTCCTTCCTTGTCCGTGTTTACCATAGCGATATAATTAAAATGTCCGTTTGGTTTTGTATTATTTGACATATGTATTTCAGACGATACAATTTATTTTTAATTTTTATGTCCTTGTCCTTATTCCTATAAACAAATCAATTGTCCTATCTAGTTTGCTTATTTATATATTAATTAGCCTGTTTACCGTCCATATTTCACAATGGTTATATCTAACATATATTTTAGCATATTTATTTTTAAGGCATTTGTTTGATACCATTTTTTTAAAATTTTATGCCCTTGCCCTTGTTTCTTGATTCTCAACCTGTTTGATTATCTATATTTGGCATATTTATTTTTTAAGGCATTGACTTTGACCCTAGATTTTCACCTTTTTAAATGTCCTACTGTAGAAGTTATATTTTACAGCTTTCACAGATGTGTGATAATACATTTTGAAATATCATTTCAGTATACATGGACCACTCAGTATATGTCCACACAAGCAGGTGCTGCCAAACATTATGGCTGTATGTATTGATGCAACTTGTAGACTTATAGAAGAACGGAAAAGGTAATTGGTGCAGAATGTTTGTTCAACCATTTGCGTGTGGCAACGCTGTGTCTTCGATTGCCGATTGCTCTAAATGCGAGCTAACGTATATGAGCGCCTTTCATGCCTAGGTTCAAATCCCGCTACGACTGATGCTAGTATAAAGAGTTGGTCAGTTAAAATGCAGCATTTTGGGGATTTCCTCTAGATACTCTGGCTGCCTTTACCATGCACGAAATGACTGCATCTATAATATTGAAAAATATTGATATACATTGTATTAACATCACGATTACGCAACACAATTCCACTATTAAGACCTTAATATTCAGTCTTCAAAGTATTTCAATGGGATATTTATTGCAATTTATACTTATTAATTTTAAATATATACATGCCAAAATGCAACAATACAAAGAGCATGGTATAATATAGGTCAATGATTAAAAACCCCTAACAGACAAGTAAAGGCTAAACATATATTTGAATATCAACTTAGATTATTTTTTAAAAAACCAAAAAACACAGAGATGTATAAAATTGATTTTCCTTTTGAATTTTGATATGTTTACGAGGTGAAAGAGATTTCAATGTAATGCATCTAACTTACTTTTATTTCACTGCTGCGCTGGTTATAATAATGTGAAATTACGACTGTTTACTATGCTATAACTTTAAAGTAATTTTAAGCAATCGATTAGAAGAGCAGATTTAAGTTTTTTGATATTGCATATAAATCAAATAGTTTCAATATAACTAAAAAATAAATCTATATTTAAAAGACGGAATGTTTGCATAATTTGTAAAACGAATGCCAAATTGTGATTAACCGTGACAGTATAATATATGTAATAATATATTTATCCATTAAGCAGATCATGTTATTTTTCTGATTCTTGTTTTAGATTTTTACTGGAATCGTCGATTGCTGCTATAAGTTCTCAGGCTGAAACAGAGAAGTTGTTACTTGTTTACCTAGGGATATTTGAACAAATGTAAGTGAACTGTCTGCAATTAAAAACAAATTCACCAAAACAATGTCATTGACTCCCTCGAAGAAATAATCAACATTTACCCGTGGTATATCATAGAATAATACAGAAGCCGGAATTCATATGCGGAAGATTATAACACGAGGTGGCGAAGCCACCGGGCGATATGTTTTACGCATGTGATAAACCTCCATTGAAATAAATGATTTAATGAATGGAAGCTACGTCACAACTATTGTTCGCGACACATAGCATGAAGTCATATACTAGTATTAAGCAAGGGAGTACGTCATTAAAACGGAACAGCCATGGGTATATCGTTTGTTATATCACGGTTGGATTTCTTTTTGTTTCATATGAAGGAAAACACAGGTAATGTTAGAATTGGACATTTATCTTTGTTTTATGTTCCTTCGTTTTCATTTCAATCAATTTTCAGAATATTCAAAAGCAAAATCATGTGGTCACAGAACATATGTGTGATGCTTTGATTTTATTTCTTAATCCTCATGTTTTCTAGTAAAAGCACGTATATTCATAAGATATAATTTTGCATATTATGTGAAGATATTTGATAAAAATTGATGACCAAAAATTCACATGTTCAA
Source organism: Anadara kagoshimensis (assembly GCA_021292105.1). NCBI lineage: Eukaryota > Metazoa > Mollusca > Bivalvia > Arcoida > Arcidae > Anadara > Anadara kagoshimensis. The sequence goes on from CM037870.1 coordinate 63,021,517, forward strand.
ATATAAATATCAAGTTATATTTTATTCAATCATTATTTCTTTTGCTTTTAAGTTGAAGATTTGCAAACATTACAGAGCTCTCTCATTTGCATTGTCAGATCATGTAACTATAAGCTATATCTTTTCTTTCCAGTTCGACATATGAAGACTGGAGACCAGTGTTGGGAAGTTTATTACAACCAATTCCATTTCCTAAAAGGTCAGTGAGTGAAGTGAAATCTTCGTGACGCTAGTTTTTCTTGTTTCTAAAGCGTCAAAGTATCTTCAAACATATTACTTTGGAATTTTGTCATTTAATTACAAAATGTTTAAACTCCAAATTAAATATATCGATTTGCCAAAGCATCCAGGTACTAAAACCAACAAACCAAATGATTAATCATGACAGGATAAACATATATCACCGTGATTACACATTACTGTATCCTCATGTGTAATATCCGCTTTTGATTGAAGTCGTCGATCAGGTACATTTTTGCAATTACCAAGTGTTTGTATATTAGCTATAACTTAATTTATTCCATTTGGGATTTAAATAAATGAATTTCTTTTAGAACGTGCTGTACAATTCTCTGTTCGGTTCAGTTTTGAATTTACTATCATTACATATTTAACACAGTTTTTAATTTCAGTATCGTTTTTGTTGTTCTAAGCGTGATTGCAGTGTGAAGTGTATCTGTATAAATATACTCAGCATGTAATACGTCAAGTTTGATATACAGTCTGGCTTTTTGTCCGTATTTAACACATCTTTTTAAAAAAAAATATTCAAATAGGCGTTTTTTGTTATCTTTTTTTATAAATATTGAATAATATTAAAACAGACATACAAATTTACCTTCCATAATAGAAAAGCGTGACATGTTCTATTATATATTACTCATTGTGAAAATTTATGCATGATACTACAGTTATTCAAAGACTTAATACTAATCATTAATACTATCACGATGCAATCTTCTTATCGCCTACACATGTCAAGGGAATGTATTGTGTTTTTGCAATGTATTTCATAAGAAAAATAAAGTCCAGGCTGTTGTCGGTAAAGGTGTAAAGGTGTAAATGAGCCCAAAGCAAAATCAAAAAATTTTATGTCCAAATGACAAACCCAAAGCAAAGTATATACTGACAAATTAGGTTAATTACATGGATCATGATTATGATATTGTTATATTGTCTGTAGTTAATAATTAAACATTTGTTCTTTCATGTCAAGAAACGAAAATAATCATTATTTTTATTAAATATTTCAAATATTTATAATAACGAAGCAGGAATTGTCATGTTTTTGCCAAGCATCAAGTATTTTAAACTTAACGTACTAGCTCTGACATCATTTACTGGCTTTTTCTTTAAAGAAGAATACTCATCACTTTTACACCAACAAATCAAATAAAAACCGTTATTCCAGTAACGTTATCATTATAACATTTTAGCCATTATCTATCAGTAAAGGTGGTTGCTATAATAAGTTTTACAACTAAATATATGTAATTAAAGACATCATGGTTTTTTCTTTATTTCAGTTCACACGCAATTGATCTTTTCACAAGGTATGTATAGAATTTTTATTGTTCAAATTTATGAAAAAAACAAGCTTAATTAAGAATTAATTATGGAAATAGTAACATTCTGTGCCTTTTAAAATCGTTAAAAACATTTAGTTGTTTAAAACGATAAGCGACTGAGTTTTTTAAAATGTTGCCTTTGGTGAATTTAAGAAAATAAATTTTGGTCGTTCTATTTTTCTCATTTCAACATCTTAAAAAAATAGTTTCGACGCTTTTTGTCTTAGTACTAATGTTATTTTGAAACGACCGTCTAGTGCTTTAAAATTTAACTAGGTTTAGTCAAAAATTATACCGTTTAATCACTAAATATAATCAAAGAAATGACAATAAGCAAATGTTAACCGTGCGTTAAAATCTAATTTTTCGGACTTCATGTTTTTCAACTTTCTACCAAAGCCTACAAGATTTTAATCAAAGCATATAGAAAATCTCTATATTGTTAGTTGCACTGCTACTGTTCATTATAAAATGATAATAAAATACTTGACGTAATTGTAGGAAAATGAAAAGTGTCATTAAGAACATAGCTGAGGATGACCGTTGTGACGTACATTCTACAGTGTTGGGAATTCGAGAGGGCAAAGATGGCTGGTTTAATCTGTATTGTCCTGGTAATATTGGTTGTGATGATGATGGAGAGTTCTGGAGTATCATGGTAAGCTTTCCAACTTTAGGTACTAATTAAAATTCAATCAAAACAATATATAAACCATAATAACAATGCACATTTTAACATATCAAAAATGCTTTTCCATTTCCATTGTTTTATTTTCATATTTTATTTGGTATTATTTGAATCCTTGCTCAATTATTGGCAATAAGAATAAAAACATCTAAATAGGAATACCCCCTTGTGTAATTGTTTTAGAAGTAGTAATTAAATCAGACCTATAGCTTAATCTCAAAAGTATTTCATTTTTCTATCTATAAAGTATTTAGTCCACATTCAAACTTTGTACACCCATCGGATTTTACCTGAGTCTGTGATCCTATGTAAGCATTGGAAAAATAAGATTATTTTATCGATACCCCGCTTCTTAAGTGAGAACTTTGAACGATAATAGATTTTTATGAAATGTATATGAACATATAAAAACTAAGTTCTCTCTTTTACCGATTTCATAGTTTATATACATGTACTAGTATATTTGCACATTGACTTTAAAATAACGCATGACATTCACAACAATTAATGTTTCTCAAAAGATTGTACATAATTATGGTTACAAACGTAATTTTTATTGCAATATTTTGTAGCATAATAACTAAAATACTTGTCTCATTACAGTTAAAAGCGTTAATGAGTTGCTGCGGGAAAAAGAAACATTTCCTATCTGAACTTCTTAAAACGGTTGGAGCCGTCATGTTGCTTGCTGTTGGAGAAAACGAAGCTTCATTAGAGGTAACTACAGTAGCTTCAATATTCTATGTAATAAGGAAATGAGACTCTGTCCTCGACTATCACTCAATCATTTGTTTCATGTCTAATAACTAATAAATAAACTTCGTTCATTAAAATGAAAACAGGTTTAGTAATAATTGGGGACCTTTTTAAGCCAATTAATATTCTCAAATCAACGATGACAAAACTACCTTACGAGGGCCATATTATTTACAATTCTCCAATTAATTAACCTGACGTATTAAAAATAACTTTTAAATGTCAATAGTCATTTCTAAACCTGTTTTAATTTTACAACGCTAGGCGACCGTTTTGCAATAAAATCCCTCACCAGTAGTGCTTGGATCAAAATGGTAGAAATGCAAATATGTTGAATTACATATTATACCAGATTTAACTTTACAGCGCTAGACGACCGTTTCGGAATACAATTCCTCATCATTAGTGCTTGGACCAAAATTATGAAATCAAAATTGTTTTCAAGATGTTGAAAAGATAGCCAAAGGACCAAAATATATTTTACCAAATTTAGCTAAGATAATACTTTGCAAGATAGAGTATACCTTAGATTTTGAGAAATTTCAAATTTTAACTAGCTTCAAATTGAGATAATGTTCAGTATATGAAATGAGAAAAATAGAATCTCTTTAACAATATGGTTTCTTATATTTATCTAACGGAAGCTGGAATCATTTAAATTAATTTGTAATAATCACTCCCTCGTTTTTAATGTAATCACACCCTAATAAACAGTATAGTAATAGGTCACATTAAGATTTTATTGACGCTGAGTTTGTCGAAAGAAAAAAACATTCCGACAGAAATGTTGTATGAAAATAATCCCACATTATTTATTTGAGTGATAGTGAAGAATCTAGGGCGGAACAATGCTATTTTTCTGATACCAGATTTGTGTCATCTTTGGATTCTTTGACCTCTTTGTACATTCTAGTACTATTCGTTAGAGTGATAGTCGAGAGTCGAGGGCGGAGCGATACAATCCGTTTTGTTACCTTAAGATAATTTGATCTCAATAAACAAAAACATTTCATATAAAATAAATACATAACTAGTAATGTTTTTATACTCTGTCATTTAAAATATGAAGTAGAAGAAAGTCAAACTCGTCTATAAAGGCCACCCAAGAGAACCAGTAAAAGTAGTATTTATGGGCAGGTGGCCTTTATATACAGGTTCAAATAATATGATTGGGATACTACTGGCCTTTAGCAGGTTGCTCTTATATAGAGGTGGCATTTAAGACAGGTACGACTGTAGAAGAAAGAAATATGAACATGTATCTCGGTTTAGCCAACGTAACGAAAACTACGACACAACACAATAGCACATACAAATGATAAAACACTAAAAAGTAATCATTTTTATTCCACGTTTTGTAAACTTATTGATCTTATATTATCCTGTAAAAGTCTTTATTGATAAAAATTAAACAAGTGTCATTTGTTTCAAAAGGTAATCAATCAAGCTTGATTGATAGATATAAAAGAAGATATGTTTGGTGTTACGTCTTGATGAGTGCTGAATTTGATAAAACTGTCTCATCCTTAAAGAAGTCATTAACAAACATACAAGTCAATGTCCAAATCACAATCCCAAAACGTCAAATACAAACATACCTGTCCATGTTTAAATCACAATTCCAAAGCAAAGTAAAAACTATCACATTAAGTTAAACACGTAAAAGGAAGTGTGACTGGGTATTCTGATAATGATGACGACGATGAAGAGGATGAGGAGGAAGAATAAGAGGAAGTGGTTGACCTAGAAAATTCACATCCTTGATGAACTGTTATATATTGAATTTGTTCTGAACACTTTCCAACTGTTTTATTAAACATTAATGCTGTCAGTAATCAAAAACAAACATACTTATCCATTTCCGAATCACAATAATGAAAATAATGAAATGTCGATATTATACATTATTGCAAACCATATGAAAGCTTATCATCACGAACAGTGATCAAATGTAACTATATTTAGACTTCATTAATATCAGATTAATATTTAATCCATTTACGCGAAGGTAAAAGTTATCATATATATATATATATACTTACCGTGCCTACTGTACTGATTGTTTGCAAAAAATTGCATTAAATATACAAAGGAGGAAATTTGGAGATAATCACCTCAGAATAAAACTCAGCAGTAGCAGATTGGAGATAATCACCTCAGAATAAAACTCACCAGTAGCAGAACCCTGAGTAAAACTGTGGAAATCAAAATATCTTAAGATGTTGAAAAATAAAAGGACCAAACAATTTATATCACCAAATCTACCTAAATCAATACTTTGAACGATCAGTCAAAACTTAGTGTTTTAAGGAATTTTAAAATTTACAAACATAATTTTGATTAACAATGTTTAGCTGACAATACAATGCCTTCTGTATTAACGATATTTTCGAACATATTAAGTCCACCAGCAGAAATTTAGAAGTAAATAATGATACAAGTGCTTGTTCGTTTATGAACTACAGACAGTTAAAACATTCGTTATAACATTTGACACATTTTAAGTTAAAATTAAAATAAATAATACATTTTCGCATCGTAAAAGCAAAACCAATCCTGTTCCTCCCAACTGTCTCTTATTGTTTCTTGTCTGTTGTGTGCAACTAAAAAATTATACATTGCGACAATCGAGAACACGAAACAATACAACTAATGACCAACAAGCCAATACAAATTAATGACAAACTAATGTTGGGGGCACTGATTGTAATTTTTTTCAGACATTGGACGTGCACTGTCCAGAGTAAATTTTTTAACTAACTAACTTGTTTTACAACAATGATCTATAGATAAATATATTTAAACGTGCTTGCATATTAAATGTAAAATGAAGTTAACCTGTACACTATTTTTGGCCTGCGAAAACAAAACATTTTTTTCTGTTTAATAAAAATTCTTATTGAAAATTTTCTGTTTTGACACGTTTATCATAAGGGGATATCAAATGATATTTATTTATTCATTTATTTATCATTAAACGTGCAAGACACTTATCCGATATCTCCAGAAAATACAAATATACAGTTAGAGGACGATATAGTCACCAACTGGATGGGCAGTTTAACTAAACACGAAACTGTGGTGTCCATCAGATTATTCAGAGCTTATTTTAATTTTCTTATTTCCTACAGTCAGAATAATCAAGAATACAAATGAATACCTGATTGAAATTAAGAGGAAAATTAGCTAAGGTATATTTTAATAATAACAACCGGTATGGTTCCGTGGTACTTCCTTTAACGTGATACTTATTGTGTGTATTGGTCGTAAGCCATGATCTAATTCACCCCACGGATGAAAACAAGACGTAATTACAGGTGTGCATTTGGCATAATTACCTGAGCACGAGTCTTTTGATATTTACAATATTCAAATGTTTATTTATAATACCTTATATTAGTTAGAGCACGATGTTTAATGAATTTCAAGATTGTATATCTAATTTACAGTCATTATTAGAAATTATAAACCCGACCGAAATCAATATATATTTATGTCAAGCTGTTATTAACTTCGTCATACCTGTAGCGTGTTTACCTGAATTTACCTGCATTTCTTATCACAAATAATAACAAATTTGCTGATATTGTTGACGACACTAATGCAAGTATCAAATTTAGGCGAGTAATGAATATGAGGAAACACTTTTTATAAGATTAGAATTAACAAAACAGCTTCTAAACCATCTATCACCATTTCACTATGCCTATTATTTGTATTATCACTTTTCTGAACATTAAGTAGTAATGATAGCGTCGTCATCCAACAGATCTTCATCCGAACTACTGGTCGGCATCTGAATTTCAAGTGAAATAGTCAGGGTCCTTCATAAGACCTTCACCCACACCACTGCTTACAATTGTATGGTTAAGTTCTTTTAAAATGCCTTCGACCAAACATCTGCGTAGCATTTTGTCAGATTATTATAATAATTTTTCTAAGTATTTAGTGGAATGGCTAGTTTCCTCCATAAGGCCTTCAGCCACATTACTCTGCAAACCATTTGACCATTTTTCAAAATTACTTCACTTCACTATTACGGGGAATGCCTATGTTTCTCCAACAGGCATTTAAATAAACACAACATGTTCTCAGGTACATTATAAAAACTGTTCTGATCATTTAATGGAATTGATAGGTCCCTCCACCAGTCTTTCAACCACATCACTTAACACCATTGAGCTATGTGTATTATGGACACTTTTCTGCCTTTTACGTTGAGTGGAATTACCAGGTTCCTGATAGAGTTTTTCATCACACTATAAGCACAATTTTGTAACCTGTACTGTAATAGTTCTCTGAACATTAAGTAGGATGGGTAGGTTTCACCAAAACACCTTCACCTATGCCACTAGACATCATTTTGGCATATGTATCATAATCACTTTCTGAACATTATTTGTAATAGTTAGGATCACCAAAAAGACTTTGATCCAAAAACGCCTGAACCCTAATTGACAAGGTGTGGTGAAAAAAAACTTTTTAGCACAAAGTAGAATGTAAGGTCCTGCAAAGGACATTCAATCCAATCACTGGACCCCATTCGGTAAGGTTATTGTAATCGTTTTTATTATGGTTTGCAAGGTTTCTCACAAAGCATGTCTTTACTCAACGCATAAATCACAAAAAATGTCAATTTTAAGCCATTATTAAAACAATGGTTGCGTGATAATTTCTAAACGCATATACTGAAACGGCAATGTTATATGAATCCAATATGATTGAATATTTTTAACGTATTTAACTTAAATTACCAACTTCATTGTTTTTACTTCGCTTTGGGATTTTGGACATGGTTTGGTTTTCCTGTTGTTTATTATTAATTACATATTATACCAGTTTTTAATTTTACAGCACTAGATGGCCGTTTCGGAATACAATTTCTCATCAGTAGTGCTTGGACTAAAATTATGAAACCAAAATTATTTTTAAGATGTTGAAAAGCTACCCAAAGGACCAAAATATATTATACCAAATTAAACTAAGGAAATACTTTGCATAAGGGAGTATACCTTAGTTTTTGAGAAATTATTAAACTAGATCCCACTTTTTCAAAATATTTCTTTCCTATCTACCTATACATAGTAATGGCCATTAATACTTAAAGCTAAGTTAAAGGTATAAAATGACTATTATAAATACAGAAACTATGTACTAAAAGAAAAATAATGCTCACGATTAATGAATATGATATGATTTATGAAGTCATCAAACACAAAGCATTGACTATTAACAATATTTAATATCTCGATGTGATATTATTCGTGCTTTGAAAATCAATCTAACAAAGGAACCTATGTCGTGTAGGAATCTATTGTTGTAACTTTACATACGTAAAGTCCTGTTATTTTGTAGCAACAAGAAATAGTCAGATTAAAAATCAGGAATAACAAGTGATAATTCGATACATTTTACATGACAGAAAACGTGAAAATTAAACATTAAACCAGAAGGAAACTGTACAATATAATATAATGATCTATAAAGGAAAAATTCTTTATGAAAATAGAAGTAAGATGTCAGATATGGATATATAAATGTTATAGATATTACAGAGTTTTTTCTAATTTTATGACAGCATTGATTATATTATAGAAGAAATAAATTTGTAATATTTTCTTAGCAACATCGAATGCAAACAAGAATAGAATACAAGGGAATGATAGAGACTGCAAAACAAAACAATATAGAAAATCTAAAGCATTCATTATTATTTCGTTAACACCAAGAAACTATATTTACAAGTTTGCACCATACAAGAAATGTTCATTGCAATGGGTTTAAAACTACTTACCATTGGAACCATTCTGTTTGTGACAGTGAAATATTCTTCATTTCCATATAAAATTACACTTTTTAATAAACATTGGAATAAGACATTAACATTTTAAGAGGTGTGTGTGTGTGTGTTTAGAATTGTTAAGAGATAGACGTTATCTGTATGTGGAGTTGGATGATTAGGCGACGGTAGAATATTTTTGTGAATCGTGGATTGTGTATACGTCACATACATAAATTGCGGCTACTATTTTTAACATTACCTACTATGAACAGCAACGGTAAAGAACCTCAAATTATATAATTTGTTTTTATTATAGAAAAGCATTCATTATAATAAAACGAAACATAAAAATAGGGGCTAATACACAAAACGCTTCAAACGAATGGTTAAATAAATGACAAGCACACTGAAAAACACAAAACGTATTTCAGCAGTACAGTTTGGGTACAATAAGGACTCACAATCCTACTTTTTTGCAACTTTTGTTTGTCTTTTATACTTAGCGACAGTCCTTAATTAAAATGGCTATATTATCATTTAGTTATTCATTAAAAAACCACAATATTTCTGTTTAAAAACAAAAATACTAACAAGAAAAAATACACGAAAGATCAAAATCATTACATTAAATCCTGTATATAGAGAAAAAATCAGAAAAATAACAATAACCATGATTAGACTAAAAACTGAAACAAGCGTTTTGGACTCCGTGCTCTAAATATTGATATTCACGCCTGTGTCAAAAACTTAATCAGTTGTCCACTTTCAAAAAAATGCTTTTTTTACTAATTAAAACGTCAAAACTACATACTTGGCGTCATCTGAAATGGAATTTTCTTCTCCATGATTTTGCCTAAACCGATGACAATAACAAGTGTAATATAGGTGATTTACATTGTAATTGTTAACCTTATTTGAACCTTTTAATATATGCATATGGGGTCACCAAGGGGACATACTACAGCTGATTTTTTATCAAAGAATGGAAAATTTTCTCTATGGAGGAGAATATCGGAAAAAGTAGAAATAAAACAAAAAATATGTTTAGATGTGCTTTTTGTATTTAAAACAAAATATGATTGTTAGGTTTCAAACATTTAAGAGGTATAAAAGTTATCTATGAAAACGACTGTCTCTAAACATTAAAGATGAACAATAGTAGATTCGGAATAGAAATAATACAGTTTAAAAAACTTGAGAGTGACTGAAATAAAGATTAGATGTAAACGAGTATTAAGAACATCTAACCTTTACACCAAACCTTTTTAACATAACGGGTAATACTACACAATTTTTAATTGCTCTGTAGAAGAGTCAAATCAATTCTCTCCCAAATTAGAGTATTTTTATACTTACAAGCATTTAAGTTTTCTTTTACCAAATGAAGTTTACCAGATTGAACAAACGACATCGAATTAGAATACAAATGTATAAATTTTGACTATTTTTTTAGTTTGAACAAGGAACTATTTACACTTTCACAGTTCATCGAAAAATAACGTCAATCGAAGAAAAGAGGTAGATACTGATAATAAAATTATAATTATCTTGTATTATAGGCTATATGTACAATGTTAGAATATGGTGTTGTTACCAACAGTGACATGAAACAGAAACTGGTAACGGTCTTACAGACAACTAGGACTGGTAAACAGAAATATTGGGAATTATGTGAACGTCAGATGGCATTACAAGAAATGGTAATAGTTATAATTTATTTAATGCTAAAATATTTTTGTTTTGTGTTTACTTCTGAGGTATGAGGTTGCAAAGTTACAATTCATTTGACACCTCTGGTTGTATTTCACTTAGCCATATTCAACCGCTGTATCTTTGTATTTCTTCTGTTCAATTTATTTATTTATCACTTACTGAAATTGACTCGAAGATTTCCTTATTTACAGTAGTTTGATAACATCTCAACTATTATCTATAATACACATGTTATTTAAATATGTTCAAATAGTCATATAACCACATACCGGTACTTGATCTTTTGCTGACAGAACTGTTTTGGTTTAAAGTCTGTATCATTGAATAGAACAAAGGTTGAAATAAAACAGGACAAATATTTTAGTACTAAATTTTCTGTTAGATAAGTCTCATTTGATGACGTATTAATTGAAGAATGTTTCTATTTTTAGCAACAAAAGGGTGGACCAAAAAGCCTCTCTCTTTCTTCCAAATCTACAGATGATGATCTACGGAACATGCTTAGAGCGGGATCTTTTGGTGACTTGGAGTATTTGAGTCTTGCATTCACAAATGTCACAAGTGAATGTGCTAAAGAACTAATAAAACTGCCATCTTTAAGATATCTAAATCTCTGGTCTACACAGGTAAGGTTATAAAAAGACAGAAATAATTTGTAACTTGTACATTGAACTTGGCAACAGCAAGCACAGCCCAAGAACACAAAACAATACAAGACAAGAAATAGTGCGATCGCTGATGATAATATCTAGGGACGGGGATTAAAGTTAATATCCAATTGCGTGATTATAATTAAAAGATATTTTAGTGATAACTTCACCAACAAAGAACACGTCACATGATAACGAACAATACAGGAAAAAGACAAAATGTAAACTTAAAGTATGATGAATGCTAAAGGTCATCTCTATGCAAGGCTCACCTTTCATTAATACCACCTATGAATGAAAGAGATTTCACATTTAGCCGAAAATTGTCCCTGAACCTTAAAAAATGTAATGTTATTTCTATCATGATAAACACTATCAGTTCATCATATATGGGCAATATGTACAAACCTTTTTTTATTTTTGAAAGATGAAACATTTTTTAAATGCCTTCACTTATAGGTATAATTCAGTGGTTAGTTTAAACAAAATATACGAAATGAAACTACAAGATTGTAGTGGATTTTGAAATGAAATTTGCAAACCATTGGAGAGTATTTCAATTATATTCAGTTTAAGGATGATTTACAAAAACAAACCACATACGGCAAGCGTAAACTTCTTCAAACTAGGAACTACCCCAATTGTACACGAATCTAACCGTTGAGAGGCGCTGTGATCCGTCTATGTTTTAGATCACTCGCAGAACGAGCACCTGACAAAAATAACTAAATAGCTGACTACTCTCATGCCAATCGAGATAGTCACAAATTACATAAAACATCCGCTGTTAATGATAAAAATAGTGGTTTTTTTTAAATTGAGGAAAATTTCGTTTTGTGTGGGTTTTTTTTAAATAGTAAACTTTCGGGATAAACCGGTTTGCCTGCTCAAAGCCGGTCTTTTTTTGGGGCACTCCAGCTTCCTTCATTATCGCAGACATATCTACTTTGATAGAAATGAAGTACTTTTCATTCTTGTGTCAAACACAATATCTCTATTACACTATTTTTGTGTTGAAATTGTGATATTTATATTAATGAAGTTATACTCGTAATCAGGTATATTTCTTTACATTTTCATAGAAAATTATTTGACAGACACTATCATTATATCAATATTTATGGCATTTATTTCCTGAAAATTTATGTGTAGGTTTTCTAGGCATTCATTTTGACAAAAACGAATGCTCTGACGTTGTTTCGTGACAATTAATTATGGAATATTGTTCTTTTCACATGGCAGTGTGTGTAAAATCTATACTATGACGTCACTAGACGTAGGAACCCATCACTTTTGATATTGGGTTTTGTGTTACTAAAGTGACATGCTCATACAATTATTCTTGAAATATGATTTTTATTTTATATTTTTTATATCTCACCTTTCACCATTTATCCAGCGGCAGCTTATTTATAGCTAGCTGTAGTTCACATACGCCCTGTGGTTATCTATATTTTCTCGTTAAGTGGTTTCAGCAGTTTATTACACGGTGGTTTTCTGAAAGCATTCAAGACCTGTATTTCCTTTATCATTTTATTCGTAATCATGCCGCTTATACTGTGAGTTGTGTTTCATTCGTGATGATTGTCATTTGAGACTTTAACATTAATATCAAGATAAATATATCTGGAAGAGGATAGAAATTTTAAGAATTTTTCTGTTAATCTTGATCATAACATTTTTTTGGTCTTTGATTGCATTTCATTTTAAATCTCAAAAGACTTTATTGAAGTTTTAATAAAAAAAATAATAGGTATTGTTACTAATTCTGTTTGAATATTGTAGCACTAATCGCTCGTTTCGGAATCAAATTCCTCATTTGTAGTGCTTGGACTACAGTTGTGGAATTCAAAATATTTTCAAAATTTTGAAATAAGAAAAACGGAAGAACCAAAATGTACTTTATCAAATCCACCTATTTGACAAAATTTTCAACATTAAGCATAGCTTAGTTTTTTGATAAATTTTAAAATTTACATACAGATAACTTTGATTAAAAATGTTAGGTTTGTAAGTCTTTATGCATATGTGTTATTCGGGTAAAACCGTGTTCTGCTATTCCTATTGTAACTGCATCATACGCTGCCATTGACTAAATGTTTTACTATCCATTTACACGGTGGCCGAGATGCCTTAAATACTCGCTTACAGATCATAGAGCCTCTCACAGCCACGGTTTGAATTGCACTCGAGACAAATTCTTGTAAAAGAAAGTTAGTAAGTTCGCTTCTGAAAGTTGATGATTTTCTACCTGCACTCCGGTTTACTACATCATCTCTAAATGATCGCCTCGATATAATCAATTTAATCTTGACTGAAGATGGATTGAACTCCATTTCGTCTTTTCAACCGCTACATATGTATATTCTTTGACTGAATGTTTTATCGCTTACTTCGCGTTTATATTTTACATTTTACATTCTATAATTGTTTCTTTCCTTTAGTTTGGTGATGCAGGCATTGATCTTATATCTGAACATTTACCACATTTACAATATCTGAACCTTTGTGAAACAACAATTACAGACAGGGGACTAAAAAGCATACAAGGTAAAATAATAGCAGGATTCTTAAATCTGTTACCAGATACATGGTGTTGAGTTACCTGCAATAAACATATAAATCAAAAACAAATATACTAATCCATGTCCGAATCACAATTTAGAAGCAAAACAAAACCATATTACTGACAAGTTAGGTTAGACACGTGAACTTCCAGCAGATAAGTAAGGCTTGGTGCTCCGGAAGTTTAAGCACCTCCTGTTTGGCTAGCTACTACCGCCGCTTGTGTAATCAAAATTGTGTGAAAGAAACATGGAAATATGGGACGTCAAATATATCCAGGGCAATCCTGGACACAGAGGCATCAAACTTATCAACAATACTATAATGACGGCCATAAAACTTTTTGAGGGCTTTAATAAATCTAAGCTTGCAATGTCTATGGGTCAAGAATTTTTTGCAAGCAGCTTGCTTCGTTGTACAAAGTCGCCGTATTGGGAACAAGCTCTACCATAGCGTATTAGTTGGTAAAACATGTTTGTCGCCGTTTAAAGTGACATTTTTAACGACAATGTGTTGTGTCTTGTATACCTTAACCATATGGTGATTGTTACATTCCTTCAATATAATTATTTTTAAAGGTAATGTTCTAATAAGCCCGAATTTTTCAGTGTTTTGCTTAGTTCATTAGTTTTGAAACCATTCAGTATATTATTGTATCATCGGGGTATTCATATAAATGATGATGACATGACGTTTTTCTTTGTATTTTTTCTTCGTATATTTTCTTCATGAAAAGACAAAGTTACCAAATTTCACTTGAAATTTAATATATATTTTTATTGTAAGGAAATATTGTATTATTTTAGCATTGAAAAATTTGAAGAAATTGAATTTGAACAGCACAAATTTATCAGCACTTGGCTTTGCAGAGTTAAAGGTAATATATATTTTTTTATATTAGAATATCATGAAAGATATAGATAATTTTGATAAAAAACCCCAAAAATTTCGTTTAATTCTTTAACAAATAAATATAAATTTGCAAGGTGCTAATTCAACGAACACGTTTTATGGATTTCTACTTTAATAATTATGATTATTGGAATATTATGCCGATATATCTACTTTTTATACAAGTAATTCAAATGCTTTTACTATTATGATAAAATAACAAAGACGATGAATTCTAAATGCACATATATTATGTATATTTTGCATATGTAATATGTGTGCCAACTTTCAATCTATAAACATTGATAATCTCTTTAATGAAATGGTATGATAAATTTCGTTTTATTGTTTTATTCTTTAACGAATAAATGCAAATCTGCATGGTGCTAATTCAACGAACATATTTTATTACTTTGCAATTCAATGATTATGAATATCAGACTATATGCTACTTTATCTACTTATTATCCTAATAATTCAAATATTTTTACTATTATTATAAAATTAACAAAGCAGATAAATTCTAAATGCACATTAATCAAAACAAACATACAATCCATGTCCGAATCACAATCCAAAAGCAAACTAATAACGTTTGAACTGAGTTAGATTAGACATTAACGATATTTTAGATAGTAATAATTTCATATTTTATATAAATGATGTTATGTAGTTATAATAATCAAATATTATTATGCCGCCAACTATCCACCATCATAATATGTATATTATGCAAACAGGTTTTCAATCTGTGGCGGTTCGGATAACTAGTAGTAAAAGCGAACAATTATTATGAATAGAGCGATTTGTTTGTTCAAAGTTACTTACTTGGACTTTCCTTCATCGTATCTTTATACTGCTCTGATTGGATCTGTTTCAGAAAAAATTTCATTCTTTTATATAAAAAACAAATTTTTAACCCATGAGTTTTAATGATTCTTGTGTATGTTAAAAGGAATAGAAAATTTAGTTTGATGTTTTATTACATTCTTGTAATATTTTCCACAATAATAATTTTCAGATTTTTTGTTCTATTTTTAGGCAAGCCTTCCAAACTTACAAGAATGTGACATAAGATACACAGACGCTTGGTGCCATTTTCCAAAAAATTAAAGTACTTGATCATTCTTTCAACGAGTGCCTTTTTATAACGTTGCTTGTTTTTGGTTTGACTGTTTTCTTGTTCCTTAGGCAGAGTCAAACTCTACAACTTTAAGAGTAAGAATAAAATCTTGAATGCTTTTCATTTTTTTCCTAGAACAGTTTTTTTCCAATGAGTGGTCTTTTTATAACTTTGTTAGTTTTCCCGAATTTTTTTCTTGTTTCTTCATTATTAGGAAATGAGAAACTCAACTACTTTTAGAGCTTAGAGTTGGATTTAAACTAGTTCCGATTGTTCATAGAACAGTTTCATTCAACGAGTGCCTTTTTGTTGACTTTGCTTGTTTTACGAATTTCTTATGAACATAGGAAGGAGCTAACTCAACAACTCTAAAGAGTAAGAATTGGATTTTAACCAGTTTCAATAATTCCTAGAAGTTTCTTTCAACGAGTGCCTTTTTATAACGTTGCTCGGTTGATGTTTTCTCGTTTCTAAGGAAGAGAAACAACTCAATAAGTAAGAATGGGATATTGAACTCGTTTTTAATATTTCAAGAAATCAGGTTGGAGACTCGTAAAGACCCGTAAACCCCGTAAAGAGTACTAACAGTGGCTACCATGCATTTTAATAGTTGAAATGTAGTTAGATTATCCATGATATAAAAAGAAATGGGCCTGATGGAAGATTATTAATGACTGAATGTAATCTGGGATTGTTTTTGGGAGAAAGGGTTAATTTTTGATTGATTTTTTTATTTAACATCATTTAGTACTGCCCATTTAGTTACATACCATTCGAAACATTTGATTTTACCATGGTAACGAAAACTGCAAAAACCAGGCATGGGCACAATTACTCAAAAATGTAATCGATTAATAATCGATTACTTAGGGTATTTTTGTGTAATCGATTATTAATCGATTACAGTCAGTTTTGTCCTGTAATCGATTGCAATCGATTACTTTAGGAGATGTAATCGATTAATAATCGATTATTTGAGGTTTTTTATTCAATCATTATCTAAGTATTACTGGTATATCAGAAATACTGATATTACAGAAAAAAAGAAATTGTGATGGATGGATTATATTTAATCATTGAACATATACATTATTCTAATTGTGAAGCATTAAATCTTCTGCCAATTACATTGCATTGCATTTAATCATCATTAACTTTTGAAATGTTTCATCATTTAATCTGCATCTGTCGGGGCGAAAGATTCTTCCGGCAATACTAAATAACCGTTCCACAGGGGCCGAAGAGGCTGGAATGGAGAGGTAACGCTTAGCCAGAGTTGCAAGGCATGGGTAGATATTTTCATTTTCTTTCCAATATGAAAGGACATCTGTAGATTCAACACAAGGCTCATTGATACTTTGGATCTAATAAGCTCACAAAGTTTTTAAATGAGGGATTCTCTACTACTGAAAGAGGAGACATTGTGTCTGCAATGAAATGCACCAAGGCATTTGTTACTCCTTTTTGCTTTGGATCTGAGCTTCCATATTTCGTAGACTTTTGTTTGACAAATTCATCAATGTTTTGTTGTGATTTAGAGGTACTTTGACTGCTTATTGACAATAATTCGTTTCTGTGTTTTCTCTGCAAAAAATAATAATTGTGTAACAGTAAAAGGCCATTTGAATTATGTTCTCACTGGGGCTACCTACTCATATAACAATAGGGAGTTCACACTTCACATGTTATTATCTGCAGTTAAGCCACTTAATTACCCTATAAAAACAACATTACCTCCTGTGTTCTCTCTCTCTCTCTCTCTCTCTCTCTCTCTCCAATTTATATTCTGATATGAAATAATGTAGTCTGTTTTCAACAAACTTTTTTTCTTATATAAAATTATAAACATCTCTCTCTCTCTCTCTCTCTCTCTCCATAACAACAATTGATACTGTAATATAAAATAATGATGACAAAAAAACAAACTTTTTAATATCATATAAAACTAACTCTCTCTCTCTCTCACTCTCTCTCTCTCTCATGTTTGTTATCAGTATCAAATATTTGACAATAAAATGACAATAAAAACTATACAAAGCTTACCTTGATATGGGTTGAAAAATTGGATGTTGTTTGTACATTTCCAGATATATATGAACTACAATACTTGCATTGTAGTCTAACATTTCCCAATGGTGGCCAGTCATTTGGCAGTACAAAGTGGTCTTTCCAAGACATAGTTTTACACTGAATACTAAAATCTTCCAGATAGTAGAACACAGTGAACAGATTTCAACTTATTATATACTCAAGTAAACCTATATATACCCTTAGGGGCAATTGGGGTGTGTAGAAAAATTGTGTTTAACAGTCTGACAAAGACACAAAAATTAACTTTTTAATGCATGATTTCTATGACTATTTTGTGCTCTACTAGTATTTCTAATTGTAAAAATTGACAATAAATTGTATAAAGTAATCGAATGTAATCGAAAAAGTAATTATAATTACAGCCACAAATTTCACTGTAATCGATTAAATTACGATTTCAAGTAATCGAAAATCTCTTCGATTACAGATTACTGTCGATTACTTTAAAAAAAGTAATCATTACAATCGATTACGATTACTCGATTACGATTACCCCATGCCTGGCAAAAACCATAGTAAAATAAATGAAATGGCGTGTAATTGGTCTTTTTTGCATACTTTACTTATATACATGTATAAATTCATTTCTGCAAACTTTATCTAATATTTTAGACATTCGATTTAATAATAGTTAAAGGTTGTATCACTGTTTTATATTTTAAGTATACAAGTTTAAAATATATTTTAATGTATCGACTCTCCTTACCATGAGTGAATAAAGTAATACAGTAATATTCGTTTATATTAAAATTTTGGTATAGATGTTTCTTTGTGAAGTTCTCGAGTGAACCACGTGATATTTTTTAACATTTATGAAGTCAATCATGAGATATCTTTTGAGATTTATTGAGAACCATTATTTTACTTTGAAAAAATGGCATATTTTGACATCCTCTGTAGATTAAAAATAACTGTAAGGGATTTTTCGACACAACTTGACAAAACACGAGGTCTGCATCCCGTTAGCGGGCATCACGTGGTTAGTTGGAAAGTCCTATTATGGTGTCAGTTTCTGTGATTGAAATAATTTATTATTTTCCATATATATTTGCTGGTGGAGATATAATTGATATTTTACATTACTAGTTGTGTTTATGTGTAACTATGTATTTAATTCAATTGTTATTGTTAAAATGAAAGGACGCATGATGTTACATTTAAAAAATAATTTATTTGTAATACACACTGTAAACTGGTGAAACCGGGAAACATAATATAAAATGCTTTATAGTTATGTATATCTAATAAGTTATATGTAGACAGTATATGATTTCAGGTTTTAGTTAGTGGTTAATGCGGTTGCTTTTCATCAATAAATGCGGCCTTGTCTCGGTTTCACAATCATTCCTGAGCTATAACGTTACTTAACTTAAATTAAGCAATTTTTAATCTTTTTGAAACTACTAATAAATATTTTTGACAAAACTTAATATAAATAGTTTAAATAAATGTTAAGATTTGAAATTTTGCCAAATTTAAGTTAAAGAAATGAATGTAAAACAAAGGTCAGTTGTCATAAACGGGAGCTATAATGTTCATTAACTTAAATTTAGCAATTTTTAATCTGTTTTAATCTTTTTGAAACTACTAATAAATATTTTTGACAAAACTTAATATAAATGTTTTAAATAAATGTTAAGATTTGAAATTTTGCAAAATTTAAGTTAAAGAAATGAATGTAAAACAAAGTTCAGTTGTCATAAACGGCCTTTAATACCTTTTCCTCTTCAAATTTTGTATTTTTTTAGACGAATTGTATTTTCCATTGTTGAAAACTTTACATTCATTCATTTAATTGACACCTTGGAAAATGTTCATGTCATCAAAATAAAATATATTATGAACTTACCCTAAGTAGAGCCAACAAATCATGATTTGTTTTCTTTATATTAAATGATTTTTTCTTTTAAAACCACGAAATTTTGACATCATGAAAACAAATGATTTCGTGGTTTTTTCAGATGAAACTTGTTTTAGTTGATGAATAAAATAACATTTTCTTCAGGGAACTCTTTTAAATGTATTTGTTATTTATAGATCTATGGGTTTTGAAAACAGTGATGCTATTTATGTATGTGATCTAATAGGTATTTCGTCATTTTCCCGTCATTTTATATGAATCATTCGTCATTACCCCCGACATTTTATATGGTTTGTTGAAGTTAAATTTTACATGTAACGCTGGTCGTTATGTGTTTCTTGATAACGTTGTATATTATATAATGTATTGTTACTGCTTTATGTAATGCTGTTGTCAATTACACTCGAAAATACCACTGTATGTGTTCAAAAGAAATGACTTTTATTCTTCAGGAAAACCTCATATTTCTTTGTGGTGTACAGGGCTCGTTGGGTGGGGCGGTAGATCAGTCGGTAGAGCGCTTAGCTGATTTATGAGAAGGTTCCTGGTTCGAGTCCCGATTTTTACCTTTCCGTTTTCACCTTGTATAATTGAAAACAAGCATCAAAATGGTCAGACGTAGTGACACAGCCATTGGTCATTCTCTAAAACTTATAAATTCTAAGTATTTTTGTGTAGCCACACATTTGCATTTTCAGACGAGTAAATATATTCTATGAACCGATCATTGTCATAAGAACTGGAAGAGAATATTTAGTTGTTGTGTCGTGTTTGATTGATTTGGATTTTTTTTGCAATTGTTGTTTCAACTGGATTTTTTTTGCAATTGTTGTTTCAACTGGATTTTTTTTCAAATTTTATGACAGTTACTTTTGGCGAATTCTTATAACGGACCTAACCGACTATTTCTTGACGTTATCATTAAAATTGTTGTTATGGATTTACGCCCTGGGCGATGGGTAGTTAATTAAATAAAGTTTACCATAGATAAATTTAGAACATGTTAATGTGTTTGATCTGTTGTTGGATAACAAACGTATCACAACATCGACTTCCAACGTGCTTGCGCAATGGTAAAAAACCCGTGCCCATGAATTTATCATAATAAAAAACAAGCACACTGATCCATGTCCGAATCACAATCCAGAAACTGACAAGTTAGGTTAAACACGTGAACTTCCACCAGGAAAATGAGACAGGTGCTCCGGAAGTGTAAGCACCTCCTGTTTCGCTAGATACACCGACAGTTTAGACGGTTTACAATCGGGTGGCAGTATTTACAATCTGTTAGGAGTCTATTGCAATATTAGTGTTTCTGTAACAAAAAAGTGTTTAAGTGTGTGAATATAGTTAAACAATATTGACCTGTCCCCTTGAACTTTTATGAGAAATATCCATATAGGAGGATCCACCCAATGTCTAGGTAGTGTTAGGATTCGCAGTTAATACTTGCACAATACAGTTTTACTTTGAAATCAGTAGTTGTATTTACCATTATGGATTTGTGTTTCCTTTACATATTGTCGTCCACGTTATTTTGACACTGTTTATAAACATAGAAGAGTCTATATTATATAATTAGGGATAAACTGTAGTGGTGGTTTGGACAAATAAACCCATGAAGGCGTGAATATACGCATACTACAACATTCTAATATAGATAAACAACAATGACCTGTCCGCTTGACCTTTAATTAGGAGTGTCCACCCAGTATGTGGGAAGTATTACAATTCGGAATTAATATATTTACAATGTACGGGTTTTATTACATATGTGTTCCCTATATGTAAATGTACTTGTTCATTACCAATATTTAAATTAAAGGTCAAATGGACAGGTCATTTTTGTTTTCCTACACATATCTGTGTAGATTAGACTCGTCTTTGTTTCCAAAATATCGCGGACGGACTATTCATAAATACCCTGGTTCATGATGAGTATTTAAAGGTCAAATGGACAGGTCAGTGTTGTTTGCCTGGCTATACCACACTCGGTATTAAATGTTTGATGTCCATTCAACAGTTCAACTTTGGGAATTTTAAATAATGAAAAAGGGGGCATCTAAAAAACTATTAATAAATTAGAATCATAGTTACTTGTTACCTTAAAGCAAATAGCTAAATGTGATGTTATGTTAAGCACTGTTTTACTTTTTGTGAATGATGTCTGAAATACGAAAAAAAGGAAATATGAAATAAAGATTTGTTTTGTCAAGTATTAGCATGATCTTACTTTATTTAGGCGTACAAAATTGTGCATAACAGAAGATTTTACTGTCTTTTATTTCTCATAAACCTAACAATGTCTTCATTGTTTGTTCATCAGAGGGATTTTTTAATAATCAAAAACATGTCTAAACTAAAATCCCAAAGGAATGTAAAGACTTTGAAATTTGCCAATTAAGTTAAACATGTGAACTTCTAGGGAAGTGAGGCCGGGTGCTCCGGCAGGGTAAGCACCTCCCTTTTTTGCTAGCAACAATCACAAAAGCAATGTAAAATGAATTTAAAACCTTTAAAATTAAGTTTGCAAATTAAGTTAAATACTGAACTTTCATCAAGTGAGGCCAGGTGCTTTGGAAGGGTAAGCATTTGTTGTCTAGCTTTCTACATCCGCCACTAGTAAAATCAAAACCGAGAACGAAAGGAACATGGAAATATTTGACACTAAATATATCCAGTATGATTTAAGAAACAGAGACATCATACTTGGCAAGAAGTTTTGTGACGACGGCCATAACACTGAGGGGCTGATAAGCCTAGGTTTCAAATATCCCAGAGTCAAAGACCACCTCAATACGAGTGAAATAATCTTGACTTGGCCATAAAACACCATTACTCCAATCCACTTAAATGTTAACTTGGAAAAGGAACAGAACTTAAATCTATAACAGTTTTGGTTAATTGAATGCGGTTTAAGTCTCGGGCGAGAATATTTCACTAATATTGAAATGTCACCAGCTTTAGGTGAAGTGGAATCTTTTTTACCTTTACATTGCATTCAGGGCAATGCAGGGAGGGTTCTTTAATGTGCCATGCATGTCATGTCAGTCTGTTCTAAAAGACCTTGTGACTTTCATACCTAATTGTAGAGTGCTTGGCACTACCGATTTTCAAATCTTGGCATGAGTGTGAACCCCCAACTCCCACATATGAAACTAGCACACTCTATCAATTGAGCTATCATTGGTTTCCATTACAGCAAAACACAGTTTCCTTTACAGCATTACCGACAAAATTATAATGCTAATAAGTAATTTTAAATGTTTATTTAAAACTGCAGTCATTAATGTAACACTAAAACAAACTTGTAATTTTACAGGTAGAAATAAACAATCATGTCACTGTGTAAACAAACATATTCTGTCTTGCATTTTACTGTGGACAGTGACAAAAATACCAGGTTCACATATCGGGTCGTTTCACTGTGGTTAGTAGCAGATATAATGTGTTCACAAATCAGGCCATACTTCTGCTTTTACACCATAGACCTAAACAAGATGCTTCAACATAAGCATACTTAATTTCTAGACCTGTTACATTCATCAATTCATACAGAAAGTTTACAGAGAGAATTGTATGGCCAACTCATTCTTGACCGTGTCCAGAATCTTTAGTTGCTAGTATTTACCACACCCCAGTTGTTCATTATCTTAACTAGTAGCTTAGCAAAAACTTATATGTATGCCTTGTATATTAGGCAATATTTCTTACCTTTAAAGTTAAGACATTTAATTACTATTGTCAGGTAGAAATGATTTAATTACACACTGTATGGCTGCAATTGGTATTTTAAATTTTGATAACAATTTTAATTTTCACTAGCAATTTGGATAAGCTAATGGAGATTTGAACAAGTAGGTCAAGACTGCAACATAAGCAAACTGCCGATTGTTTCAAACTTTTGGTTAACCTCATTCTCAAAACTTTCAAAACGAACTCTCAAACTCAATTCTTGATGCATATGCTGAATACATTGAAATATACTAACAAAATAATTGCAACAAATACTAAACTGTTGATCAGATTAAATTTTATGCTTTACATCCAATTTCAAATTTTCCAAAACAATTTCTCACTGCTCATGCTGAATACTGCAAAATCTTTCATTTTTGTAGTGTCCTAATTTTTGTTGTTTTTCAATAGACCCCAAACAAGTGGTATATATAACAAGCTTACCTTAAACATTAACCACAAATCACAATTTTATCACTCTAAGGAAATGATATTGTTTCTCATAGCCTTGAAAATTGTACACTATAAAAATAAAAGATTTCACAAAACAGAACTATGAAAACATACTGAAATATACATTTACTAACAAAATAATAATAATAATTATAATAATAATACAAGTATTTCTGCCTTACTGTTATCATATTTACAAAATTCCATAAAGGACTCCACTTACAAGATCTCAGCATTCAAAACCACCAATTACATACCATATCAATTGAAACCCCATCTATATATCACACACCAGATTTTTTAATTTAAATTTATATTCATCAAATGTAACAATTGTTTTATTACACCACCTTTCAAGAGACAAGAATGGGATTTACCAATCAACATGTTATAAAACTTATCTATTTGATGTTGACAAATCATGAGAATTTTGTATCGACAAGTGGCCTTTCCGTCAACGTAGACCAACTTTTTGATCTGACAAAATATTTGGAGCATTTTCAAATACTTGCATCATATTTCACTACATAAGTTGAACCATATTGTTGTACAAGTAGAAAAATTAGCTGTGTATTAATGTTTGTTATTTTGACAGTGACTGACCAAGCATGAAAATAAATCCACTGAGAAAGAATATCCATTTCAGAAATCAAATACAATTACAGTGAATGTGTCAGGAAAACATAACTGTGGAAATTTATATAATATAAGCAAAATGTTTTGTACAGTATCGCATAACCGATCAATCTAACATAAATATATGATGGTACATGTATCATACACAAATTACCTGATGAAGACTACTTCTTAAAACATTTGTACCCTAATTTACTGCAAATATGATGTCATCAGATTCTTTCTAAATTAATTATTACAATTTTTTGATGTGTTCTTGAATTACAAACATACACTTTAAAAGGAGTCAAAAAAAACCAAGGGAAAAATTCAACAGCAAAAACCCTTTCTGTTGAAAAATAATTAAAACAAAATACATAAGTACATATATGTATACATGCATAAATAAATTCAAAATATGTTACAATTTAGCACTAACTGGCTGGGATTTTGACAAGATTTTAACATTATATCATGTCATATTGATGATGATTATAAGGATGACAATAATTACAACATGAATGCTAATGAGACACAGATAGTCATTTTTAATATGTTATTTTTCTGAAGCATTATTACACAACTTAACATCAGATCACTATTTCAGACCAAATTTAATTATCCCACTTCCCACACTAGTGACATCCTGTCCAGAAAGCACAGTCTTTTAACAAGAGAACACTGTGGTTATCACTTAATACCCCTTAACATACCATTTGTAGGTGAAAAACATATTGGAAATTCTGTATGTCCCAAATTAAATAACGCCATTTTTACATTAAAACGTCAACTTAACCAGTTCCATAGTCCATGGAAGTAATAGTTTTGTACATATGTTACGGATATCATGTGATACACTGGCAAACCCCATCCAATACTGCAATGTGCAATAAATTTTAAAATTAAGAACCTAAAACTAAAAAACATTGAATTTAAATTTTAAATGAAAAAGAACAAAATACTTCAAATAAGCAATTATCAATATTAGAAATTATGTTGGATGTATCTGTTATTGCAATACAATATTATCTCATGCTGATACTAGTATGTCCGGAGTTTGTCTGTTGATGAGGTGTGCAATGTAAATAATTGGAGAAAGTGGATTAGTGTGTTTATGAGTTCTAATTAATGATGAACTGTTACCATAACAACATTGATAAATATAACAAAATTAAATGACAATAACACAAACATAACATCTATTTACACAAAATCACATTTCTGATTACAAAGTGTCAAGTTTACAACGATGGTTCTTGTAAACTCGGGTTTCAATTAAATCACATCTCCAATAATAGTGTGTCTGAATAACAAAGATAGTTCCTGTAACAAGCGTTTTTAAAACTTAACATCACATTTTCTATCTACTCACAAGTTTGATCCTCTATTTCCTTACAACTATGTTATAATATTTTGCCACAATTTAACTATGCCTATCTTTTCTACTACGCCATTTCACGATCAAATGAAAGACAATTTTCTCAATCTAATTGCATGTCAAATTTTATAGCAAAAAATTGTTTTATCAGAGATGAAACTAAACTATAATAAGCTAACTACATGCATCAGATGACAAGTTTTAAAATCATAACACAATACAATAAAAGGTCATTTTTCTGTCTACATGCATATCAAAGTTATTTATATGTAGCATGAAAATGGCTAACTACAAATTTTAATTTTGAAAAATGATAGAAAACGTTTTTGTGAAAATAATTTTTCAAAAACTTTACATAGAATTTAATGGGTAGGAGGTATAAAAGAAGTTATGCCAGAATATTTTCGAAATTTTTTGTGTCAAAAATACCAGAATAACATTGTTTATTTTGAAAAAATGTGAAATGATGTGATGTCATATTATGAAAATAATCGTTTATAAGGTAGTACAATGGTGAATGCTAATGTACTAAACCTCTATATAATAAAAGTACACATGTTAATATTTTATATTTTCTTGAAGGTCTTTGTAAACAGATATTCACAGTATCTGATCCTATATTACTTTGAATAAAATGAATGGAAAAACTTCAGGAAAGAAAACATCAAACCAAGATGAGTTAAAATCAGATGTTGAAATATTTACAAAACAAACAAAGCGACCAATATGAAAGAAAAATCTAAGACTTACGTTGACCAGGAAAAAAACATCAATCACAATTACTATAAAATTATTAATAGCTCATAGGTATCTTCACAATATTTTTTTTTCAATTTTCTATAATTATCAACTACCAGTAACATTTTTTTCTATTCACTCACACAATAATAATAATAATTTAAATTGTTGTGCAATAAACAAAGAAAATTAAAAGTTCTACCCACTACAGAGATATCAATTCCAACAGTTAAATCATTATCCATTGTAAGATAGTAATATACACACATAATTTACAAATAATCACTCAATGACTAAAACATGTTTATTTACACAATATATCACCCTCATCAAAGTCTTTTTTCTCACTTCTCCTAAACACATCCTTTTACAAAGTCACAACACTTCCTCACTCATCAGCATTGCCATTCATTCAATCACAGCCCATATTGATTGATCACATGATATGATCACATGTCTCTAGTGCCTATCACATGACATAATCATGTGACTTTAGTGCCTTCTGTGCCACCAATCATTGTCAGTGGTAGAAAGTAAATCTTGTACAACAGCCTCAACATCATCATCATGTTTCTTTAACAACTCTTTATTCAACTCTCTATTGCAGAATCCCATTTCAACAAGTTTACCCATGGGGGACTTTGAGGATAAGGTGGAGGACAAGTTGGGTATACCCTGGGTTGGAGGTTTCCATGTATCTTTGGGTGGCGTCCACTCAGATTTGGGTGGAACAAAGGTGCTCTCTTTTGGGGTCCATTTTTCTTCTTTTGGTTTCCATCCTGACTGTGGTGGTGTAAATTTGCCACTTCCGTTCTGTAAATAGATAAAACAAAAACACATGTTTAATAAAAAAGCATTAATTACACATCTCTAAAGTATAATATAAATAAAGAATTTTGAAAGTAGGAATCCATAGCTGGTTTCACTTCAACCTCTTCTTTTACAATTAAATAAACAGTTAAAAGTACTGATGTTTAAGCTTGGTGCTCATATAGTAGGGAAGAATGACAGAACTTCATTCAATTTGGTACTCTCATGAAAAGCCAAGAACAGCAATGAGTAGCAGTCAATTTTAAAATATAAAATCATACATACATGAGTCTAAGGTCTGTATGACTACTCCTGATGCCTCTATTGATGAGTGGTCCAAATCGCTGGCGTTCATTTCACAACTCTCACAACCTAAAGACCATTTAAGCAAAACCTTGTGAAAGCTCTGCATTTTATTTTCTTCTACCATCCTAGAACTGATCAACTCTTATACAAGTGAAAAAATCTGAACTGGGGCATACCAAGACATCATATTTTCATTCCTGGTAGCCAAAATTGTCATTGGCTACAAATTTCTAAGAAAATCTTTCAAAAAGTTACCTAATTAAGCAACTTTGTGAAAAAGATACTTCATAAAGGACTATGTTTTTACAAATCTTTGAAATTTGGCAATTAATGATTTAAATATTTTTTGGAAGCCTGGCATACCTGATATGTTCTAGCCTGCCATGTGTAGAAGACTTCTTTACATGTAGTGTATGCATTAGCTGCTGCTTTATTGGCAGCATTGACTGCTGTAGACATAATCTGATTGACAAACTCTCCTGGACTGAAATAAAGAAGGATATAATATACTTAGGATTTATAACATATATAACATAAGTGATTACTACCTGCTTAATTTGGAGCCAAAAACTGTCTCCATTCTCGAGGTTCAAACCCTATATTTTTTCCCATTCTATTTGATGAATTTTTTTCAATTTTTTTATAAATTAAGTACAAAATTATAACTTTTATATTATTCATCTTCCCCCCATTTGATTTTTTTCAAAAATTGCATTTAGTAACACTTATTTTCCCCAATTCTCAAGACCATAAATAACCAGATACCAGTAGTTATTTTCTCTAGGAACTCTGGGTTCCCACAAAATTGCAGAATTGAGTCTCAACATAAGTGAAAGATTCTGGACTGGGGTATACACTAATTGTGGTTTTTTCTAGGCACCTAGGTTTCTTCCACCATCTAAGAATTGGCAGTCTCACTATAAGAGAAAGACTCTTGATTGGAGCCTTAATCCTACTTACTTTATTTCACTGATGTATAAGCAAAGGAAACATTAAAATATCATTATGCACCCCAAATTGTGGCACATAGTGTTTACTACATTTCTTCCACCAACATTTTTTGTGTCATTTTCTCAAAACTATTTAACAAATCTTTATGGAATTTCACAGGAACAATCTCTGGGTGGAGTAGATGTACCATTAGCTATTCATATTTTGGTCATGCACATCGTTTGGGAAAACATGGATTTCCCAGTTAGTGTTAATTTGGGCCACAGTTTTAAAATGACATTCCATTTCAGTTATAACTTGTTATAGTTGTTCCCTAATTTACCTATGCTCTCCATTTCTCTGATCATGTCCAGTTGCCCCTTTAGCATCTGATCTTTCAATCACGACATTGTCAGGTACACCTCCAGCATACCCTGCAGCTTGTTCTGAGTAGTCATCATAATCTATAGGTTCTTTAATCTCTGTGATGTCACCTGTATCATTAGACACAGTATTTAGTTCATCATTATCCACTTCGCCAGCAGCTCCAACAGCTGGTGTGGGTGGTGCTTCTACACTGTTTGTTGTCATGACTGGTACTTCTGAAGCTGTGGCATGTACTTCTTGTAGCAAGTTCTCATTTAACTCTGCAGCTAAAGCATCAACAGAGGAAGCCTCTCCCTAATTAAGTAATAATAGATATTACATCAACATCAATGGAAATCTAACAGAATCCTTAAACATATAAACATTAACATTTTAACATATACAACTTTTAGTGATATTTTAATTTGACTTGAATTGGCATAACTCTCATAGATCACCTTGCGCACTATGATCATCTTTAATTTGCCAATAAATTTAAATTGGCACTTCTGTATTATGGCAAAAATGGCTAAATTATTACACTGCTAAAATTAATACATTTGCAGAAAGTAAAGTCTGTATGCTTTGTATGTCTAAGACTTCAATAAAACAGCAACAAAAGATTATTGATCTGCAAAGAAACACTTAAGGCCAATTATTACTTATTACAGATAGTTTTTATAATTACTCCTTCAAAGATGTAATTTTTCAGTCATTTTTACTACACAAAAATCTGAAGTGGAGTACCCCAGTAAAGATATGTTCACTGCAGTAAGTTATGGGATGTTGAATGAAACTGGAATACCCAGAGAAAATCACCTACGGAAAGTAAACTGACAAAGCTTTCTCATCCTAAGATCTGCACTCAAGGGGGAGTCAAGTGCATAGGTGGCGAGAGGGACTGATTCATAAGCCAGCTCTTTAGACCATTTGGCTATATAGGTGCTTATTGGTACACACTAGAGCTAAACTTTTAAGTTAAGGTTTCCACTTTCATTTAAATGATTCCATTTTTAAATTTAAAAAAAATAAACAGATTTTTCAAGTTTTGTTTGTATCCTTAGTCACGAGAAGTAATCCAATATCAATACGAGTCAAAAGAAGATTATCTACCTTGTTCACAGCTTCGTTTTCATTAGTGTTGTCCACTTGTATGTCCATATTCTGACCTGGACTAAGTGTTGGTGTGGCTAGAGTACCAGATGTTGTCAGAATCTCATCTACAGATTGTTGACCTTCTTCAGGCTGTCCAGAATCTGTCAACAGACAAAAATAATTTGTCATTAAACAGTCAAATTTGTTTATAATGGATACTACAGGAAACATGTCAAAATGGTCTTTACATAGTCAATACAGAATTTGAAACCCGAAAAGTGGCCTTACTTTAGATTTTCAAAACGTAGAACTTAAAACCCTTACTATACTTACTATAGAAATTTGGAAAGTAACATTTGTATAGAAATATCTTAAAATTTATAAGCAGGTGGTTCAACTGTTACAAATACCAAATATTAATGATTATCATACTGCTTTTAACCAATGCATTTAAAAAGTTCCTACAAAGGACTCATCAATCAGGTATTTTCAAATTGACTTACCGGGTAGTTATTTGACCAATGTGTGTCATATTGGCCCAAGGCTGAATGCCAATTATTTTGGATTTTCTAACATGAAATGTGGTAAGCAATTTTTTTTTACTTCTTTTTTTACTTCTTTTTTTTTTTTACTATTTTCATTTTCATTTTTTTTAAAAATTTCTTCAGAAATTTTGCACATGCTCATATTGGCTCATTTTTCATATTGTTTACATCCTTTTTCATACTTAAAGATTCAGTTTTGTGAATTTATTGATGAGGCAGATTTTTATGTATTGTATCAATAGAGATTGTTAATTAATAAAGAAACCTACATGCTGATGGCATATTATTGTGATTATCATCTACGTCGTTATCATCAGACTGAGCCTCGTTAATTATGGTGGACCTTGTCATTGGCTTACTGAAGTCAAAGCATGCTGGGAGTGGCACAATAAGGAAATCCTCATCTTCACTTAAACTGGAATCATCACTGATAGTACTGATAGATTCTATGTCATCATCCACTGTAAGAAATAAATAGATAAACAATTCTGATAAATGATGAATGAATAATTGGTGTCTGTATAACAGTATACAATGTATACCATCTGAAGGGGAATACATCTATATATGTAAAGTAAATCAGCGATCAAGGTTCACTTACATGTACATAAGAGTCAAGCAAGTCAAAGGTCAATGTCTAGCAGGCAATGGTTCACTTAAATAAGAGTCAGTCAAGTCAAAGGTCAATGTCTAGCAGGTAATGGTTCACTTAAAAAAACAATTATTATCATTTATAGATTTCCATCTTCAATTCTCAGAAATGAACACATTTTGGACCACTCACTGTAAATTTTTTGGAATTTGGATGGGTGCTGGGGTAATTACTTGTGTAACAAAATCAAAGCCTAGTAGTACACCTTGAGTTATTGTATTTTGACTGTGGATTACATATAAATGATGAAACAATTATAATAAAATAATGGTATTTTATATCAAATTGGTATCACTTAAATTGATTGAAGTGGTCAGTTCAGGAATGGTGGTCTGGAGGAAACCAGAGTACCTGGAGAAAACATTGTAACAAACTTACCTGGTGTGGGAACTTGAAATTTGTTCATAAACTCTTCTACAAGTAATGGATTGATTTGATGTTGCTCTTCATCTTCATGTTCAGCATTGACTAATTCTACACTGCTGCTGGATGACAATACTTTGTTGTCCAGTTCAGGGGCTGGTGACTTTGGAGGACTGATATCTAGTACAAACAAACAACATTATTATTAAATCAAATTATCTTATCATATTTATTAGTTTTAATCTTTATGTCATATGGTTTGTGATTAAAAATTGTATTGCATAGAAAATTGTGCAAAAACATCATATTGGCTAGGAGTATTTGGTTGTTTTTATTGTTTCCTATGTTCTCGTTAATAAGTAAAACACATATCAACTGCATCACCATCCTATTATTGTATATTATAAAAAAATAAAATAGGTACTAGGTGACCTTATGGCAAAAGTTCATTTTTAAGGATGAATGGATGGATAAAAGGTGACTTTTCTCTGTTAGTATTTTACACTCCACTGAAGATTCTTCCAGTTATAAAGAGGTTGGTTACCAGTACTGAATTGTCTGCAGAAAACCACTGACCTTTGGCTAGTGGACTGACAAATTTTCTCATATTGGAGTGTGTCCTAGTGGCATTTAAACCTAGGAGATAAAAGGGGCTTATTTTCATGGAGTGAATAAATAAAATATACCTGTATGAAGATTTAACTATGTTGCTGGAACCTAGAACAGACCCTGACATGACACAGGTATCTTTAAGATACAAGTTCTTCAATAAGGTGACTGAAATATTTACCTAGAGGTGTGTTAGTGGGGGTGGCAGTCTGTGATATTTTGGGTGTCATCCTTTGTGTGTAATCCACCATTTCAAATGACATCAAATCTTGGCCCCTTTCTTCAGATGCTGAATCCAATTTCAGCTGTGCCACTGCAGAACTAAGGTCTTTTTCTATCTCATCCTGTTTTAAGGACCCCTCCAATGGGGGTGAAGCTTCTTTAGGTACCTCCTCGGTAACTGATGTGGACCTCTCTATCAGCTCTGCTGGTTGGTCAGGAAGCTTGACTGACTCAGGTAACAGGATAGGTACATTTTCCATAGAGGTTTTATTTTCAGCTTCATCTGTTTTCTCCTAAATAATTTAAAACAGTATAAATTTAGTGCAATACCTTCCATAATATCGCACACAGCATACACCATTGGTTACAATCTGTGTGCATTTAAATCAACATCTTGTTTGTTTTGGATGCACACATTTCCATGGAAACATCAAATTAAATTAAATAAGATATTCTCTCAAAAGAATGTTATAATAAAATGTAACATAATACTTTTCATGAAAATACTTGGGGTCATTTTACCATTTCACACTAAATAGAATCCCAAACTGTACACCTGTAGAAGATTTTACATCATATTCCTTAACTTCAACAAAAGTTAAGGGTTCTTTTAAATAGGGTCTATAAGTATCATCACATGACCAGCAAGTATTCGTGCTTATTGGGTACAAAAACAGTCAGAATGGTTAGAAACTGAGAAAATGGTATAACTTAACACTTTTTCTTTTTAAATACAGATGGCAACAAAATTCTCTAGCGTCAAATTATGGGGGCGATTTTCAAATTCAGTAAATTAGGATACCCACCAGTAAGTACTCTAATGCGATATGCACATATGTTAAAAGGGCAATAACTTCCAGGAATTATGAGCAATCCAACTTGGGTTCATGATATGCACATTTCCTATCAATAATGATGCTTTGCACCAAGTTTCATAAAATAGTGATTCATAGTTAGTTCTAGTTTTGGAGAATTACTGTAGACAAGAAGTATCAGGACAAATGAAAGGACACAAATTTGATATTAATATGATAATATCCTCCTCTATCTTCCAAAACCACCGGATTAAAAGATTTATGAAGAGAATAACAGATCCTTACAACTACACAAATAGGTAAGTTTACAAGATATACATTTACCTCTTTAATTATTGGCAATTCTTCAGTCTTGACAAATTTCAATGAATCTTCTTTTACTGCTTCTAAGACTTCTTTAGGTTCAACCTGTATCTCACACCAAACTCTATGTCCAAAATGAACACCATCATTATACATCTTCCAATGGCTCTGATACCGTCCTATAACAAATATACAGTAAAACCTTCTTATAATGCCCCACCTAAATATTTTTAAAATCTACTTCTTTTACGTTTATCTTTACAATGACTAAATGTTATAAGACAGGATGATAACTTTACCATCTTGATTATCATCACACTATTTTGAAGTCGAAAAGTCAATTTCTTTAAGTCTCCATCAATGTATTGCAGAACACCTTTATAATGCCAAAATCTGACTGAATCTAAGTGTCAATGTATTATATCAAAAACAGGGTAAGCACCTCATGTTTAGCTAGCTACACCTGCCATGTGTGTAATCAAAATTGAGTGAAAGGATATGTCTAAAATTAAATTGATGTAACCTTCTAATGCCAAACACAATATCCTTTATGGCAAAGTTGAAGACACATCTATATAAAGATCGTCTATACCGTAAAACCTGCTATAGTGACCACCTTTACAAAAATACCATCTTCCCAATAAGACTAATGCTTAATGATGTACCAATGATCAAATATAATAGATAATCAATTGATTTATGATCAGATTTTAAACGCTTGATTAAAGTATTGAAGAATCAATGATCGGTTCCCTTTTTGACAAGAAGAAACTATGGGCAGAAAATAATACCAAACTTTTATTGCTTCTACTTTTTCTCCATGGAGGGTCATTCCCATTCCCTGGATATAAGATTAGATGTACTGGGGTAGAGCTATATTTTTATTATTATTGTACAAAGGTACAAAATTCAGATATTTTACTAAATTTAATGGAAAATCCCAGTTCAAAACAATCCTTAATCTAATGACTGAAATTCCATATTTTGTACTTACTGAATATGTATTTGTTACATACTTAATTGATTGTTTCTGATTATCAGTTAGTTAAGCAGTTCTGATACCATGTTACAAGCCGATTCTCATCAGTATTAATATATTAAGGTTAATTTGCTTTCATTACTAGGTTATCATGACTTCATTTGGTATGCGACACATTGTCTTATGTTAAGAGTACAATCATGATAAGTTTGATCTATATCCATTCAAGGACATGGAATTTATGGGCAGGGTGATTTCAATATAACTCCTTTACTTTAATTACTGGAGGTACAATAATTTTTAAAGAGTTCTGAAGACATACCTGGCAATTCAGGAGCTTGTAACTCTACAGTTACATCACATTCTTGGTCTGGTCCTACTTCAGGAACATCAATGTCATTTGATGGTGTTGGAATAGTGCCGTAAACAAGTCTTAGCTAAAACAAACAAGTAAATTTTGTGAATTAGAATCCCTGCCTGTATCTGTAGGTACTTTTTGCAATTTTCACTCAAGTTCAAAGGGCCATAACTCCTTGGAAAACGAGCAAACTAACTCAAGTTATGAGTTCGCATTTCCTATCAATAAAAATGTCAATTTTCTTAAAATAGCATTACACTAAAAGAAGGATGTAACTTTGAGTTTAATATCCAGCATTTCTGTGAACGACAGGGGATAAAAATGTCAATAGGTAAATGTGTAGACATGAAATAACGTCCATATTTCTGTTTTGGAAAGGAGTGGAGTGAGTGGAGTAAATATATTACCACCATGCAAGTTTCTTAATTTATATTTATTGAGAAGGTAAGTTCCAAGGCTATGAGTAGAGAAAAGGATTAAGCTAAACACAAGTTCATATAGTGTGTCAGTGTTGTTTGAACACTTTTGATCTTTTTTTGTACAAGTTCCTACTTATGATGACCTTATAGTGCTAGTACACTTGCCCCAAATCTTACAGACAAACATTGCAGACAGCTAAGTCTATTACACTGTTACTGAGCCATCAAGTGCAGGCTATGAAAAGAAAAGCTTTTCTCGCTCGTGTTTGACTGGGTTCAAACCCACAGCAGCGAGATTCCTTGGATTTGAAGTATAATGCCTAAACCACTTGACAATCACCGCCTGTCACCTAATGATCTCTAATATAAAGATTTATGAAATCTGTACAATATTTTTGCAACTAGTAAGTATCTCTGAATTTCTATCTGGTGTTGGAAACAAAACAAAAGACGATAAGTAACAACCATCAAAATAACATTTTTTAACATGCTGTGGGTGTATCTAGGTAAACATAAGGTGGTTATCCTTCATATTTAAGTTAATTTGCTAGTTTAAAGTTTTTACTTTGTTACTTGTTTTGGATTGCGATATGAACATGGACAAGTATGTTTGTGTTTGATTGTATATACAGTTCTGAGTTCAGATAGTGTCAGTGATCTTACCTTTGTATTAGCAGTCCAGGGTTTCAATCCAGTGTTCTTTAATTTCCATGTTTTCTGTAGTTTTGTCTCCGGCTGTACACATGTACCATCAGGTACTGTGACATCACACACAAAACTGGCATCATACTCTTTATTCCTAAAGAGACAAATTTTAAATTACATTTCAAAACCAGTAAAAAATTAATTCAGAACCAAAATATTCACAAAGTACCTTCTGAACCAAATTATTTTATGGTCACTGATAATTAATTTTTAAGAAAGCTATAAATAGGGAATTAAGATTTTTTGGTTTTTGCGAAACTCCAACTGTCAACAAATGTATAGTATGACACTTACATTACTTAAATAAATGTTGCGTACTTTCAATAACTGTGTGAATCTACCAAAGTAAAACGTATAATACTTTGATCTCTGATCAAATATGAAATCAAAATTACATATCACATATCACAAGGGGTGGGATGGGG
Organism: Anadara kagoshimensis; assembly: GCA_021292105.1. Lineage (NCBI taxonomy): Eukaryota > Metazoa > Mollusca > Bivalvia > Arcoida > Arcidae > Anadara > Anadara kagoshimensis. The sequence continues at coordinate 63,058,026 of CM037870.1, forward strand.
GGGTGGGGGTGATGTGGTGGGGGTTTAAATATTTTTGCTGATAAACTATGAAACCAAAATTCTTACCCTGTTTTACAAGGGGGAGGTAAATCTAATTTCTCTCTTTTTGTTGGATGATCACGGTGACATTCTAGTCTTCTCTTCAGTTTTTCTTCCTTCTTCCTCTGTTTCTCTACAATTTTTTCTTCACGTTTTCTCAATTTTTCTTGTTTTCTTGCAGTTCTTTCTTGCAATCTACTAAAGCAATTAGTAATTATAAATACCTTAAACTTCGTGTAAAACCTGATTATAATGCTACTCAATAACTTTACAACCCTGCCTATTGTATTTTGAAAATCTCAAATTCCTTTTTGAATGTCAAATTTATAAATCTTCCCATTTACATTTATTTACATACTCCTTCACATTAAAAAACCCTGACTGAACAAATGTTAGCAATGAATCAGATGAGGTATTATTGTACATGGATTATTATAGAGCAGAAGTTTATAACACCAGGAACACATTACTACAGATATAATAACCAAGATACAACTTCCAGGTAACAGTGTAGCTAAGGGAACTACTAATAGAATGTTATATGCTTCTTCCATTCTATAATATCATTGACATGTATAGATTTAATCATGGAAAATTGACCATGAGACACTTTCAATTAAAGGCCTTAGTGGTCTAGAGTGCACTTAACATCACAGAATCTCACATTGCCTACGTTTTAATCCCACTATGTTGGTTCCCAATGCAAGAAAGTTTTTCAAGTTACCTCGTTTTATAAGATGGATTGTTTTCGTCAGGCACAAGTCTCTAATGGAAGACCTGTCATATGTGCTAAATAAATAAAAGTTGGTTTACTGTATCAATTAACTCTATACAACACAGATGATACATTACATACATATGGATGGACAGACGGACAACAACTTAATATTATACTTTTATTTTAGAAGCTTATGTAAATTATATAACTAACCTCTCCATCTTTGTTTTTATGAAATCTTCCAGTGGACCAGGCATATCTGATGGACGATTCAGATCATTCTGATCATCTTTTTTGTTTGGATCAAGTGTTTGTTTGACTTTATATAAAGTGTTTTTCAATATCACAGTTCTCTTTCCAAGCCTTGCTGGCTTACGGAGTTTGAGGAATACATGGTCTGAATCATGTACCCCATGAATGGCCTCACACTCTTCACATAGATCGTAATTAGCACAATTGCTGTAAAATAAAAGTATTGTAAAAATAAGTAAATTCGGCACAAAGCCAGTTTTCTTATTACCCTTTTCATTCCTAGTGACCACAATCACCATTGGTTATTATTTTTTGGGAAATTATTTTCCATGATGTGTATTGTCTTTCATGCATACTAATTGATCCATAACACCTTTTAAATTACATTTTTTTTGTTAAATAAATAACAATGGAAGGTGAATTTAACTAATTCTGATGAAATCTATGTTAATTTTATTTTGCTATAGCTGGTATAACGTACATTGGTATTGAGGACTCCTGTCCCGTTTCCATTAATTTATTGATTAGATTTCTCATTTGGTGAAAGGGAGATAAGTCCTACAGTGCTTGCAAATTGAGAACATGAAATACAAATGTGGATTTCAAATACTTTGTCCATTTGGAAGTAAAATTAACATGAACCAAAAATGTTGTGAGTTATCAGCAGTTTAATAAATACCAGACTAAACTGTGAATTCCATAACAGATTGCCAATATTATTTAAGTTTATCTTCATAAGAAATGATTGTAAACTGGGACCTAGTGACAAAATATAAACAAGATTTACACAGCAATAAAATAAATCACTTACCAACATTTGTAGCGTACACCAACAATTGATCTTTCACAGAAATCACAGACAATTCCTTCATGATAGTATATAGCTGTAATATAAAGTAATATACAAATGAAATGATGAAGGGTCAAACAGAACAATATTGACACGGAATACTATGTACTCAAAATGCAGGTTTATCAACAAACCTAACCCTATAGTTCATCAATACTTTTACAACAAATGAACTACATAGAATGTTTCAAATCAATATTTTTTTTAAAATACAATTTAAGTCATCAGTCTTTCATATTTCTAAATAGGATGTTTCAAATCATTATTATTTTTTTTAAATTACAATCTTAAGTCATCAGTCTTTCATATTTCTAAATAGGATGTTTCAAATCATTATTGTTTTTTTTTTAAATTACAATATAAGTCATCAGTCTTTCAGATCCGGCTGGCTCACTAGGATGATAGTTATAACTTTTCCAATACAAGATTCTACATTTTGTTACACGCAGGTATCCATCAGTCGGTTGAAAAATTCACCCCAACATTTTCATCATTATCTATAAATTTATCAGTTGGGAAGACTGAAAGTTTAACATCTACATGTGGCCTGTCAGTCAATGCGCAGGGTGGACTAAAGTCATGTAAAGTTAAATGTCATACTGCGGTACATAGCTTGCAGATTGGCTCCCAACTTAAAACCTACAATCACTGAATCAATAGCCCAAAACTACCTTTGTTATGACTTGACTGTGATAATGCCACTGTTTTAGGAAGGAAATCCAGCTGTACTCTCCACTAAAATTATAATTTCGACTGAAAAAAGCCTTAAAATGAATGAATCAAACCATTTTGAACATTTCTGTGAAAAATAATTTTCCTAAGATCCAACAGAATTTAATGGACAAGAATAAAAGGAGGTCACTCAGTTTTATTTGTGTAAATGCCGACTGAAAAAACTTACGATGTGAAGATGTTGGATCCTTGGAATCTGTGGAAGATTCGTCTAAAACAGGGGGGATAATTGGCTTTCCTTGTAAGGAATGGATCACTGCACCATCTAAACCTTTTAACACCTGTTTAACTGTTTTTCTTGTAACATCTTTTACAATTTCTTGCCTTAAATCTGTCTTCAACTATAATACAACAAAAGATAAAATTGAGCAAGATATATTTTAATGTTTATCTAAACAAGAAATCTGACATACACTATAAATTTGTATGATTATAGTAACTTTTAACTTTTTTTTATTGTGTTGGAAAATGGGTCAACCTATAAACAAACAACATTTACATGTACATAATCAAAATCATGTATTCCTTTCTGTCTCATTTTTTGTGAACTGTGTACATGTGCATCAGCCATCAGGACTCGTTCTCAACTTTATTGTGAATGGGACCTGGGCCCTTATAATTGTGAAAAGTAGAAGTGTAATGGCCAAAATTGTAAAAATTTAACAAACTTTATTGACAAAAACATGTAAAGATCCATTCAGTGGGAATACACAATGCTTAATATGATTTGCTGAATTTACAGATTTTATTTAGGGGCTTCACTCAGTCAGTCAGTCAGTCAGTATATTCTGTATATAAAGATAACTTATCATTTCAGTAATATGGGCTTTACAAATACAGAGGTGGTCACTGTAACAAGTTTTACTTTATATATATATATACATGTACAATATAATAATCATAATAATACCTGTTGCATAAATTTGACAAAAACACTGTATGGCATAGGATCTTCATCATAGGATGCTTCTCCTGACTCAGAATCACACATATTTCTAATGGACTTTGAACTTCTGTCTGCACTCTGTGTAAGGCGACGAGAGTCCTGTTTCTCTTCTGTCCTTTTATCTTTCCTCTTTACTTTCTGTTTGACAACTACTGACACCTATTGTATTTATAAAATAAATATTGATTTAAGAATTATATTTTAAACATCTAATTACAAATTAGTGAATATTTTACTTAGAGATTGAAATTTAATTGTACTACTGGATGATAATTTCAGTTCAATCCTTATATTTACAGTTTAAAATTTTATAATAAAATGCAATATAATCATGAATTCCAGTGAATTTCTAAAATGAACTGTCGATGATGCCAGTCATTAAACCCCATCCACTTGTCAACATCAAAGAAAACAAGTGAGTAGTGTCATGGGTTAAAGGTCGCACATGCCCAACCAAAATTGTTAGTAAATATCTTCAGTTGATTTCAAATGGTTTATTGAAGAAATTCATTATGATTATAAATATTTATGTAAATATTTTTTGATTGTGCAATTCTGTTTTCTAGTGAAAACTTAAAATGTTCTGTGGAAATTGTTGAAATACAGAACTATTAAATAGGAAAAACATCAGTATTTTAATTTTATGTCCAATATTTTTGAAAAGTTATCACAGATTTAGCAGATACAGATACAAAGAAAGATTGTCATTTGCTTGATTAGTACATGTACCGGTACTTGGCAAGTGATTTTCTTCTAGCATTCAGGTTTCCTCCTCTATCTATGAATTCACCACCAGAGTCCTAACTAAACATATAACATCAATGCTTGTGTAGTGTTGAGAACCATTTATTTACGGAACAAAAAACCACATTAACATTTAACGTCAAATTTTAATGAATGGAAGGATGGATAATGCCTTACTATAATGCCAGCTTTAAATTCACACATGTATAACTACATACCGGTATTTTAGGCTGGGCAGTTCCAGTTTCCTCATCCCTCTTGATTTCTATTTTCTGTACTTCTGGATTTCCTGTCTCTGTATTATCACTTTCCTCCAATTTCCTATAAAAATATTGATAAAAAAATCAACTTTATCAACTTAGAAATATTATCTTTGTAATGAGTAAAACTATGAACTAAATTTAAACAAATGAATCACTGCAGTAAGTACAGGAACATTTAATTATACATGTATTATAAATATTAACTTTGAAAATACAGAAATATGTCCACCTTCATCTAAAATGTACAACGCATAATAAAGGAAGAATTTGTTCCTCAATTCAAAACCTGACATACCATAAATCACATCTACTTTTATCGAATATCGAACACCTACTAATTTTGACATTGGGGACAATAAACTTTGTGAAGTTGGGGTGGGTGGGCATATAATAAATCAAAACTTTCTGATTCTCCTGATTTTATTGTCAAACCCCAAAACCCTTGTCTATGATGAAAACCTACTTACTCCTCATTATGTAAAATGGTTTCTCCTGTTGCATTGTCAATTTTGGTATCCATGGCAACCTTTCCCTCAGCCATAATACCACCATTGAACAAAGCTGAATCATCTTGTATCTCATCTGTGGGAAACAGTATATGTTCTGAGGTCTTCAATATATCTGGTTGTTGAAATATTTCTGGTTGAGGCACAGAATCTTCATTTCTTCTATTGCTTGGCTGGATATCTGGCAAAGCATCTGGTCCAGACATCTTTGGACTTGAATCTATAGTCCAAACAGCTGTTTCAGGACTTGTATCTCTAACACGTAATACCAAAGTATTGCGGCATTTTGTAGCCATCTATGAAATAAAACAGAATTTCTTGTAAATATATATATGCTCTACGTTCCTATTTTGATGACCAAATTCAAAACTTTATCAAATTATTAAATAGCGAACAACAACAATACATAAAAGACATCAGGATCGTAAAACCTGTGTTTGTTCTGTTGACCCAATATAAAAGTGTAATTAAAAACCCTCAAAGCAATCTATCCATTAAAATTTCCATTAGGTGAGGCTTTAGTGGCTAAGTGGTCTAATGTAACATCTCCCTTTTTTCAAAAGCAGGGATTTATCATGGTCTTTTGGGAAAAGGCCCCAAACTAAAAATTGGGAAAAACTATCAACTTTTCGCTCATTTTGGGAAAATTTAAACATCATTTTTGATGCCATTAACATGATTAATGATTAAATCACTGATCTCTTCATCCCCAGGACTGGAATTGTTACTTTCAGCCACCAGGAATTCATAATTGTCGTAAACACTTGTTAAATCAGAATAATCTTTATCTGCTGCTAAGTGTTTATCAGTGTTTAATTTACTTTCGTTTTCATTTAAAAACAGCACAATTTTCTAATTGGGATTTTTCTCAGCCAATTTTGGGAAAAAATCAATGTTTTTTCCATTGGGAAAGGGGCCGAATTTCGGCCCTAAATAGGCCCTTGATAAACCCCTGAAAAGGCACAGGAAGATACAGAGAAAATATCAAGTCATATACTACTGCAGTAGCTCAGTTGGTAGAGTGCTCGCTACGTAAGTGGGAGGTGGTGGGTTTTGAGCCACAACCGGGTCTGACCCAAGATTTAAAAGTAGGTAGTGACTGTTCTTTCACCAAGCACTTGGCATTACGAAATAAAAAACACAGTTCTTTCGGATGGAAACTTTGAATAAAACAGGCCCTGTGTCACGATGGGCTTGGCACGATAAAGAACCCTGCTGTATAATGCCATCAGCACAACACACAGGCACCTGCGCCTATAGATGGCAACATCTCAATTTAGGTGAAATATTCTTGACTGGGACATTAAACACCATTACTCACTCAACAGTCATATCTTTACAAATACATATACACTGCCATATCATGCCTTAGATAGAATTTTTAATTCCACTTGGCACAGTGCCTAGTTGAATAAGAAAACCACTCGGCACTTGGAAATTTAACTCGGCACAGTCACCACAAGTGTAAAAGATAATATTGTCTTTGACATCTTGTACTTTCAGTGTGTGCCAAACTTTCAAAATGATTAATGGACATTCGGTCTGGTAAACCTAGAAACTTTACCAGACCGTAAATTATTTTATTGGACCAAAAATTCCTCAATAAAAAGAAAACAATGTTTAGGTTTTGTAATTATTTACTTATTTTCTCCTTTAAAACGGAAAGCTATGGGAGGCACAAATTATGAAGAAAACTTGAATGAAAATTTAAGAAGCATTGGATGGAGGGGCGACCATGGTTGCAATTTGACAAGGAGAAATGCGTCGGGTCGGGTCGGGAGGCATAGCCCACAAAAATAATTTAAAACGTCAGAATACATTTATTTATGGAAGTACAAATAAATGTATTCTGGCCTTTTAAATTATTATTGTGTGCTGCGCTTCCCGACCCATAACATTCAAAGCAATGTGCATTTCATTACGCATTTCTCCTCGTCAAATTGTAACCATGGTCGCCCCTCCATCCATTGCTGCCTTAATTTTCTTTCACGTTTTTCTTCATATTTTGCGCCTCCCGTAGCTTTTCGTTTTATTGGTTTCCCAGGAATAGCTCCTGAACGTATTTTAGGTTAAACCTTTTTGTAATAACGGAAGTTGGGTGGCAATAATAAAATTCGAATCGGATCGGAACTATAAATCCGGTTTTTAGGCGCTCTCTATTTTTCGAACTGGTTACCGGACATACGGTCCGGAAAAATCTGATTTTTTATCGGACCAGCGGTAATTTTATCGGACTTGTCCGACGGTCCGACGAAGTTTGGCACACACTGTACTTTTACAGACGATGACAAATATATAAACACTCGGAACATCGGTTGGATTTTATGTTACACTAAATGACTTCCGAATGAGAAACGGTTTGCACATATGATGCAAATGTTCAAATGATTTTGTTGATTCACACTTGTAACAGAACGACAAGGGCCCGGATCCTTGACCTCCATATACACAGTTTTCCCGACCTACACTAAATTGTCTGTTGTCGTGACGAGTGCAATAACAACATCACTCATCCCAGTACACATTTCACTGGTCAGGACGAGTGGACAAGTGAATAATCGGAGCCCTGCATATGTAAATAGTAATTTTAAATTTATGTATAATTTAACACACTAGCCATTTGAAATCCATTGGCCCAAAACAAAATTCTAGTGGTCCAGAACAAAGTGAATCTATATGTAATGTTATTAAATTTCACTAAAGTTATCTCAACAAATTTACTAGTCAACAGGACCAACAAATCAAAATTTTACTAGTAAAGACTACTAAGAGAAAAACTGGAACCCATTGGATGTTTTTCTCAATACTTGCATAAAGTTATAATTTAAATCTTACCTGAAATGCCTCCTTTAATTCTTCATTGCTGTTGACAGAAATCTACAAGAATGGAACTTGATATTAAAAGTATGAATTTTTCATCAGCCCTGTGAATTTCTCAGAAAAATATGTTACACATCTTATTAAAGTTTTTGTCATTGCTTGTACATCTTATTAAAAATACTTTGTATGCTTGAAAACTGGAAATGTGACATTGGAACTTCAATTATGACCTAAAGTAATCAAGGAATGAAAGAGTTTTTTTTGTGTGGAGTGACTGAGTTTTGTGCCCAATTTGATATTCGTTCATATATATATCAAAGTGTTCAGGACTGGATTGGTGGAGGAAACTGGATAGCCAACAGAAATCACAGATCTTGAGCAAACTGACAAACTGTCACAAAGCAGGAAGCAGCCTGTGGCTGAGTGTTAGTTTAAAGGGTGTGGTTACTGACCACGGCACCTCTTATGGAATATCATGAAAGAAATTTACTGTAGTTCAAGTAAAGTATGTTTAACTGTACTTACAAAATCACCATCTGTATCTATATAAAATACACTAACTGCATCACAGTCAAAGTGAGCTTTTAACTGAAAAATAAAACAAAAAGATTAAAGTTCAAATAAAAATAAAACCATCAATTCATTATCACCATTTGTTGGTTGTCTAATTATAGACATTATAAAAGGGTTTGGCCATAAATTAGGAGTGGCTTATAAGAAACAAGCAAGACTTCTGATTTTATAATCCTGCAGGAACAGATGGCAACAATATAGAAAGGCATAAGGTTTCAATGATCAAACATTATAATTACACATAGCAAATCTAGTTTTGAATGGTAAAACCTGGGTGCCCCCTCCCCCATTGCACACCAAACTATTAACACTAACAGGGTTAGTGGATAACCAGTACTAAATATGTTAACCTGAACATGGGCACTAACTATCTTTGTGATCATTACCATTTGAACTCCTCTAACCAATTACTTTAAAAGTCTGTTAAAAATTTGCAAATCATACACCACAAGGGACCCTGGGAATTCCCAATTTGCTCAGCAGTTTTCAGTTACATTTGAATGATATTTAATCATTAATGGATCAATTTTAAGAGTACATAACAATGAAGTAAATCAAATGGTGTGAGAAAAACTATTGTTACCACTAGATTCTACGGACAGGTGCTGCAAATGAAATTTTTAATTATGCATGATGTAAAATTATGAAATCATGACGTCACTTTTGACTTTCAGTTTTAGTTACAAAGGGGCAATTTACGATGTCATCTGTGGATTAATGTAATATCGTTTTATGTATATAAAGTTGTTAATAGTTAACCCAGAAATGATTTTTAAAAACATAAACAGAATGACAATGTAAAATTCAGTTTACCATAGCCTGCAAATCCTGCCAACTTGTGTATGGTGGCAGTTTGAATATATCCTGTTGCTGATTTTGATCATTTCCCTCGAATTTGATATTAATAGTGATCTCTTGTGCCATCTTGATAATATATTGTCAGTCTAATTCAATATTAAGTTTTCATTCAAATGAAAGTCATCAACTAAGTCTCTGTTTTTATCAGGAAATAGCCATTACTCAGTGCCCTGATGTTGTTGACAATTTCACCTTCGCACTACCAAAATATTGAACCACGTGATCCATACAAAATAGTGCATTACGATTTTTATTTTTAACGATATACATAATTTCTTACAATGCATTCATGCAAAACATACTTCATACTTCTTTTATTTCAATTTACATAAATTTTATTTATTTTAAGCAAATGGCTGAAAGAATTAAACAGAATCCACCTGTCTATCACGGCGTAATGATATAATATTTGCGGAGTAGAACTTCTTTCTCATCTTTATTTCTAGAGATTACGTTGTTTTGGTTTAATTGCGCATGTGTATTGGACGTGTTACATTTTATGTCATAGAAAAATCTTGAAATTTCTCCAATCAATAGAATTGTATGTAAAAGCAACAATTGAGAAATGAAACCTTTCACGATGACAAGAGTGATTTCAAATTCTCAAAATATTTGCCTGATTTGTGATAGTGAGTTACTTCCCCTTTGCAATTGCGCAATCACTTTCACTTTGACCTTATGATAGAAAAATAAAAAAAATGCATTTAATACATGTATTTACATTTGGCATAACCACAACAAATATAACACATAAAGTTAATTCAATGATTTAAACAATTTGTTTTGGGTTGGTCTTCCTTTTGTGTCCTCAGACCATTATAAAAACTGAAATTCCTGAAATATTTTCCCCACAGAATGTCAAAATGCCTTGATTCTGTGTCAACATGAGCTTTGTCAGTCGTAATTAAAAATTGGTTCAGGATATAATTAGAATTTCTTTCTCATGAAATATTTTTTTGGAATCAACGCTTTGTAAATGCAGTGTTATATCATGTATACCTATGTGTTGCTGCTATATAGATATTGCATATTAAGTAAAATTACTATATGAAGTGAACATTTATTACTAAATAGGCATCTTATGTTTCATGCAAAAAGTCAATAAAGATGACTACATGACGGCCTAGTACACACACATACAGTAAATAGGTTTTACAGACAGATAACAAATTATCAATTATGATGTTATCAAGTGCTGTTAAACTTTGTTAGGTAGCAATGCTATTTATAAAACCTACGAGACACATAGATATCATAATTGAGTTACAAAAAATATTTTAAATCTGACAGTATATTTAAATGTGGTAAAACACCGTGGTATTTTGTTCTTTGGATGGGGTATGATATGATGAAACAATTGGTATTTAAGTTACAAGGAAAGGGTGTGGCTATTGCTAATTATTGTAACATGTTATTGTCTATATTGGTCCAATCCTTGTCTCGCCCCTGTTCTTGTATATCACAGCCAATTGTTCATATGTTGCTCTACTTCACACATTTTTACTTCAATCCCATATTTTTTTCAAACTGAGTGTGAAACTAAGGCCTGTCTTTGTGTCCATTCCTCATAGCCAAAATCACCATTGACTTCTACAGTAATTTCTGAGATATTTAAAAAAAGATTAAGAAATCATTTTTATCAAATTTTATATTTTCATAAATTTGGTCACAAATAATTTCAAGACGTGGGAACCTGGTCTTGGTATGACACATGAAAAGGTGGCACAGTTGCTAGCATGTCAAACTAGATATAAGGGTCAGAGGGGTTGAATCCCATCACTTCATTTCACACTGCTGCTGAATTATCAAGTGTCAGGATAAAAGACCTGTGGTCTTCCCTACAAATACTGTCTGAGTGAGCTAGCAACTTGAGGGTTAGTGTGTAGATACCTGGTAAAATCCACTTCCTCACCAAGTGCCCTGGCTGAAGATCAAACCCTGCCCTCCCAGGTGAAAAACGAGCATTCTACCACAAGGCTAAAAGATCTAGACAAGAAAGTCTGGCAGTTAATCACTCTTATTTATTATATCTATTATATACAACACTATACACTAGGACTAGCCCAGCCCTGCTACAAGTTCAAAGCAGATGCACATAACACTCTTACAGGCACATCAGGGTAACTTAGCATGACTGTCTGACACTTGTCTATATAGAAGTGCTGGCTAATAGCAGGTTTTACTGAATTTTAATGTTTGTTACAGGTTAAACAGTACATAGTGTGTTAACCATATCTGAGTGGCATAAAAAATTCTACTGAAGTGTGTTTAAAATACAGCAGTCGATTATGACATCTACGCATACATGTATTGTGAATAAGCTACCAGGACAAAATTAACCTTTCCTCCTGAAGTATTAGAAGAATTATGAGTAATGACAGTGTTAAGCCTCCAACTGACAGAAACATTTCACTGACCCTGACATCAAGATATGCTTCTAGCTGGGGAACATGGGAAGGTATTAGAGAACTAGTTCAGAATTGGCATGATGGTGTTTTTGATGTGGCAGTCAGTGAAGAAACAAGTGCTTGGTTTGATAATAAGTTAACATTCAAGCAGGTAATATTTGATAAAATGAGAGTTATTTTTCTTTTTAAATGTTACTGTTTATGAACCACTAGTAAAATAAGTGGAATGTTAAGGCCCCTCTAAAAATACTATAACCACACAACTGGACCTTAACTCCAGTATCAGTCCGAAGTCTGGAATTTTATAGTCAGTGGTCCAAATATGTGCCTAGTTTTGTCTGAATGTTTCTGTCATTTGTTTGTATTTTATTTTGATCTAAGGTAAGTTGAAATTTCTGTCGCAAAATGTTTTAAGTTAAAAATATCTATATGTAATGTTCAAACAAATAATATATTTGATGCAAGCTAGATTGCAGCAGTGAGACTAGTGACTTTTCTTTGTAGAGGTTTTGGCTGAAACATACATTTGACAATGCATTAAATTTCATCCTTTTATTTGCTGATAAGGTAAGGGAGACTTATAAAGAAAAGTGTAGAAGAAATGGAGTTATGTACCACAATAAAGGGAATGGCAAAGTCGGGGTTATTTGAGGGGCATTAAAATGAGGTTTTACTGTGTACATACAGCACAGGCCTGTTAAAAGTTTAATACTAAGCTAATGAAAAAGATTGGAAGCTTTGTGGCCAAACTATTAATTTATAGTGGTCAAAAAATAGTTAAAGAGATAGAAAGCAGGTGCTGAGATATAGCTAGCGATGGGTGGAAATATGCTGCTAATTCTCCACTAATCCGTTAGTGTAGTGTTAAACTTTTGACAAGTCTGTACTGTATATGTAAATACTTTATGTTTTTCAGTCTGAGATGATTTGTACTGATTAATTACTTTCAGATTGATAAAGAGGGATGCCATTTTATATCCTGTATACAAAATCAAAGAACCGGAGAGGATGTTAACGTTGGAAGTTTAATTTTTGATAAACTCAACGACCAACTGGTTCTGATAAATTCTGGAACTGCACTAAAGAAAAAAATCCTTTTATTAGGTTTTAGTGCAAAATCTAATAAACATGAGGTGATTGGTCAGTTTGGAGAAGGGTTGAAGGTCGGTGCTTTAGCTTTGGTGAGAAATGGTTTCTCTGTTGTCATGGAAACTAGTACTGATCAGTGGAAATTTGATTTAATGCATAATGAAGAATTTGAAGAAAATGTATTAACAGTTATTGTCACAGGTAAGTATTTGCATTTGAGATTATTTGCTTTTCTATTGCACATTTTAATTTTGCAGGGTTTCAGTGGCTGAATGATCTAAATGATACACAGCACCTCTCACTACCTAGGTTCAAATCCCACTCAAGAGATCCTAGGGTGTGATTGTTTGTCAGATCATTTGCTGAAGGTACATATATGTGGTTTTCTCACAATATTCCATTAATTTCCTCCACCATCCTGGAATTGACTAGTAGCCTGGTATAAGTGAAAGAATCTTGACTTGGGCATTAAACACCATTACTTCCCTTAACCCTTCTTTGACCACACATAGGGACTAGAACCTTAGTTTTTTATTCCCTTTCACATGATACTACCTAAATATTTCATGTTGCTTTGCACTCTTGTTTTTTTTTTCTTTTTTTCTGTAATCAAGTTACATGACATGCAAATACAATTTAATTTAATGAATTAGATATCGCTGTGATTACAAGTAATTCGCAGATATACTCTGTTGTTTTTTTTTTTAAATTCCTCAAATGTTGTAATCTTAAATTTTCAAATTTTACAGACAGAATCAAAGACTTCTCATATGGAAAGATATGTTTAAAACAACAAAATGGGTAAGAAATGTTTTTATTATTAGAATGTTTATGATTTTTATATGTACAGTCATGTCATTACATGTCCTTCTGGAATCTTTCAGGAGTCGAGTCAAGATCTTATTCTTCAACATGTTCAAGGGGAAGCGCATGATTTTAGGTGATAACACCTCTTACTGCCTAGGTTCAAATCCTGTTTAGGACAAATCCTAATGTGAAAAAAATTGTTAATTTGCTTTATATATCATGGTGGTTTTATCTAGGTGCTTTTGTTTCCTCTGCCAGAACTGACTGCCTCAATATAGTTGAAAAAATCATGACTAGTGCGTAAAACACACAGAAAATAAAACTATTGAGAATATTTAATTTTGATATAATTCACTAAGTATTTGCAGTAACCTGGAAGGTGTGTGTTTTATGAAAGATTCATTGTACCTGTGCTAAAATAAAAAAGGGATAAATGTTAATTAACTGAGGTTTGTGTTAACCTGCCCCTTATGAAGTTTAGTCCCTGCTCTGCATGTCTGTATCCAGTTTTTTAGGTCCAAGTTTTCATGGACCAGATGCTTGGAATGAATTTATGTTAAATTTTATGTTACCCGGTAATTTTTCAAATAAATTCTTGATGGCAAGACATACAATTCTTGTTTTAATTTATTTTTTTCCGTTTTGACAGCATTGAACTCTCAGAATCAGATACATGTACAGTTGTTGGCGGGTTAACTTTTAAAGAATGGAAAGAATTTGTAAGGAAATAGTTATTTTTGTATGAGGGCAATATTTCTCTGATATTGGGGCCGTGGTGGCCAAGTGGTCAAAAGTGCAGTGCTTCTAACCACCTAGGTTCTAATTGCCCTCAGAACAGATTCTAGTGTGAGAAAGTTTGTCTGGTCATTTGCAGAATGTTGGTGGTTTTCTTGAATTCTCTGGTTTCCTCCACCATCTTAGCACTAAAACTGACTACCTTATTATAAATAAATGAATCTTGACTGGGGGGTTAAATACCATTTCTCCATTCCACTGATCTCTGTAATGTTGTCTGTACAGCCCTGGCTTAACTGATGGATCGCCGACCACGTCCACTTTGTTCCAACAAAGGATTGACATGCTTGAATTAGACGCATAAAGAATGAAAACTCAGCCTGAATTATGAGGTTTAATGACGTCACTGACACTAGAACGTCATTAGTTGGCCTGACGCTGCTTTGGTACCGTGATGGTGGCCAGTGTCAGAACATTGTATGCAAGGTGATTCTAGTAGACAGCTTGACAATGGGATTGCTAAAGATTTGTCGTTTTCTCTGGGTATTGCATTTTCTCCCCATTTCAGGACTTCTGTTTAGGTTTAAGTTGACTTAATTTAAAATCTGAAACTGTGGTATTTCATAACTGCTACAAGTAAATTCATGTTTGTTTTAAGGTCCCTTCAAATTTCAACCAAACTGAATCTGTATACAGTAAAACATGAATATAACAAACATGCTTAAAACAAATATATGGATAGAACGAAGTCAATTATTTGGCCTGACAGTTTCTCTATATAAGTCTATATATAACAATATAACGAAGTCGCTATATATAACGAAGTTAAAAATAGAGTCCCTAGGGCTTCGTTATAAACTTGTTTTACTGTATAAAGACTGTCTATTATAACCAGTGATTTCAGTTTTTTTTCATTAACATTTCAGCCCATCTAAAGATAACTGCTGTATAGAGACCACCTGTTCATTAAAGCCAATATTTAAAGGTCCCTTTACTTTATATTTCAACCAAAAGATCCTGTATATAAAAAAATAAATAAATGAAAATAGATTTTCTAAATGACATAGAAATGATATCATAAATATTTAATATTATTTTACTTGTTTTAGCTGCCAAGATTCTTGTTCCTCAAACCACCAACAGACTATGTCAACACAGAATTAGGTAAGTATAGAAGATTGCAGTAGGATCTGTAAGTCACGTCATGTGACCAGAATGAATTTGCGATTTTTGAGTACAAGTACAGTAGGTGTGATAAGAATCTTCAGCAATCAAACACAAACATACCAGTCGGTGTTCAAATTACAATCTAAAAAACAAAGTTAAGCGTGTGAATGTCTGAGAGATGAGTCTGAGACTCTTAGTGCTCTAAAAGGGTAAACACTCTCCACAATTTAAATCAAAACACATTAGAAGCAAAATTTTTAGTCCAGTTATCATCTTTTTTAGATACAAGTCCTGAAGATTTACAGACAATGAGATATATAGGACACCAACCATTCGTACCATTTGAATATAATTTAAAACGTGATTGGTTTATTGAATGGGTTTTTTTTGTCCCAGTCATGTATATTTCACTTTTATCACACCAGCTTTAAGTTTAAGTGAAATAGCAGGAATTGTTAATTTTGCAGTGGGATTAGAGCCATGTGCACCAAGGATTCTTTAAAGTGCCATGTCTGCTTTGATACAGGGCATTGGTTATAAAGGTATCTTCTTAAGGACGATGTGACTTTCATTTCATAATGCGAAGTGCTATGTAAAAGAAAGTGTCTATCTTTTTTCAAATCTTGGTCAGGCCCATACCAGGACTTGAACCCTGATCTCCCACATAGTTAAAGTATGATTTACCATGTTTATTTATTGTAGGGACACTGTTACTGGATTCAGAATTAGCAGGACAGCTATATGTCAAGGGATTATGGGTAGCTGATCTCACAGAGTCTGACCTATCTGGTGGAGTTAGCTTTTCTTCCTTACAGTTAGACAGAGATAGAAATGCTGTACCAAAACCAAGTGAAATTGATCACTTAGTAGGTATTTCCACTGCATATTTTTAAAAAGGACTACATGTATTCAAATAACATTGACTGAACTCCTATCTTGTGGACCAGTCACAGAGTATGAAACAGGGTTCATACAGGCCTGGAAAAGTCCTTAAATTTTGAGGTTTGCCCTAAAAAGACCCTAAAAACAAGTTTGACCCTAAAAAAACCCTTGAATTTATTCTGAAGGCCCTAAAAGCCCTTGAATTTGGTCAGTTGGGTGTCTGTATTTTGATATTAAGTGGTTGCAAATAGACTGATAGTCTGATACATGTATAAATAAATTAATAGATAAGTTACATTAAAATGGGCAATTTGAAGTTACCTGGCCCAACCAAAGGCCAAACTTCAACCTCCACTTCAAGTGTCGTTACTATGGACACGTAAGCAATTGTTTTATTGGTTTAATTGCCTTTACATCAATATTTTTTGCTAAAATTGTCCCTCTGATTAGGCCTTAAATTTGCAAAACAGACCCTGAAAAGACCATAAAAAGTCTTTAAATTTGGAGTCCAAATGTCTGTATGAACCTGCAGTCACAGGCTGGGTGTGAGGACCATTTTGTAGTGCTCGTTGTTTGGTCTATAGAACATGGTCATGATTATATCAGGTCTATGATGACTTTTAATTTTTATAGAACAATTGCTAATGATATCCATGAAACTAGTTTCATTCACTGCAGTTATTGCAATGTCCAATGTTAAGTTGTTTTAGTTTTTAAACAGACAAAATGTGGTAAGTTCATGGTTAAAGAGGTTAAACAGATTTATTTGGTGCTATGGTGTTGCTGTTCTCCTAGATTCAAGAATAGTGATAGTCATTTTGTCCCACCAGAAGTGGATTGGAGTGGAGGAGTTGAGTAATGTGGGTATACAAGCAAGTCGAGATTCTTTTACTTAAACAATCATGTATATCTAGATTGTCATTCACTCTCAACTCTGAGATAACAGAGAGAATGCAATGCCCTGAGAAAACCACAAACCTTTGGCAAGTGAATTGACAAACTGAGTTGTACTAGAATCTCTCCAAATGGGATTTGAATTTAGGCAGTGATAGGCACTGATACAGTTTGCTTGAGACCACTCGACCAGTGAAGTTATCCACCTGACACATGTTTATCAGTGTCCACAACTTTCTTTAGTTTTGGTTGAATCATTTTGGCACATTATATTTATAATATTTACAATTGGAATTGACCTTCTTTAGATTAACCTATTTGTTTTTTTCTGGCATTCAATTGTTCTTGAATACAGTGTGGGGTCATGACCTTTAATTATGTAACATTTAAATATCTTATTACGTCACAGAATATCATACTATTACGTCATGCATTGTTGGATTGGTCAGCATCCAAGTCTAATCACAACGTAAGTATCCTTATTTGGAGCAATCCCATATCTTTATCAGAATCTTGAATGAAATAAATTATTGTAGTGATAATTTTACATTTCGGACAATTGCTATAAATATTTTTTTATGATTGTTAATATAAGAAATAACATTCTATTTGAGTGTATTAATTCAGTATTATGAGAGTCAGGAATAGCATATTTATCTTCATTGAATATGCTATTCCTGACTCTCATTCATTATACCGAATTAATACACTCAAATAGAATGTTATTTCTTAATTTGATAAATATACGGGTTAGTAGATTATTTGTATGTTTGATTATTTATAGATGAGTGCTATATGGATTAAATCACTTGAAAAAAATCCATCTCTGATAAAAAGATACTTTCACTTATTGCAGAATGAGTAAGTTAATCTTTACATGATTTCTAATTAAGAATTGATGACAGCTTTTTCCTGGGCCATTAAGTAATGAACCAGGTTTTAAAACTAACAAATCTGATGAATTGCGAAACATAAAATTGAAAGTCATTTCTTCTATTTACAATATTTTCTTTCTTTGATTATCGACTAAATTTCTAATTCTGTAAAATGAAAAGAAATTTTAATGTTTTTAAAAAGAAATTAACAGAGGCTTAGACTTAGAAATGGAACAACCAATTAATTAAACCCCACCCCCATTCCTAAAATATTCTCAGTTTTATGGGAAAAAATTTAAAGGAAATAATAATATTCTGCATAAATGTTATTGGGTTTCCTGGGTACTCTGGTGAACCTCATTATAAAAGAGCGGTCTGAAGCCATATATACTAACTGAGCTATCATGGTATTTGGAAAATATGTTTGCATTGTCAAAGTTCTACAATAACCATGGTAACCCTATTTTCCACTTTATTGCAGTAAATATAGAGATGTTCGACACGCAGCACAGTATAGTACAGACGACATGGCCACTATGATAGCAGAAGAGTTCATAAGGTAAGACCGTTACTGTAAACCACTTATATACTTAATTAAAAGATTTTACTTTACTAAAGAGATAAGCTTGGTTTTATTTTGACACCCTAAAGTTTTGCATGCATACAAATAAATAACTATAAATAATTTTAGTACAGCAGTTTTATTTAAGTGGAAAGGTCTGACAGGAAAACACACAAAATAATACTGTTGCTAAAATTTCCTTGTTTAACAACAGTACACAATCTTGATACAAAATACAGAAGATTTTTTGTCATACTCCTAAAAGAGCAGCAGCCAGAGTCAAAATAAAATTTCATGTTAAATGTTACTGATCAACAAATGTTAAAGTGTTTGGTTTTAATCATTTGATGAGCTAGACATGCACATCAGCTACATTTTATCTACTTACATCTACTCTCTGTTTTTGTTTTTGCTATTTATATATTTGAAGCAGATTTTAATTCTTGTAATGTTTTCTACCATATTTTCATTTTTTAGATGTTTGACTAAGTTTAGGCATTGAAGAATACTTTTTGCATGTCATGCATTACTTTTTTGTCTCTATATAAGGATTATCAGTGAAAGATAATTTGCTACAAAGTTTCATTAATTTATAAATTTGGTTTTATGCAAGGTTCAATAAAGTGAATTTATTTAAAATTCTAAAACATTTTAACTAGCCGTTATTTATCAGGTGAGCGTATCAGACCCATTTGGCCTCTTATTGATATGAGGGTTTTAATTGGGCAAATAATTAATGTGTAGATGCGCTACAATCTGACAACTGTAACATGGTGTCTCTGGTTGCAATAATACCGGTAGTACCCATTAAAACTTGTACCTGTAATTAGGTTCCAAAACAAAGTGGGAGACATATAGTGTTTACTTCATTTCTTCCAACCAAGATTTTGTCTGCCATCTTTCTTCAACTCTATTTAACACATCTTTATGAAACTGTATAGGAACAATCTTTGAGTGTAGTAGATATGCCATTTGCTATTCATAGTTTGATCATGCACATGGCAGGACTAAAAGGGCTCTGTTGGGGATTGTCTGGAGGACAATTTTGGAATGGTATCCCATTTCAGTTATACTAGTATTTTGTTTAAATTAACCGTTATGATATGGTTTCAGGAATTATGGAGATGATGCCTTCCCTGTTTTAAACACCACTGGTTTTGATGTACTTAACACAATAAGAGTAGACCTTGATAAAACTGTGAGTTTATTTAAATTGTACAGGATTGATTGAATAGGGTTTTAAGTCACAGTCAAGAATATTTCATTTATATTGAGATGTTACTATCTATATGGGAAGTGGCAGATATTTTAACCTGTCAGTGCACTCGGGGCAATGTGCAGGGAGGGTTCTTTAACCTGTCACACCTTCCATGACATGGGGTTTGGGTTGTAAGGTCTCATCCGAAGGACCCTGTGACTTTCATTTCTAATACTGAGCGCTTGGCAAAAGAAAAGTCACTGCCTATTTTTAAGTCTTGTTCTGACCCAGTCAAGGTTTCAACCCATGACCTCCCACATGCAAAGCGAGCACTCTACCAACTGAGCTACCATAATGGTGTCATTGTAAAAGAGATGTAAGAAATTAATTACTGTGAAATCATTAATTTTGTGGTGTTCCAATTTTCGTTATTTTGTAGGCA
The DNA here is from genome assembly GCA_021292105.1 of Anadara kagoshimensis. Lineage (NCBI taxonomy): Eukaryota > Metazoa > Mollusca > Bivalvia > Arcoida > Arcidae > Anadara > Anadara kagoshimensis. The sequence goes on from CM037870.1 coordinate 63,078,386, forward strand.
TCCTGACCAATAATTTTACATGACAATGAAGTATGTGTAGTATATTTTACAAACTGACCTGAAAAAGCTTAATTCATGAATCTATCACCCCACCAAATGGGTTTTTTCCTAGAACCATGAAAACCATGAAAATTTGATACTACAAAAATTAATAATTTCACTGTGGAGTGGAGTAATGGTGTTTTATGCCCTAGTCAAGATTCTTGCACTTCCGCTCTAGGATGGATAAGGTATCCAGAGCTTCAAAAGAAAGCCACTTACCTTTGGTGTGTGAACTAGGATCCTCTGAAGTGGGATTGATAAACCTAGGCAGTGAGATCAAAGCACTATGATCTGTAAGTGCACACATTAGACCTTTTGGTCACTAAGACCCAGAAAAGGATTTTAACTGTTAAAAAAAAACAATTTATAAATGAATGGGGGGGTGAACCTATTGAGTGAGAGGGGCTGTGATTTGTAAGTGTGTGCTTTAGATAACTTGACCACTGAGAAACCTGAATTAAATGACATGTGTATCAGTCTTTGAACTCCTTTTTAACAGTCAGTTGGTAGGTGGAAGGTAGAGTACAAATAATTGAGGGGGTGTTATAATGAGCTTTTACTTGTTTTATCCAGGCAATACAGTGTAATTCAACATTATTAGATATACTGATCAAATCTGGTCTGTACTCAAGTTTAGAAGATGCATTAAATCGACACAAAGTGAACCAACGTAAATATGTGCCGTATTTCTCGCTCAGTGAAGAGTTCCGAGGAGTATTACAGAGAACAGTGAACTTGGTTAAAATGGTTGACCCTGAATTCACACTTGGCCAAATTGATGTTATGGTTACACATCAGAATGAGGTACATATACAAGGAAAGACTTTTGTTCTGGCTTTTTGAGAAAAGGGTGCATGACTTTGGGAATTTCAAAATTGGAAGTCAAGCACCAAGTATTTTCCCTAAAGCAAACAAATATTTTCAAATTCGGAATTTCAAATTTGAACATCTTGAAAGAGGTACATGTAAAGTAGTCTTTTTTGGTTTATTGAGAAGAAGTGATGACTGTGGGAATTAAGCAAACAAAAATTAGAAATTCAAAATTGAAAATCAAGCAATTTCCCATAAAGAAATACAGATAAATTGGAGAGTACCGGTAACATATAATTTAAATAATGATGCAGATTTAGTTTATATATACATAATACAAAAAGGTCTTGAGGTCAGCTATTTTGTATAAAAGTAAGGTGAGGGTATTTTGTAAAAATACAGGTAACTCAAAACATTTAGTGCTCAGCCAGAGACTCTCATTTAAGAAATCGATTTAGAATAAAATGATCTTGTTTTGTTTCAGAAATGTTGGCTAGAAGGTGACCAGAGAGTTGTAGTTCCTTACTGGATGTTAGATAAAGACAAGTTACATTCTGCTTGTACTTTCTGTGAGGGCTGTCAACAGGTAATTCAATTAATTTAGAGACACCTTGGTGGTCATGTGGTCTAAAGAGCCAGCTTATGGATCACAGCATCTCACCGACTAGGCTCGGATCCCACTTAAGGCACATCCTAGTGTGGAAAAGTTTGTCAGTTGGCTTGCTGAAGGTTTTGCTGGTTTTCTCCAGGCATTACAGTTTTCTTCACCATCTGACCAACTTGATATGAGTTAAAGATTTTATCTTGCCTGGGGTGTAAAACACCATTTACACTACTCAATTGCTATAGAAAATTGTGATTTCTCAAAACAAGACATGGCCTTCCACAGACATGACATACATGGTTATGTTAATGATTATCAAACTTATGTTTGTGAAATGTATGACTCCTATGGCAACCAATTGGCTTACAGCTTACAAGTTGTATATCATCTTGGGTCTGTCGTCGTCGGAGGAGGAAAAGCACTAATAGCAATTCAAATCAGTGTTTCTCACTTATTTAAGCTAGAATCAAAATTAAACTAGGTCATAGTAGGAAAACATATTATTAGTTTGCTTGCTGGATGTTAAATGATAGTACAGTAAAACCTTGTTTTATTATCAACAATTGTTCACTCAGATTTTGGCTTTGGTGTTTGGCGATACATAAAGGGAGACTTGTAAAGAAAACTTAGAAGAAACAGATTTTAGGAACTAAAAAAATTGTGATGATAAGGGAGATGTTAAAGTTATTGAGAGTATAAAAATAAGTTTACACTGTTTTGTATTTTCAGTGTTTTTGTAGGGAGGTTTTTGTTTGTCAGAGTATATTGAACACCAACTTCTTTAAGAAAACCACAGAAAAACCAGACGATCAACTGTTAGTAGATGTAAATTCAAAGCAGATCATGGTTAATGGCCAAATACTGTATATAATGCACAACCTTCTTAATAACAAGGTAAATCTTATATCTTCAAAGAGAGTTCTAGCATAGTTATTGGTTAACTTTTCAAGGTGCATGAAACTATCTTTATATATCTGCCCAGGTATATCAACACACATGACATTCAGTGGCTAAAGGAAAGTAACTCATATTACAGGTGTCTATTTACAGTAACAAGCATTGCAACACATGGCAACAAGGTATGTAAGTCTCACAGACTGCATAAATGAAGTTAAAAAGTCGGACAAGTGTTGTCTGGAAGGGTGAAAAAAATGGTATATGGTGTAAATAAATGTTTAACAGGTTACATGGGACTGTGTAACCAGCCAAAAGCCTGTACAATGTATAACCACTAATGTCCCCTAGTTTTTGGATGGAGTAGACAATCAGTCAACAAGGAACTGCTAAGTCTAGAAAAAACAATGGTAATCACCTGGTACTCATGTTAGCATCAACATTCAATGTTACAGCTTACTTGATTCAAATCCCCAACTACTTGTGCCAGTATCAACACCAAATGTTACAGCTTCTAATTTCACAAATGTAAAGTTTTCTGATTGACTGGATATGCAAGCTTATGACCACACTGTTTTATTGTGGCCCTACCAGATATAAAATGTCTCACATAATAAGGCATCAGACAACAAGTGTTGACAAGTAAAACAAGTAAAAAGAAAATACCAAGACATACAGCATTGTTAATCTGCTTGATTTTGGGTTGAAAATAGGCTCTGCTAATCTCAAGGTCCAAAGCTTAATTTTTCTTAAATATGTTTCCAAATTTTCACAGAATTGTAATATTTACATCTTTATTATGTTTTCCCAATTAAAATTTTTCTGCATAAGCACTGTTTATTGTCCAAAAGGGTTTACCAGCATGTGTGGGACATTTATTCACTTTGGATATGGAGTTGCATCAGTTAATGTTTTTGCTGAAAAGTTATTCAGTGGTTTTTTTGTCATTTTCCAAATATCTTGCATAAATATAATATGACTGGTCACTGGCACAGTTTGATGGACCTCATTTCCATTGGACTTGGTCTTAGACTGGTTCACCTTTTTCCTATGGGACCCTGACTTAGTACCAAAAATAGGATGAGACATCCCTGAAACATAATTATAGGTAGTAAATGTCCTTGGTAATATACATGAGATAATATTAATTCCTTTCAGGAAAGTAAATGCAAGATAGGTGGTAACCATGGTGACAACAGAGATTTATCTGATAAACCTGGATCTGGGACAAGTTCAACTGAATTGATGGAAAATCTAGCAAATGTGTTATGGGTAATAAAGATGAACCAGGCAGTAATGATGGAGAAACGACGTCCAATATATCTATAGAAGATGTAGTTGATAGAGAAAAAAATATATTGAACAAATTCAAAGTTACAGGTAAGTGGAAGGTGTGTGTATTAACCGAGCTAAAATACAATTCAGTAAACATAAATAATTAAATTATGCAACTCCCAGAACTCAAAGTAAGAATAGTGTTTGACCATCAGAAAGAGACAAGCATGACAACTTTGCTTTTGTTTATATCAAGGTGGTCAGTTTCTGGAATGGTGGAGGAAAACAGAGTGTCTGGGAAAACACTGACCTTTTAAAAGTAAACTAACAAATTTTCTCGCAATAAAATCTGCCTGAATTAGATTCAAATCTAAGCATTGAGAGAGCCCCTCTGATCTGTAAGGTTGCTATTAGATTCCTTTCAGTCTATGAAATAGTATGTTGCACATACACATGTCAATAATTTATGAATGTTTTAATAATATTTTGTTTTTAAATATGATCATTTCCAGGAACAGTTACAGACGAAAAGAATCTTACTCACAGAAAATAAGTGAAATGCAGAAAGAAATTACAAAAATAGAATCACAATTGATGTGTAAAGAAATAGGACTTATTAATGAGGAAACATTCTATACGTGATGCATGTGAGGTCGAGATAAAGCAATACAGACAAAGCAACTGTAAGTTATCTCAATACAGAACAAAGCAACTGTAAGTTATCTCAATACAGAACAAAGCAACTGTAAGTTATCTCAATACAGAACAAAGCAACTACAAAGCAACTGTAAGTTATCTCAATACAGAACAAAGCAACTGTAAGTTATCTCAATACAGAACAAAGCAACTGTAAGTTATCTCAATACAGAACAAAGCAACTGTAAGTTATCTCAATACAGAACAAAGCAACTGTAAGTTATCTCAATACAGAACAAAGCAACTGTAAGTTATCTCAATACAGAACAAAGCAACTGTAAGTTATCGCAATACAGAACAAAGCAACTTTAAGTTATCTCAATACAGAACAAAGCAACTGTTAGTTATCTCAATACAGATCAAAGCAATGGTTAGTTATCTCAATACAGAACAAAGCAACTGTAAGTTATCGCAATACAGATCAAAGCAACTGTAAGTTATCTCAATACAGAACAAAGCAACTGTTAGTTATCTCAATACAGATCAAAGCAATGGTTAGTTATCTCAATACAGAACAAAGCAACTGTAAGTTATCGCAATACAGATCAAAGCAACTGTAAGTTATCTCAATACATAACAAAGCAACTGTAAGTTATCTCAATACAGAACAAAGCAACTACAAAGCAACTGTAAGTTATCTCAATACAGAACAAAGCAACTGTAAGTTATCTCAATACAGAACAAAGCAACTGTAAGTTATCTCAATACAGAACAAAGCAACTGTAAGTTATCTCAATACAGAACAAAGCAACTGTAAGTTATCTCAATACAGAACAAAGCAACTGTAAGTTATCTCAATACAGAACAAAGCAACTACAAAGCAACTGTAAGTTATCTCAATACAGAACAAAGCAACTTTAAGTTATCTCAATACAGAACAAAGCAACTTTAAGTTATCTCAATACAGATCAAAGCAACTGTAAGTTATCTCAATACAGACAAAGCAACTGTAAGTTATCTCAATACAGAACAAAGCAACTGTAAGTTATCTCAATACAGAACAAAGCAACTGTTAGTTATCTCAATACAGAACAAAGCAACTGTAAGTTATCTCAATACAGAACAAAGCAACTGTAAGTTATTTCAATACAGAACAAAGCAACTGTAAGTTATCTCAATACAGAACAAAGCAACTGTAAGTTATCTCAATACAGAACAAAGCAACTGTAAGTTATCTCAATACAGAACAAAGCAACTGTAAGTTATCTCAATACAGAACAAAGCAACTACAAAGCAACTGTAAGTTATCTCAATACAGAACAAAGCAACTTTAAGTTATCTCAATACAGAACAAAGCAACTTTAAGTTATCTCAATACAGATCAAAGCAACTGTAAGTTATCTCAATACAGAACAAAGCAACTACAAAGCAACTGTAAGTTATCTCAATACAGAACAAAGCAACTGTAAGTTATCGCAATACAGAACAAAGCAACTGTAAGTTATCTCAATACAGAACAAAGCAACTGTAAGTTATCTCAATACAGAACAAAGCAACTGTAAGTTATCTCAATACAGAACAAAGCAACTGTAAGTTATCTCAATACAGAACAAAGCAACTACAAAGCAACTGTAAGTTATCTCAATACAGAACAAAGCAACTGTAAGTTATCTCAATACAGATCAAAGCAATGGTTAGTTATCTCAATACAGAACAAAGCAACTGTAAGTTATCGCAATACAGAACAAAGCAACTACAAAGCAACTGTAAGTTATCTCAATACAGAACAAAGCAACTGTAAGTTATCTCAATACAGAACAAAGCAACTGTAAGTTATCTCAATACAGAACAAAGCAACTACAAAGCAACTGTAAGTTATCTCAATACAGAACAAAGCAACTGTAAGTTATCGCAATACAGAACAAAGCAACTGTAAGTTATCTCAATACAGAACAAAGCAACTGTAAGTTATCTCAATACAGAACAAAGCAACTGTAAGTTATCTCATACAGAACAAAGCAACTACAAAGCAACTGTAAGTTATCTCAATACAGAACAAAGCAACTGTTAGTTATCTCAATACAGAGCAAAGCAACTGTAAGTTATCTCAATACAGAACAAAGCAACTGTTAGTTATCTCAATACAGAACAAAGCAACTACAAAGCAACTGTAAGTTATCTCAATACAGAACAAAGAAACTGTTAGTTATCTCAATACAGAGCAAAGCAACTGTAAGTTATCTCAATACAGAACAAAGCAACTGTAAGTTATCGCAATACAGAACAAAGCAACTGTAAGTTATCTCAATACAGAACAAAGCAACTGTAAGTTATCTCAATACAGAACAAAGCAACTGTAAGTTATCTCAATACAGAACAAAGCAACTGTAAGTTATCGCAATACAGAACAAAGCAACTGTAAGTTATCTCAATACAGAACAAAGCAACTGTAAGTTATCTCAGTACAGAACAAAGCAACTGTAAGTTATCTCAATACAGAACAAAGCAACGGTTAGTTATCTCAATACAGAACAAAGCAACTGTAAGTTATCGCAATACAGAACAAAGCAACTGTAAGTTATCTCAATACAGAACAAAGCAACTGTAAGTTATCTCAGTACAGAACAAAGCAACTGTAAGTTATCTCAATACAGAACAAAGCAACGGTTAGTTATCTCAATACAGAACAAAGCAACTGTTAGTTATCTCAATACAGAACAAAGCAACTGTAAGTTATCTCAATACAGAACAAAGCAACTGTAAGTTATCTCAATACAGAACAAAGCAACTGTAAGTTATCGCAATACAGAACAAAGCAACTGTAAGTTATCTCAATACAGAACAAAGCAACGGTTAGTTATCTCAGTACAGAACAAAGCAACTGTAAGTTATCGCAATACAGAACAAAGCAACGGTTAGTTATCTCAATACAAAACAAAGCAACTACAAAGCAACTGTAAGTTATCTCAATACAGAACAAAGCAACTGTTAGTTATCTCAATACAGAGCAAAGCAACTGTAAGTTATCTCAATACAGAACAAAGCAACTGTAAGTTATCTCAATACAGAACAAAGCAACTGTAAGTTATCTCAATACAGATCAAAGCAACTGTAAGTTATCTCAATACAGAACAAAGCAACTGTAAGTTATCTCAATACAGAACAAAGCAACTGTAAGTTATCGCAATACAGAACAAAGCAACTGTAAGTTATCTCAATACAGATCAAAGCAACTGTAAGTTATCTCAATACAGATCAAGCAACTGTAAGTTATCTCAATACAGATCAAAGCAATGGTTAGTTATCTCAATACAGAACAAAGCAACTGTAAGTTATCGCAATACAGAACAAAGCAACTGTAAGTTATCTCAATACAGAACAAAGCAACTGTAAGTTATCTCAATACAGATCAAAGCAACTGTAAGTTATCTCAATACAGATCAAAGCAATGGTTAGTTATCTCAATACAGAACAAAGCAACTGTAAGTTATCGCAATACAGAACAAAGCAACTACAAAGCAACTGTAAGTTATCTCAATACAGAACAAAGCAACTGAGTTTTCTCAATACAGAACAAAGCAACTGTAAGTTATCTCAATACAGAACAAAGCAACTGTAAGTTATCTCAATACAGAACAAAGCAACTGTAAGTTATCTCAATACAGAACAAAGCAACTGTAAGTTATCGCAATACAGAACAAAGCAACTACAAAGCAACTGTAAGTTATCTCAATACAGAACAAAGCAACTGTAAGTTATCTCAATACAGAACAAAGCAACTGTAAGTTATCTCAATACAGAACAAAGCAACTGTAAGTTATCGCAATACAGAACAAAGCAACTGTAAGTTATCTCAATACAGAACAAAGCAACTGTAAGTTATCGCAATACAGAACAAAGCAACTGTAAGTTATCTCAATACAGAACAAAGCAACTGTAAGTTATCTCAATACAGAACAAAGCAACTGTAAGTTATCTCAATACAGAACAAAGCAACTTAAGTTATCTCAATACAGAACAAAGCAACTGTAAGTTATCTCAATACAGAACAAAGCAACTACAAAGCAACTTTAAGTTATCTCAATACAGAACAAAGCAACTTTAAGTTACCTCAATACAGAACAAAGCAACTGTAAGTTATCTCAATACAGAACAAAGCAACTGTAAGTTATCGCAATACAGAACAAAGCAACTGTAAGTTATCTCAATACAGAACAAAGCAACTTTAAGTTATCTCAATACAGAGCAAAGCAACTGTAAGTTATCTCAATACAGAACAAAGTAACTACAAAGCAACTTTAAGTTATCTCAATACAGAACAAAGCAACTTTAAGTTATCTCAATACATAACAAAGCAACTGTAAGTTATCTCAATACAGAACAAAGCAACTGTAAGTTATCTCAATACAGAACAAAGCAACTACAAAGCAACTGTAAGTTATCTCAATACATAACAAAGCAACTGTAAGTTATCGCAATACAGAACAAAGCAACTGTAAGTTATCTCAATACAGAACAAAGCAACTGTAAGTTATATCAATACAGAACAAAGCAACTTTAAGTTATCTCAATACAGAGCAAAGCAACTACAAAGCAACTTTAAGTTATCTCAATACATAACAAAGCAACTGTAAGTTATCTCAATACAGAACAAAGCAACTGTAAGTTATCTCAATACAGAACAAAGCAACTACAAAGCAACTGTAAGTTATCTCAATACATAACAAAGCAACTGTAAGTTATCGCAATACAGAACAAAGCAACTGTAAGTTATCTCAATACAGAACAAAGCAACTGTAAGTTATCGCAATACAGAACAAAGCAACTGTAAGTTATCTCAATACAGAACAAAGCAACTTTAATTTATCTCAATACAGAACAAAGCATTTGTAAGTTATCTCAATACATAACAAAGCAACTGTAAGTTATCTCAATACAGAACAAAGCAACTGTAAGTTATCTCAATACAGAACAAAGCAACTACAAAGCAACTGTAAGTTATCTCAATACAGAACAAAGCAACTTTAAGTTATCTCAATACAGAACAAAGCAACTGTAAGTTATCTCAATACAGAACAAAGCAACTGTAAGTTATCTCAATACAGAACAAAGCAACTGTAAGTTATCTCAATACAGAACAAAGCAACTACAAAGCAACTTTAAGTTATCTCAATACATAACAAAGCAACTACAAAGCAACTGTAAGTTATCTCAATACAGAACAAAGCAACTTTAAGTTATCTCAATACAGAACAAAGTAACTACAAAGCAACTTTAAGTTATCTCAATACAGAACAAAGCAACTGTAAGTTATCTCAATACAGAACAAAGCAACTGTAAGTTATCTCAATACAGAACAAAGCAACTTTAAGTTATCTCAATACAGAACAAAGTAACTACAAAGCAACTTTAAGTTATCTCAATACAGAACAAAGCAACTTTAAGTTATCTCAATACAGAACAAAGCAACTACAAAGCAACTGTAAGTTATCGCAATACAGAACAAAGCAACTGTAAGTTATCTCAATACAGAACAAAGCAACTGTAAGTTATCTCAATACAGAACAAAGCAACTGTAAGTTATCTCAATACAGATCAAAGCAACTGTAAGTTATCTCAATACAGAACAAAGCAACTGTAAGTTATCTCAATACAGATCAAAGCAACTGTAAGTTATCTCAATACAGAACAAAGCAACTGTAAGTTATCTCAATACAGAACAAAGCAACTGTAAGTTATCTCAATACAGAACAAAGCAACTTTAAGTTATCTCAATACAGAACAAAGCAACTTTAAGTTATCTCAATACAGATCAAAGCAACTGTAAGTTATCTCAATACAGAACAAAGCAACTACAAAGCAACTGTAAGTTATCTCAATACAGAACAAAGCAACTGTAAGTTATCGCAATACAGAACAAAGCAACTGTAAGTTATCTCAATACAGAACAAAGCAACTGTAAGTTATCTCAATACAGAACAAAGCAACTGTAAGTTATCTCAATACAGAACAAAGGAACTGTAAGTTATCTCAATACAGAACAAAGCAACTACAAAGCAACTGTAAGTTATCTCAATACAGAACAAAGCAACTACAAAGCAACTGTAAGTTATCTCAATACAGAACAAAGCAACTGTTAGTTATCTCAATACAGAGCAAAGCAACTGTAAGTTATCTCAATACAGAACAAAGCAACTACAAAGCAACTGTAAGTTATCTCAATACAGAACAAAGCAACTGTAAGTTATCTCAATACAGAACAAAGCAACTGTAAGTTATCTCAATACAGAACAAAGCAACTACAAAGCAACTGTAAGTTATCTCAATACAGAACAAAGCAACTGTAAGTTATCGCAATACAGAACAAAGCAACTGTAAGTTATCTCAATACAGAACAAAGCAACTGTAAGTTATCTCAATACAGAACAAAGCAACTGTAAGTTATCTCAATACAGAACAAAGCAACTACAAAGCAACTGTAAGTTATCTCAATACAGAACAAAGCAACTGTTAGTTATCTCAATACAGAGCAAAGCAACTGTAAGTTATCTCAATACAGAACAAAGCAACTGTTAGTTATCTCAATACAGAACAAAGCAACTACAAAGCAACTGTAAGTTATCTCAATACAGAACAAAGCAACTGTTAGTTATCTCAATACAGAGCAAAGCAACTGTAAGTTATCTCAATACAGAACAAAGCAACTGTAAGTTATCGCAATACAGAACAAAGCAACTGTAAGTTATCTCAATACAGAACAAAGCAACTGTAAGTTATCTCAATACAGAACAAAGCAACTGTAAGTTATCTCAATACAGAACAAAGCAACTGTAAGTTATCGCAATACAGAACAAAGCAACTGTAAGTTATCTCAATACAGAACAAAGCAACTGTAAGTTATCTCAGTACAGAACAAAGCAACTGTAAGTTATCTCAATACAGAACAAAGCAACGGTTAGTTATCTCAATACAGAACAAAGCAACTGTAAGTTATCGCAATACAGAACAAAGCAACTGTAAGTTATCTCAATACAGAACAAAGCAACTGTAAGTTATCTCAGTACAGAACAAAGCAACTGTAAGTTATCTCAATACAGAACAAAGCAACGGTTAGTTATCTCAATACAGAACAAAGCAACTGTTAGTTATCTCAATACAGAACAAAGCAACTGTAAGTTATCTCAATACAGAACAAAGCAACTGTAAGTTATCTCAATACAGAACAAAGCAACTGTAAGTTATCGCAATACAGAACAAAGCAACTGTAAGTTATCTCAATACAGAACAAAGCAACGGTTAGTTATCTCAGTACAGAACAAAGCAACTGTAAGTTATCGCAATACAGAACAAAGCAACGGTTAGTTATCTCAATACAAAACAAAGCAACTACAAAGCAACTGTAAGTTATCTCAATACAGAACAAAGCAACTGTAGTTATCTCAATACAGAGCAAAGCAACTGTAAGTTATCTCAATACAGAACAAAGCAACTGTAAGTTATCTCAATACAGAACAAAGCAACTGTAAGTTATCTCAATACAGATCAAAGCAACTGTAAGTTATCTCAATACAGAACAAAGCAACTGTAAGTTATCTCAATACAGAACAAAGCAACTGTAAGTTATCGCAATACAGAACAAAGCAACTGTAAGTTATCTCAATACAGATCAAAGCAACTGTAAGTTATCTCAATACAGATCAAAGCAACTGTAAGTTATCTCAATACAGATCAAAGCAATGGTTAGTTATCTCAATACAGAACAAAGCAACTGTAAGTTATCGCAATACAGAACAAAGCAACTGTAAGTTATCTCAATACAGAACAAAGCAACTGTAAGTTATCTCAATACAGATCAAAGCAACTGTAAGTTATCTCAATACAGATCAAAGCAATGGTTAGTTATCTCAATACAGAACAAAGCAACTGTAAGTTATCGCAATACAGAACAAAGCAACTACAAAGCAACTGTAAGTTATCTCAATACAGAACAAAGCAACTGTAAGTTATCTCAATACAGATCAAAGCAACTGTAAGTTATCTCAATACAGAACAAAGCAACTGTAAGTTATCTCAATACAGATCAAAGCAACTGTAAGTTATCTCAATACAGAACAAAGCAACTGTAAGTTATCGCAATACAGAACAAAGCAACTACAAAGCAACTGTAAGTTATCTCAATACAGAACAAAGCAACTGTAAGTTATCTCAATACAGAACAAAGCAACTGTAAGTTATCTCAATACAGAACAAAGCAACTGTAAGTTATCGCAATACAGAACAAAGCAACTGTAAGTTATCTCAATACAGAACAAAGCAACTGTAAGTTATCTCAATACAGAACAAAGCAACTGTAAGTTATCTCAGTACAGAACAAAGCAACTGTAAGTTATCTCAATACAGAACAAAGCAACGGTTAGTTATCTCAATACAGAACAAAGCAACTGTTAGTTATCTCAATACAGAACAAAGCAACTGTAAGTTATCTCAATACAGAACAAAGCAACTGTAAGTTATCTCAATACAGAACAAAGCAACTGTAAGTTATCGCAATACAGAACAAAGCAACTGTAAGTTATCTCAATACAGAACAAAGCAACGGTTAGTTATCTCAGTACAGAACAAAGCAACTGTAAGTTATCGCAATACAGAACAAAGCAACGGTTAGTTATCTCAATACAGAACAAAGCAACTACAAAGCAACTGTAAGTTATCTCAATACAGAACAAAGCAACTGTTAGTTATCTCAATACAGAGCAAAGCAACTGTAAGTTATCTCAATACAGAACAAAGCAACTGTAAGTTATCTCAATACAGAACAAAGCAACTGTATGTTATCTCAATACAGATCAAAGCAACTGTAAGTTATCTCAATACAGAACAAAGCAACTGTAAGTTATCTCAATACAGAACAAAGCAACTGTAAGTTATCGCAATACAGAACAAAGCAACTGTAAGTTATCTCAATACAGATCAAAGCAACTGTAAGTTATGTCAATACAGATCAAAGCAACTGTAAGTTATCTCAATACAGATCAAAGCAATGGTTAGTTATCTCAATACAGAACAAAGCAACTGTAAGTTATCGCAATACAGAACAAAGCAACTGTAAGTTATCTCAATACAGAACAAAGCAACTGTAAGTTATCTCAATACAGATCAAAGCAACTGTAAGTTATCTCAATACAGATCAAAGCAATGGTTAGTTATCTCAATACAGAACAAAGCAACTGTAAGTTATCGCAATACAGAACAAAGCAACTACAAAGCAACTGTAAGTTATCTCAATACAGAACAAAGCAACTGAGTTTTCTCAATACAGAACAAAGCAACTGTAAGTTATCTCAATACAGAACAAAGCAACTGTAAGTTATCTCAATACAGAACAAAGCAACTGTAAGTTATCTCAATACAGAACAAAGCAACTGTAAGTTATCGCAATACAGAACAAAGCAACTACAAAGCAACTGTAAGTTATCTCAATACAGAACAAAGCAACTGTAAGTTATCTCAATACAGAACAAAGCAACTGTAAGTTATCTCAATACAGAACAAAGCAACTGTAAGTTATCGCAATACAGAACAAAGCAACTGTAAGTTATCTCAATACAGAACAAAGCAACTGTAAGTTATCGCAATACAGAACAAAGCAACTGTAAGTTATCTCAATACAGAACAAAGCAACTGTAAGTTATCTCAATACAGAACAAAGCAACTGTAAGTTATCTCAATACAGAACAAAGCAACTTTAAGTTATCTCAATACAGAACAAAGCAACTGTAAGTTATCTCAATACAGAACAAAGCAACTACAAAGCAACTTTAAGTTATCTCAATACAGAACAAAGCAACTTTAAGTTATCTCAATACAGAACAAAGCAACTGTAAGTTATCTCAATACAGAACAAAGCAACTGTAAGTTATCGCAATACAGAACAAAGCAACTGTAAGTTATCTCAATACAGAACAAAGCAACTTTAAGTTATCTCAATACAGAGCAAAGCAACTGTAAGTTATCTCAATACAGAACAAAGTAACTACAAAGCAACTTTAAGTTATCTCAATACAGAACAAAGCAACTTTAAGTTATCTCAATACATAACAAAGCAACTGTAAGTTATCTCAATACAGAACAAAGCAACTGTAAGTTATCTCAATACAGAACAAAGCAACTACAAAGCAACTGTAAGTTATCTCAATACAAAACAAAGCAACTGTAAGTTATCGCAATACAGAACAAAGCAACTGTAAGTTATCTCAATACAGAACAAAGCAACTGTAAGTTATATCAATACAGAACAAAGCAACTTTAAGTTATCTCAATACAGAGCAAAGCAACTACAAAGCAACTTTAAGTTATCTCAATACATAACAAAGCAACTGTAAGTTATCTCAATACAGAACAAAGCAACTGTAAGTTATCTCAATACAGAACAAAGCAACTACAAGCAACTGTAAGTTATCTCAATACATAACAAAGCAACTGTAAGTTATCGCAATACAGAACAAAAGCAACTGTAAGTTATCTCAATACAGAACAAAGCAACTGTAAGTTATCGCAATACAGAACAAAGCAACTGTAAGTTATCTCAATACAGAACAAAGCAACTTTAATTTATCTCAATACAGAACAAAGCATTTGTAAGTTATCTCAATACATAACAAAGCAACTGTAAGTTATCTCAATACAGAACAAAGCAACTGTAAGTTATCTCAATACAGAACAAAGCAACTACAAAGCAACTGTAAGTTATCTCAATACAGAACAAAGCAACTTTAAGTTATCTCAATACAGAACAAAGCAACTGTAAGTTATCTCAATACAGAACAAAGCAACTGTAAGTTATCTCAATACAGAACAAAGCAACTGTAAGTTATCTCAATACAGAACAAAGCAACTACAAAGCAACTTTAAGTTATCTCAATACATAACAAAGCAACTACAAAGCAACTGTAAGTTATCTCAATACAGAACAAAGCAACTTTAAGTTATCTCAATACAGAACAAAGTAACTACAAAGCAACTTTAAGTTATCTCAATACAGAACAAAGCAACTGTAAGTTATCTCAATACAGAACAAAGCAACTGTAAGTTATCTCAATACAGAACAAAGCAACTTTAAGTTATCTCAATACAGAACAAAGTAACTACAAAGCAACTTTAAGTTATCTCAATACAGAACAAAGCAACTTTAAGTTATCTCAATACAGAACAAAGCAACTACAAAGCAACTGTAAGTTATCGCAATACAGAACAAAGCAACTGTAAGTTATCTCAATACAGAACAAAGCAACTGTAAGTTATCTCAATACAGAACAAAGCAACTGTAAGTTATCTCAATACAGATCAAAGCAACTGTAAGTTATCTCAATACAGAACAAAGCAACTGTAAGTTATCTCAATACAGATCAAAGCAACTGTAAGTTATCTCAATACAGAACAAAGCAACTGTAAGTTATCTCAATACAGAACAAAGCAACTGTAAGTTATCTCAATACAGAACAAAGCAACTGTAAGTTATCTCAATACAGATCAAAGCAACTACAAAGCAACTTTAAGTTATCTCAATACAGAACAAAGCAACTGTAAGTTATCTCAATACAGAACAAAGCAACTGTAAGTTATCGCAATACAGAACAAAGCAACTACAAAGCAACTGTAAGTTATCTCAATACAGAACAAAGCAACTGTAAGTTATCTCAATACAGATCAAAGCAACTGTAAGTTATCTCAATACAGATCAAAGCAACTACAAAGCAACTGTAAGTTATCTCAATACAGAACAAAGCAACTGTAAGTTATCTCAATACAGATCAAAGCAACTACTAAGCAACTGTAAGTTATCTCAATACAGAACAAAGCAACTGTAAGTTATCTCAATACAGATCAAAGCAACTGTAAGTTATCTCAATACAGAACAAAGCAACTGTAAGTTATCTCAATACAGAACAAAGCAACTGTAAGTTATCGCAATACAGAACAAAGCAACTGTAAGTTATCTCAATACAGAACAAAGCAACTGTAAGTTATCTCAATACAGAACAAAGCAACTGTAAGTTATCTCAATACAGATCAAAGCAACTGTAAGTTATCTCAATACAGAACAAAGCAACTGTAAGTTATCTCAATACAGAACAAAGCAACTGTAAGTTATCTCAATACAGATCAAAGCAACTGTAAGTTATCTCAATACAGAACAAAGCAACTGTAAGTTATCTCAATACAGAACAAAGCAACTACAAAGCAACTTTAAGTTATCTCAATACAGAACAAAGCAACTTTAAGTTATCTCAATACAGAACAAAGCAACTGTAAGTTATCTCAATACAGAACAAAGCAACTGTAAGTTATCTCAATACAGAACAAAGCAACTGTAAGTTATCTCAATACAGAACAAAGCAACTGTAAGTTATCTCAATACAGAACAAAGCAACTGTAAGTTATCTCAATACAGAACAAAGCAACTACAAAGCAACTTTAAGTTATCTCAATACAGAACAAAGCAACTGTAAGTTATCTCAATACAGAACAAAGCAACTGTAAGTTATCTCAATACAGAACAAAGCAACTACAAAGCAACTGTAAGTTATCTCAATACAGAACAAAGCAACTGTAAGTTATCTCAATACAGAACAAAGCAACTGTAAGTTATCTCAATACAGAACAAAGCAACTACAAAGCAACTTTAAGTTATCGCAATACAGAACAAAGCAACTGTAAGTTATCTCAATACAGAACAAAGCAACTGTAAGTTATCTCAATACAGAACAAAGCAACTGTAAGTTATCTCAATACAGAACAAAGCAACTGTAAGTTATCTCAATACAGAACAAAGCAACTACAAAGCAACTTTAAGTTATCGCAATACAGAACAAAGCAACTGTAAGTTATCTCAATACAGAACAAAGCAACTGTAAGTTATCTCAATACAGAACAAAGCAACTGTAAGTTATCTCAATACAGAACAAAGCAACTGTAAGTTATCTCAATACAGATCAAAGCAACTGTAAGTTATCTCAATACAGAACAAAGCAACTGTAAGTTATCTCAATACAGAACAAAGCAACTGTAAGTTATCTCAATACAGAACAAAGCAACTACAAAGCAACTTTAAGTTATCTCAATACAGAACAAAGCAACTGTAAGTTATCTCAATACAGAACAAAGCAACTGTAAGTTATCTCAATACAGAACAAAGCAACTGTAAGTTATCTCAATACAGAACAAAGCAACTGTAAGTTATCTCAATACAGAACAAAGCAACTGTAAGTTATCTCAATACAGAACAAAGCAACTGTAAGTTATCTCAATACAGAACAAAGCAACTGTAAGTTATCTCAATACAGAACAAAGCAACTACAAAGCAACTGTAAGTTATCTCAATACAGAACAAAGCAACTGTAAGTTATCTCAATACAGAACAAAGCAACTGTAAGTTATCTCAATACAGAACAAAGCAACTGTAAGTTATCTCAATACAGAACAAAGCAACTGTAAGTTATCTCAATACAGAACAAAGCAACTGTAAGTTATCTCAATACAGATCAAAGCAACTGTAAGTTATCTCAATACAGAACAAAGCAACTACAAAGCAACTGTAAGTTATCTCAATACATAACAAAGCAACTGTAAGTTATCTCAATACAGAACAAAGCAACTGTAAGTTATCTCAATACAGAACAAAGCAACTGTAAGTTATCTCAATACAGAACAAAGCAACTTTATGTTATCTCAATACAGAACAAAGCAACTACAAAGCAACTGTAAGTTATCTCAATACAGAACAAAGCAACTGTAAGTTATCTCAATACATAACAAAGCAACTGTAAGCTATCTCAATACAGAACAAAGCAACTGTAAGTTATCTCAATACAGAACAAAGCAACTTTAAGTTATCTCAATACAGAACAAAGCAACTACAAAGCAACTGTAAGTTATCTCAATACAGAACAAAGCAACTGTAAGTTATCTCAATACAGAACAAAGCAACTGTAAGTTATCTCAATACAGAACAAAGCAACTGTAAGTTATCTCAATACAGAACAAAGCAATTTTAAGTTATCTCAATACAGAACAAAGCAACTGTAAGTTATCTCAATACAGATCAAAGCAACTGTAAGTTATCTCAATACAGAACAAAGCAACTACAAAGCAACTGTAAGTTATCTCAATACATAACAAAGCAACTTTAAGTTATCTCAATACAGATCAAAGCAACTACAAAGCAACTGTAAGTTATCTCCCTAAATTCATGACACTTTTATATATATGATGTACATGGATGCATTTGAACACTCTAAGCAAAGTAAAAACTTTGAAACTGAATGGTGCAAAATGGGTTTAACGGTATGTATTATTGCACTTTTGATTTTTAAAATCTTAAAGAATCAAACATACATTTATATTTCAGGAAAAGTCACAAGTTTTAATAGTCTTTTGGATTACACATATAAAAATGTTTGTCAGTCCACTTGACGAAGGTTAGTGGTCTCTCTTGGCTCTCCATCGTTAGCTCTTGGATGGTGACTGAAAGTCACTGATATTCGTCAAGCAAACTGACAAACTTTCTCATTAGAATTTGCCCATGTGAGATTTGAACCTAGGCAGTGAGAGCAGCTGTGATCTGCAAGCAATTGCTTTAGTCTTAATAATAGGAAAACATTAAATAATAAGCTGCTGGACCTATTAAGGAAAGGAGTTGAGTAATGTAGTTTGTAGCCCCCTAGTCAAAAGTCTTTCACTTGTATCAAGGCGGTCAGTTCATGGATGATTGAGGAAACCGGAGTGCCCAATGATAACAAATAATCTTTGGCAAGCAAACTGACCAGTTGCCTCATTTTAAGATCTATCCAGAGTGGGATTCAACCCTAGTTAGTTAGAGGCACTGTGATCTGTAATCATGTGTTATAAAACCACAAGGCCACCAAGGCACTGGAACCATCAAGGGACCAGAGAAAACCATCAACCTTCAGCAAGGGTACTGACAAACTCTCTCATATTATACCTGTCCGGAAAGGGATTTGAACCTTGGTGGTAAGAGGCACTGTGATCTGTAGGCTGGTGCTTTAGACCACTAGGGCTCTGAGACCCCTGGACCTATTAAGGGATTAATTGTGGATTTATTAGTTAAATTTGCATTTCAGCAATCAGTTTTAGAACTGCAGAGAGTATTGAAAAGGAAAGATGACACAATAACAAGTATGAAACAAGAAATAGAACACAGAGAGAAGTTAATACAAAAACAACTATCTGAGGTATGTTACAATACATTACAAAGGTTATCAGGCTGCAGGGGCATGGGGATTGGATTGAAGTGGAGTGGAGTAATAGAGTTTTACACTTTAATGTATATAGAGTCAGCCACTTCTGGCTTTATGGAGGAAAACGGAGTGCCCAGAGAAAAACCACCAATCTTTGCAAGTGAACTTTCTCACACTAGGATCTGCTAAAGTAGCATTCATAGTTAGGCATTGAGAGTTACTATGTGTCAGTGCCCACTTTAGACCACTTTGCCTCTGAGGCCCCAGGGTAGAGGTTGGGTGTTTTACTGTGAGTCCTTCACACAAAAAAACATCATTTGCAGCAAATATTTTGTGAGGGAAATTTCTCTTTTGGAAATTTAGCAATTTTTTTTAAATTCTAAATTATCTAAAACTTTTCTCTTTGTCAGAAAAAAATAAAACAACAATAAAAAAAAACAATAGATGGTTTGTTGGACAATTTCAATGTTCAAGATTTATATGAAACCAGTTGTAGAATGTTAGAGGAAACTGGAGTGTTCAGAGAAAACACCCAGCTTTTGTAAGCAAACTTAAAAGAATTTCTCAAACTAATATTTGTACCTATTGAGACTCAAACCTGGGTTCTGAGAGGCATGGTCATCCATAAAATGGTACTTTTTTGTCTTTTCCTACTAAATTATTCAGCCAAATTTGGTAATCTTAGGAAAAATGCTGTCCAGATTTAATACTGTTGTGATGTTTCAATTTCAGATAGAAAATTTAACCATGTCTAATGATAGAAAAACACATATTTTAATTGAAGATTTATCTCATTATATACAACAACATCAAAACAGGTATGTACATTATATATCTGCAATTAATGAAAATTTAAGAAAATTAAAGATGGTATGATTTCAAACTTAAAATCCAAATAGGATGAAATTTAATAATATATGGTACTATGATATGTAAGTTTAAACTACTCAATACAAAACACCTTTGGTTCATGATATGTTAAAAACTTGAACTACTTAAGGTCACTGTGACCTTGAATGTTAGTAAAGGTCAAACATTTTTATAAGTAGACGAATGGAAACTGTCCAGAAAATTTATTTGTTAACCAATAAATGGAAATACTCAGGATATGTAAGGCAATTTTTTTCCAAAACAGATTTCATTATTCATGTTATTGGGCCTGTTGGTTTAAACTCAGACCATTTCATTTTTTTATTTATTGCTAAGACATTATTTTTTTCAGAACTAAAAGTTTGTCCCTTGTTTGTGCTGAAAAAAGTCAAGATTCAGATGAGGAAAGTAAAGATAAGTGGAAGTTACTGAGTGAACTTTGTGATTCTATACTAGAAGATCTACAGGTTAGTTTGTCAACTTGTCTTACCAGACATACCGGTCAGTATAAAGGAAATAAGCTGGTTTATATCAATCTGACAGCTTGCAAGACAGAATCGGGGCCTGGGTGTCAGAATGGTTCAATAATTGGTTGTCTTATCTGGTTTGCATGTTAACATTTTGCAGTAAGAGTATGTTTTACCATACAAACATTCATTGTCAACTTGACTGGTACTCTTTCTATTATTGTGCAAAGGTTAGGGACTTCGTAATGGCATTCCATTACCACTTGTTTCCAATATCTTTTTCAGTAACACCAATGACTTTTTTCTCAATAATTTCTGATTCTGGCGTGGTTTTTAGAATACTAAGGAAATCATGAAGTCATCATTTGATTAAAATATTGTGAGTTTGGTATCTGAACATCCAATAATCTTAATATATGAAAGTCTAATACATTAAAGTTATTAAGTTTAGTGGACTAATGGTATTTTGTGCCCCATTCAAGATTCTTTTAATTATATCAAGAAGTTCAGTTCTAAAATGGTGGAGAAAGTTCAAGTGCTCAGAGAAAACACCAGCCTTGGGCAAGCAACATTTAACTAACAAAGTGTCTCAAACTGAGTCTGCTGACTGCTGAGTGGGATTCAAACTAACACAGTGACAGGTGCTTTAATCCAGACACACATACTGTGGATAATTTGATCATCAATGACCACTTATTAAAGTTATTAATATTCACCTAAAAATGATAATTATATGTAGTGTTCTTTTACCATTTCAGAGAGACAAGTGCATATGTGTTGTGTGCAAGTTACAAAGAAAATCCCATGTTCTACAACCATGTGGACATTATTCATTCTGTGAGCAGTGTGTACTTCAACTCAAAACATCTCTCGGACATTGTCCTATATGTAAACAGCATATAGACCATTATCTTAGGGTTTATGAATGAATGGTATTTAACGCAGTTGTACTCAGAATTTACTGTCTGTGATAAAGCAATTCTGTGATAATGCGTCTGTGAACAGCCACAGTTTACTCAGAACAAACAGTCTATGATAAAGCAATTTTGTGATAATGATTCTGTGAAATCATTCATTTTTTGTTGTCTAATCTTGCAAAAATTGTTTTGCTTAAAATTACTTTATTTTGTATTTTTAAGCTTTACCACTTTATCAGTCAAAATTAAAAAATTTTGAGGGGGAGAGGGGGTGGTAAAATGGAAGTCTTTTCTTCCATGGTTCTATGAAAATACCATTTTTATGAGGTGATATATTGGTAATTTATCATTATAACTGTGCTAGTTTGTGATATATACTATTTTGTTGACATGTAAATCAGTGGAGCAGCTTGTCCAGAAAACAACTAAATTCATTAAATTTTGTGACATCCAATTTTCACATTTCTTAAAAATTATACCATTTCATGGGGTGATAAATTTGTGAATTGTGGTTAATGTTTTAGGTTAGTTTATAATAATAGACACTATTTTGTTGACATCTAAATCATTAGGGCATTGTCCACAAAAAATACCCAACTAAATTCATTAAATGTTGTGAACCCTATTTTCATCGTTCTAAGAAAATATACCATTTCGTGGGTTGATTTGTGATTTGTGGTTCATGTTTTAGGTTAGTTTTTATTAATATAATAATAGACACTATTTTGTTGACATGTAAATTCTTGGGGTTGGTGTCTACAAAAATTGTAACATCACAAAAATGAATGATTTCACAGTAATTTATTTTGTATACATGTATGTTACTTTACAAATATACACTCTACATGCTGTGGGAATATACACTCTACATGCAGCAGAATACATGTATTTAAATAAAATACTTAAGTTTTGGTATATATTTTTATGCACTATTACTGGTACATTAGACACCTTTAAGTTAACCTTAGGGTTGTATCACAGTATTTTATTCTTTTACAATGTTTGGCTTGTTCCAGCCAGATCACACTAGACTACCTTGATGTGACCCGAGTGGCAGTGTGTTATAGCCAAGTCAAGATTACAGGTATTTCATTTCACTAGTTTAACTCAAGTTGCAGACTAATAGAATCATACACTGGTAACTGTGTGAGACTGAGATATCTCAGAGGAGGATGAGTATTTTCCTGTCCAAGATAAGCATTAGCAATGTGTATGATTCTCACTTCTCTGCACTATGAAAACACAATTTGTAAACAAATATTTGCACCAAACGTTCAATATTCATGCCACCATCAGTGGCTTCTGAAAATGATGTCATCAATATTTTTGTTGAGGATCTTGTGTAAAATTATTTTGACGTCATCAATTTGGGTTGTGTTATTATTGATCATCTAATTGGAATGCCTTTTTTCAAACAGAAATATTTAATTAATGCAGAAGATTGTTGGTGAGATCCGTCTCAACCAGGGTGAGACAGGGAAATCTAGCACCATTGAAATAGCTAGATTCCCTGATCATAGGTTTTAGAAATTAGTATGTTTTATATGCATATGGAAATGTTAAGGCCTACTCTGAAGTAGGGCTTGGTGGCAGGGTGATCTAAAGCACTGGCTTACAAAACACAGCACCTTCCACTGCCTAGGTTACAATCTCACTCTCATAGATCACAGTGTGAGAAAGTTTATCAGTTTGCTGTAGGTTGGTGAATTTCCTCCTTCTAGCACTCTTGTTTTTCCACCAGACCAGAACTGACTGCCTCAATTGAATTACTCTTGACTGGGTGTATGACATAATTACTTAACTCTACTATGATGGACCAGGTGACTTTTATTTACTGAATACCAAATACTTATAAGGTGCCCCTTGATATAAGAATCTCCACCGAGACATAAAACATCATTACTCCACTCCACTTTGTCAGCAAAAAAAAAAAAAATAACAAAAATTCAAATAATTTTTTTTATTTTTTATTTATATTTTTTCACTTTATTTCATAATTTTAATTATGACTTCATTCTGTTATTGTCAAATACAATAACATCATACATCTTAATCATTACTGAACATCATAGGTTAAATACATTGTATATATATAAAACAAACATGTCAAATAGTTAACTAAATAGGACTCTTCAGGAGAGGTTGGAACATTATCTGGCTCAATGTCCCAGAGGTCAGGTCATCATGGGAAATACATGTACAGACCTGTCCAAAAGTTTAATGACTAAGCTAACAAAAATAAGAGCCAAAGCTTCACAGCCTAGCAGCCAAGATATTTAAAGCTAATGACAGAAAAAGTTACCCATAAATATCGAGCAGCTGCTGAGATATCGGTAATGAGTGGCCAAAATAAACTGCTGATTTGTCCAGAGATATAGAGCAGCTGCTGAGATATCGGTAATGAGTGGCCAAGTAAACAGCTGATTTGCCCAGAGATATAGAGCAGCTGCTGAGATATCGGTAATGAGTGGCCAATATAAACTGCTGATTTGTCCAGAGGTATAGAGCAGCTGCTGAGATATCGGTAATGAGTGGCCAAAATAAACTGCTGATTTGTCCAGAGATATCGAGCAGCTGCTGAGATATCGGTAATGAGTGGCCAAAATAAACAGCTGATTTGCCCAGAGATATAGAGCAGCTGCTGAGATATCGGTAATGAGTGGGCAAAATAAACAGCTGATTTACCCAGAGATATAGAGCAGCTGCTGAGATATTGGTAATGAGTGGCCAAAATAAACAGCTGATTTACCCAGAGATATAGAGCAGCTGCTGAGATATCGGTAATGAGTGGCCAAAATAAACTGATGATTTGGCACTGTTTCGTTAGGTTAGTATTAAATTTTCGACAGGCCTGCACTGTATGTATGGAAACAAAAGGGTTACAGGACTTCAATGTTCGGTATATTTTGCTGGCTCAGTGTCGGAGACTTACAAAGGCTATGATCATAATTACTGGTACTTGGCTTATATTTTGATTTATAAAATCAAACATAAATGCCCAAAGTAGACAAATTGCATGGATTCTAATAGATTTTTTGTTGAAAAATTATTATTACATTTATGTTAATGTTAAATCATAAATAAAGAGATCTGCACCACACAGAAATTATATAACAAAATATAATAACAATAATAGACTATCTAAATGAGATACGTAACAATACAAGAAAATGTACATTAAAATGTCAACTAGAGCAGTCTCTTCAGAGACAAATACACCGTCCGTAACATTGCTAAGTTGTTATTTATAAGAATAAGCCTTGTAGGCTTGACCTATGCACCTAAATTTTGATATGTGATACACTGTCTTATAATGTGTGTTTGCATGCATAAATATCTTTTACAACAACTGGATAATGTATTTATTGGAATTGTGATACAAGATCTAGAAATGTGTCAAAAATCTCATCTCGTGTATATACAGGTTTTCTCTTTTATTTCACTTTTATCCATTAAATAAATCACTCTTGAAGTAAACTTAGAATGAAATTTCAAAAATAGATAGAATTGCACCATCCCCCATCCAAGATTCAAACATCCCACCAACATGGAGTAATCCCCATCCCAGTCATGTCAAACCAGGCTCATCTCTATCCCCTGATTCCCATGTCCTAACATGTAGCAGGTCAAACCAGGCTCATCTCTATCCCCTGATTCCCATGTCCTAGCATGTACAATTTCTTGTATTGTTCCTCAGTAACAAAAGGAGGGAAAAACAAAAACTTAAAGGAAAATAACTATCAACAAAAACTTATAGCTAAGTAGCTAAGGAAATACTTCATCTATCAAACACCTGACTTAATACACAGTAAAACCTATATATAAAGATCACCTAGGAGACCTATGAAATATGAATTTTCTAGGCAAGTGGTCTTTACATAGAGGTGGTTGTGCTATAGCTGGTTTTACTGTATGTAAATAGGTCTTCTGATGGACAGGTGATCCATATTTCATGACTGTGTTCAGTATAATATACTGTATACTGACACAAAAATTTCTCTTAACTAGATTGATGCTGATTTTACTCTTATGTAATAACTCATAATGCATTATGAGTACATGTATTATGAAAAAAAAATGGTCTGAAAAGTTCTGAATTTGTCTGAATGTCAATATGCACTGAATGTCTTAATTTTTCATTAATTTCAGACAAAAACAATTCAGATAAATCTATTCAGATCAACTCAGAGTAAATTCAGAATTCTTTTCAGACATAATTCAGAATTTTTGTTTCATAAAGGCTTCCATTAATCTAGGTGTTTGGATGACAAAATTTAAAGAGAATGACATCAAGTCTCCATTTTGCAGAAAACTATGCTGGAGTTGTCAAGGTTCTGTTTTATATAGCAAGCAGAGGATTTAACTCTTAAAAAGAATACACAAAATGAGCAGAAAAAATACACAAATTGGAACACACAAAAAAGCACATCAAACTTAAAACTGGCCATTAAACACATCAAAATTAAAACAGTTGGTCTAAAATATAACAATGACAATATATACATAGTGAAGACACACATCTAACAAGTACATGTATTACAATGTATAGTGATAATGGTATATGATGATTATTGTTGTATAAAGATGATACAACAACAACTGAGTACGATTGACAAAGAACCACATTGCTTGTGTCAAGAAGAAAGCACTAAACTAGGGTAAACCAACTTTTATTCATGTGCGATTAGCTTTCATGAATTGGCAAGAACAAAATTATCAAGAAAGTTACCGGGTAATCACCGCAAGTTTTTTCCCCTGAATTTGTTATTATTTATACCAAATATCCACCGATAGTCCATATTGCAAAATTTAATAGTTGGGAAATGGTTTTTAGTAAGATAATGGCCACAAATAAAAGTTGGTTTACAGTTCTGTACAAAAATGGATATTTTATCATTTTTTGGATTTCAAATACTAGCAATGTCTTATACACTATTTAGTCAAGAATTTAGTAGGGATGTGTCTAAATCTGAAATGATATTTGAAACAGACAGAGGCAGATCTTTCACACTAAACAAGCAGGCTTATTTGAAAAAAAGAACATTTCTGTTGTTTAATAAGCATATTATGTTGCACAAACATGACAAAATTTTCTTTCACTTAAAGCAGTTACATCCCTAGTTTTACAATGGCTGCAAATATCATTCTTAATCAAAATTTAAACCTTCAGAAATGTATAATAGATTTGAGTTTGGGAGCGGGGAAGAAGATTTTGAAAGAAAAATTGTGCAATATAAAAATGAAAATTTATACACCATACAAACTCTTCAGAAAAGATATAAAAACAATAAGGCACAGATTTTTTTAACATGTGATTCAAAGTGTATACTCTCCAGATTATATGAAAAAGTTTCTAGATTAATAAAAGTTAGAAATATGTAGGAAATTTAACATTAGTTATGGCAAGTTAGAAATATGTATACAAAATCGAACATTAGTTACGACAAAGTAAACATTATGTACGAAAACTAACATTAATTATCATGATTGTGGAAAAGTAAAAATGTGAAAATTGTATAAAAAACATTTTCCGAGACATCTAAATTTAAATAGTTTCATATTTTTTTTTAAAAAATGCTAAAAATTTTAATATTCAGATGAAACTATCATGAGCAACATTCTACCTTATGTTTTTTATTTCCAAATTTGGAGATGCTGAAATTTTATAATGATGAAAGTTTATATAATGTAACCCATTACCTATAACAAATTATCTCCCTTATTTGAAATGGTTACCATAACAACAAAGAAAGACAGTGACACTAAACACCAGTACTCAAAACAATAAAAAAAGAACAAAAGTAACAGAATATGACAAAACAAGATTAAAATCCCATGTAGTTGGTAGAAAGAAAGACAGTACATGTATGTTGTGTTTTGTAGATTTAAACAAAAAGCGTGTGCGTTTTCAGTGTATCAGTATTTATTCAGGGTTGAACATAAAAGTACTGAACGTTTCCTTTGAGAACAGGTCTCCATAATGTGGTTCACTGCTGCACCACTTGATACCCCCTAACGTTTGTGTATAATGATTTCTTCCATTGGATATGGAATCATATCAGTTTATGTTTTCCTGTATAAACTATTCTAAATGTTTTCCAAATGTCACCCACAAATGTTAAGGGGTGTTGATCATGTGTTACAGAGGTACCTCATTACATACGGTTAATTAACTAGGGTCCAGGCAAAGGTGAAAATAAGACAAAGCAAAGCAATATGTCATATGATTGAAGATTGTCTTAAAAATTAAGATGTGCTTCTCTGATGAATCATGTGATACCTGCTAACATTTACGTGGACTTAGTTTCCAATACTAGTGGCAAAATGTTGCCATCACAATTTCTCATAATAATGTCACTTTGACCAGAAAACAACAAAGTATATAATGGAAACATAGTTCTGCACCAATGTTGTAGGTTGCCACATGGTTAATTAAAGAATCACATTGGATTCTAGTAAGTTTCATAACTAATTATCTAATTATTCACACAATTAATAACTTTTTCCAAACTTGAGGGTTACCACATGGTTAATTATTAAAGAATTGCATTGGATTCTAGTTTCATAAATAATAATCTTAATTATTCACACATTCAATAATTTTCCATACAACTTTATGCGTAAGCTAAAAAACAATTACTCACACACAAAACAATAAAAACAATATAAAATGAAAGACTTGTTATATATATTACTAAGCATAATGCAAACACAAACTTTATAATGAAAGACTCGGAATAACTAAACTGTCATATTTCGTGTGACTTGTAAATCGTAATGTTCAGTGTGACTCGTTCTCAAGATATTTTTTTTCAATGCCGCTAATTCGGACTTCATATAAATAATGACATAGAGGGCCCAGTTGTATAAAGTTTTAATTTATCACAAATCTCCATTACATCGTAAAGTGCTTAATTTTTAATAAGTGCTCATATACTTCAGACAACTGAGCCATAAAAATCATTATAGCACTTAACTGTTAAGATTCAATACTAAAATGTCAAACCTGACTATAGTGACTGCTTTGGATAACTTGGGACTTTTGTCATGGCAGTTGATCTCAATTTGAGGCTGAAAATGGACCAAGTTTCAAAACCTATACTCCCCAAATTTTTTGGAATTTTTCGCAATACAAATTAGTTTTGTACAAAATTTGAACTTTGACATTTGTACTATAGTGAATTTCGAATTAGATTATTTTTCTAAAATTGCATGAAATGATGCTAATTATCCCCGATTACAAAGGCCCAAGAACAAGAAGAGATGCAACATTTCAGCTGGTTAAGATTGGCGACATTGACAACATTCAACCAATTACAAGTTAAAGCAGCACATATATGCAAATATAGCATGTCTTGTGACATGGACTAGTTTTGTTGAGCTACAATGATTGACATTCATGATTTACTGAAAGCTGACTGCCTGTTTAAGTTCATAATCCAAAGGGTTTTGCCAGTGTACCACATGATCAATACCTGTAAACATTTGTGTGGAACGCTTTGGAGAACATTTACATCACAATTTCCACAATAATGTT
Source organism: Anadara kagoshimensis (assembly GCA_021292105.1). Lineage (NCBI taxonomy): Eukaryota > Metazoa > Mollusca > Bivalvia > Arcoida > Arcidae > Anadara > Anadara kagoshimensis. The sequence goes on from CM037870.1 coordinate 63,107,695, forward strand.
TCTATGGGAAAAAGTCAACTGATACCATTTCATATCAAATGAAAATCATTGTTCTGCACAAATATTAGAGGGTATCACATGGTGCACTGGCGAAATCCATTATTTACTTTCATGGACAGTCAGCCATAAGAAATGTTTTCATGTGCAATGCCCTTAAAAGTGTGACTCACATTAATGACAATCTATATGTGTAGATACCACTACTGGTTTTTATACATGGAAAATTTAAATATCACAATTAAAACTTTACTTGTTTTGTGTTGCAAATAATTATTGGAAGATATGTTTTTCTTTCTCTTAACAAGACTCCAGGAATGAAGCTTTACTACCAGTACTCCGAGTTTGGGGCCTAGCTCACTTTAAAAAAGATATAGAGTAATATATGTAAAATTAAGCAGCTCTGGTCCCAGTTTCACAATCATTCATTAGCTAAGATTTTCCTTAACTTAAATTAAGCAAATTTTTGTAATCTCTTTTGAAACTACTGGTGAAAATTTTTGTAACAACTAAATGCAAATGTTTTAATCTAGAAGTGATCTTAAAAATGACACCCTAAATTCCTCAATATCTTGAAAATTAACAAAATTATAAAGATTTTAAATTTTGCAAGATTTAAGCTAAAGGAATGATTGTGAAACTGGGGCCAGGCTTATTTTAGTAGCCATGGTTACTGGGCCCATGTTAACCTTAATCACTGGTGACTCTGAACCAATGAAGAAGTTATATAAAGAGCATTCATATTTACTCTGGTGCTTTCTTCATGAAAAGGGCCAACATCTGGACAAAATACTGAAATATCCTACAATTCTGGTATTTTTTTATGGAATGTAACTAATTGTTATTGATCAGTATGATACCTGTGGTGTAGGGAAATGGTAAAACTATGGTCGGTCACTAAACAATGCTCCCTACAGAAACTACGAAAAAGTGAATTATCTAAATACATTTTTTCTTTTCAGGTATTAATAAATAATTTCTATGTTTTCATTCCTGGTCATCAAATTTCCATTGGCTACTAAATTTGTGACAAAAAAATTTGAAAAGGACTATATTTTCAGATTTTGAAAATATAGCTACTACCGTAATAATTTTAAATTTGGAAACTTGGGTAATACATAAATTTTAAGGTAGCAAATATAATACATTTTATCTGTAATTTAAGAAAAATTAATTAATTTCTAATGAAACAATACCAAAAATTTCAACATTTTGGTCAAATTATTTTTAGAAGATTTATAAATAGTACCAGTAAGATGTGACAATGAAATATGCAGAATTATTTCATTTTGGCTCTATTGTGTCAGAATTTTAAATACTTTATTCTGAAAAATAATTGTGAATTAAGTGATAATAAAAATGTTGAAAATATACGAAAAAATATGTCATAATCTGGAAATGAAAATAAATGCAAATAGGTATGACTTCATTTATCTATAACTGTATTTGGCACATTGATTAGTATGGTAACATTTTAATGACAAAAATGTCATGAACCTTGCAACAATTTCAACAATATACATATTAACAGTTACATATACTGTGACACAGTCAAACAATTGAACATGAATATTTTAGCCACTCCCATTTCTGGTTATTATGTTAAGATTTTTGTACTAGTGATACATCAAGTTATCTCCCTTGGTATGTAAAAAGCCATAGATATATTATTACTATGGTAATATATACTACATGTATATAAACACACTAAGGAATGCTAATTAAGTCAGCTTACTGTATGCATGAGATTATAATTCCCTGATTAAAAACTAAATATATTCACTTTCAGCATGTTACATATATATATGAATGTAAATCTGGAAATTTTCACATTTGTTTAGCTTGCATTTGCACTGATTGTCACTTGAAGACACCATAATCATAGCCCAAAAGCCGATAAATACATTGTAATAATGGGAGTTTTTTTTTCAAGGAAACTCGAGGTAAAAATTTCCCGATTTACGGTATATATCTATTATGACTAATATCATAGAATTGTGCCATGTCTTTTCGTATCTGTCAATGCACCAAGCATGCCACTACTTTTTGTTGATCCACCCCCTAACAAGGATCCTAGACCAGACAATTTTGTACTTGACGACGAGTCTATACACTCTGCTGGACCAATCTTCACAAGATTGGACACTTTAGTGTCACTTAAAGCACTAGTTGTAGAGGTTGCTGACGTATTAGATGTTGCCGTGGTAACACTACATGTACATGGAGTAGAAGTTTGAGATTTATTACTCCAATTTCCTAAATATCCATATAAAGAATATCCTGTATTTTTTAACTTTTCTAACAAATTAGGACCTTCACCACTATTATTCATGTCCACTCCAGTTCTATTTGTTGACCCCGTTGCCATGGTGACAGCATTTGATGATGCTGAAGTTGTTATTGCCGTTGCTTTATTTCTCGTATTATCGAAATGTTTGTCTGAAATAATGCTTGGAAAACGTGCTGGATTTGACGTTACTGTTTTTTGTGGACCTTTTTCCTGAACAGATGCTAGATCTCTCTCATTCAAGATGGCCGCCAAACCCAGTGACATGCTATATGTACTGGTACCTCCACTGTTCATTGCTGTGGCTAATCTTGGAGTAGAACATTTTGTGACACTGGTTACACTAGAAAAAATAAAACAATAAACAGTTACTACCTGTTTATAAAGACCACCTGTACATTAAGTCTAATGTTTGAAGTTCCCTTTGATTCATAATTCTCTATATAAAGACAACATGTCCATTAAAACCAGTGTTTAAAAGTTTCTTTTAATTCATATCTTTATCTACAGAACCACCATATAAAGACCACCTGTCCAATTTCAGCCTCTTCACCCTTAGCTGGTGACATATTGATATGTATATGAAACATTCTTGACTGGGATGTAAAGCCCCATTTAATTGATCAATCTTCTACATTAAAGTAGATTGTTATATAAATATTACTAAACATGTTTCAATTTATAAATAAATCTGTATTTAACATTCTAGTATTTGATTTCAATCATTGTCATGGATACCATGTTATACTGACCGTTTGCTTAAGTTTCCAAATGAAATAATTTTACCAGATTTTAAGAACTGTTAACTTGCTACTAATGATAAAATGTATTATGATAAAGCAATGTGCAAAACTGGTTGGTACCTAAACAAGCTTAGTAAGAGAACAAGCACAGATAACTCAACAAGCTAACAATCACGAATAACAAGCTAATAGAACAAGCACAAATAACTCAAAAGGCTGACAGAACATTTGACATTCCAAGGAACAATGTTGATTTTACAAGAAATATGTCAACTCATGCAATTCCATATCCATTAGAAATTAGTTTTACAACATGTGTTACTACATGTAGTATCTTCTGTCACATATTGCCCAGTCTATTTACGATACAAAATGAAACTTAATGTTAAGAATGTCCTCTAGTGCAAGACACAGGAAGTATACAGGCAGATAAGTTACTGCTGTGTTAGTTTTGTAAATGTAACTTTGTATATTGCCCCCAAATTTATAACAGAGTAGTATTTCCCATGCCAGTCACAAGGCATCACCATGACAACCATATCTGACTCAACATGCACAGCAACTATATCTGATTCACATGATTCAGCCCATCACCAAAAACCATGGCAACCATATTTGACTCATGCCCATCACCATGGTAACCATATTAAAGTTTGTCATTATATCTGATGTTATCCATGTATATACTCATATATGAAGTTATGAAGGTTAGATTTTAAATGCTTAGAAGTATATAATGAACTCACTCGCTCATTTCATCATCCACATAGTCGAACATTTCCTCGTCACTGTGGATGAAAAGATTCACATAAATACAACAACAATACAACATGCAAAATAAAGCTTTTATAACTATGACCTCTTCACTTGACCTTAACCTTTTTGGTTTGACCTTGAACAAAGTTCAGAATCTCCATTTTTCAAACCTGAAGTAGTTCAATATCCAAACTGTCGAATTTTATTTAACTTTATATAATGCTTCTTTGTTTATGTAATTTTTTATCATTAATGGGAATTTTCAGTATGTCACATGGATCACATTGAAAAACGCCGATTGTGATTTTTGGAATACATATCCAATTGAAAATCAATTCTGCATAATCGTTATGGGGTTTATCACATGGTAAACTGGCATTGGATAAAAGTCAAATGGACGGAGGATAAAGGTCAATTGAATGGTCAAAGTTTCTAAACAATACATCAATATACTATAAACAAGGTAAAGAGACTAAATTGTTTAACATCAAAAAAGGTAAACAATATTTTACACAACAACAGCGACTGATAAGATTTGTGAAGAATGGAGTGAATTAATGGCTTAGATGGTGGAGGAAACTTGATTACCCAGAGAAAACCAGCAAACTGACACACTTTCTCACACTAGGATCTGTCAACCTGAGATTCGAACCTAAGCAGTGAAAGGCAATGTGATCCTGCATTTTAGACAACTTATCCACCCAGTTTACAAGTTTGAGAAGACAGCTTGAACCCTGGCATCATATTAAAATATGTTAATTTTCTTAAAATATTACAATTTGAAAAATTCCCATAAATGTTCATCTAGTCAGTCATTTGAAACGTTCTATACACCTATAAGAAATATATATATATATCCCCCGTAGCCTTAAAAGTTGTATTGCATTTTAAAACAAGAGGCCCATGGGCCCACGCTCACCTGAGGCAGAGTACATATCTGTTGCAGAGGTTCAATGGTCAATGACATTAATAAAAGAGAATATCAAAATTTTCAGCAGTAAGGGCAAATAATATGCAAGTATTTTTGCAAATTAATTATAATAATTATTATATAAGTATGCTATATATAACATATCTAAAGTCTAGCTACAATATGTTATTTATAAACAGCTAAAACATCTGTATATTAAAATGTGCATTAGGCCAATACCTACAATATTCTAATATACATGCCTATACAAAGAGTTTATAGTTTTTGAGATAATTAACCATTTAAGTATTCATTCGCATTTATGACCTTGACCTTTGAACCTATGACCTTCATTCATATATTAAAATAATTGTTGTGCAAATGCTTACAATATTCTAATATACATGCCTATACAAAAAGTTTATAGTTTTTGAGATAATTAACCATTTAAGTATTCATTCAATTCTATGACCTTGACCTTTGAACCCATGACCTTCAATCATATATCAAAATGATTGTTAGGCCAATACCTACAATATTCCAATATACATGCCTATTCAAAAAGTTTATAGTTTTTTTTAGATAATCAACCATTTAAGTATTTGTTTGTATCTATGACCTTGACCTTTGAACCTATCACCTTCAATCATATATCAAAATGATTGTTGTGCAAATGCCTATAATATTCTAATATACATGCCTATACAAAAGGTTTATTGTTTTTGAGATAATTAACCATTTAAGTATTCGTTTGCATCTATGACCTTTCAGAACTTGTTCACATCTGTGACATTGACCTTTGAACCCATAACCTTGATTCATATATCAAAATGGTTGTTAGGCTAATACCTACAATATTCTAATATACATGCATATACAAAAAGTTAACAGTTTTCAAGATAATTAACCATTCAGGTATTCATTCACATCTGTGACCTTGACCTTTGAACCCATGACCTTCATTCATATATCAAAATGATGGTTAGAATAATACCTGAAATATTCTAATATACATGCCTATACAAAAAGTCTATAGTTTTTGAGATAAATAATCATTTCAGTACTAGTTTACATCTGTGACCTTGACCTTTGAACTCATGACCTTTATTCATACATCAAAATGATCATTGGGCCATTACCTACACTATTCTAATATACATGCCTATACAAAAAGTCTACAGTTTTTGAGATAAATAATCATTTCAGTACTTGTTTACATGTGACCTTGACCTTTGAACTCATGACCTTTATTTATATATCAAAATGATCATTGGGTCATTACCTACAATATTCTAATATACATGCCTATACAAAAAGTTCATAGTTTTGCAGATAATTAACTATTTTGGTAAACTTGTACATCTGTGACCTTGACCTTTGAACCCATGACCTTAATCGATATATCAAAATGATCGTCATGTCAATACCTACAATTAACCAAAAATCCTATGTCATTATCACCAGAAATGTTTAAAAAATAGCATTTTTTATCAAAGGTCAAAAACTGGGACATGACCTTGACCTTTGACATCAATCGGAAGAAAATTGCAAGACAAGATCAACAGTGAAAACTCCATACAATTATCTTCAGCCATTATGAAGTTATAACAATAAATGTCTCATTTTAAAAATTACATAATTTTACGCAAAAAACGCGTAACCTATTTTTCGTCCAATTTTCATGAAAAACACAATTTTAGTGTATCTAGGTATCCTAAATCCAAAAATCTAATCAAAATTTGCCTGCACCTTTTGGTTTCAGAGAAGAAGATTTTTTGTCTTTTGGCTATTTATAGTAACGGCAGCCATATTGTTGGGCGTGGTCAAACCCCGAACACAATTTTGAAAGCCTGTTACCCAGGTATAATAATCACCAAGTTTCATCAAATTTGGCTTAGTAGTTTTGGAGGAGAAGAAAAATGTAAAGTTTACGCACGACGCACGACACACGACGGACGACGGACGGTGATAGATAGCAATAGCTCATCTGAGCCTTTCGGCTCAGGTGGCTCAGGTGAGCTAAAATATTATAAATTTTAACTAATGTATAATAAACTTCAGGCAAGACAAAAATGCTTCAAGAAGCAGTGATTATAAATCAAAGATAAAAGAAAAAGGTCCTCAAAACTTCTACATTTTACTATGACCTGGCTCATTTCCAGGGTACACTAAAAGTCCACACCAAACTAAAATCTACATTAAAACAAAGAACAATAAATCAAAAAAAAATATATTTCTTTTCTTTCTTTCGTTTGAAAAATTTGCTTAAGAATGTAAATTAAACAAACATAACATAGCTTAAGCAAGATTTTTTTAATAAAACATCAAAAGCTTTTGCAGTGTTCAGTCTAGGATTTTTAAGAAGTGCCATTTTCAAAACATTTCCTCTAAAACACCATAACATCAATATTATTGCATTCATGATATACTATATATGGCCTACTAAGGCCATGGCAAAAAAGTGATAAATGGCCCAAAGGCCCCTTCTAGAATGAACACTGCTATTGATTACATAAAAGGTAAAACATAATGTACTGAGATGATTTGGCTGTGATTTCTACAACAACAATATGTGTATTATAATTTGTTCAAAACAAAGGGAAGTAACTCCATACATTACCTGTGACTTTCATTTGGATGTTTAACTAGTGAGTTGGTATAAGTGTTAACTGTAGAACTATCCTGATATCTTTTAGCAGCCATATACTCATGATCATCTGTAAATATAAAACAATAACTGTGATTTGAGTGGGGTGGAGTTATGTGGTTTTATATTTAAGATTCTTTTGTGGCGGACAGGGTTTGATAGGTGGCCAGATTGCTCAGTCAGTAGAACATCCTGCTAGTATCTGAAAGATTGTTGCAATTTTTACCTTTGCTGTTACATTTGGGGAGCTCTTCCAACCCTGGAAATTGGCCAACTAACAGGCTACTCCAGGGTGGAACCTGTGTGGTTTTTGATAGGTGGCTGGGTAGCTCAGTCTGTACTGCAGGGCCCCACAAACGCCAATAAGGTCATTCGGCGGTAAAAAATCACCGCTAAAAAAAAAAAAAAAAAACAAAAAACAAAAAAAAAACAAAACAAAAAACCTCATTCATAACCCCCCCCCTTCTTCGTTGGTTTATAGAGCTTTTTGGTGGAGCTTACATTTCCTCTGGAATGTTACACAGCAAAAATCTACTTTCAGATGCTTCCTTTCTTTCTTCATTTTATTCATGAAAAACTTTATTCATCCAAACAGTCACCACAAAGTCGGAAAAGACTAAAGCCATGTGCTTTGTTTACTTTCTGTCACTATCATGATTATGTCCCTTTAATACATGTTATTCAAAGCAGAGTGGGTAACGACTATTTGTCGGGTTAAAGTAAAAAAAAAAATATGGCTGTCACATGTTTTACTGCTTACATGGTCTTAATCATTAAAATCTGGGTTTATTTAGAAGAATATTAAAGAGATCATGATTTTATCATCGTCATACAGCATTCCTATTAATAAGGAATATATACTAAGGTAATTTTGTTCATCTGCCTTGTGCAATCCACATCGTTTGCCTACAGTAGCACTGTTCCAGAACAGATGGAGATTTTCTTTTTTGTGACGAATATTCAAATAGGATTCGAATAACAGCCAACTAATATTCAAATGCTTAATTTGGTATTCTTTGCAGCTCTTTTGTTTCACCTCGCTGTTTGAATCATCTCCTTTAAACATGAAACAAGGCATAAATAAAACTGAGGCCTCATACGGTATTTTGTTTACATGGTTTGTTGAACACACGTGGTCTCAGTAATTAAGTGATTAGAGGATTAACTCTGGTGTTGATTATACACAGTCAATGATTAATTAATTATCACACAGATTGTACACCTGTGGGACACGTGGCTTCATCTTAAAGTCTTGTGTGATTTCTCGATCTTGAACTAATCTTAATTGACAAGACAAAATTTAGAAGGTTTATAAGGGGGGAAAAAACCGAATGACCGAATTTCAATTCGGCGTTTTATTTGCCAATTCGGTGATTATAAGCCGATTTTGGCGATTTGTGGAGCCCTGGTCTGTAGAGTATCCAGCTAGTATTGGGAAGGTCAAAGGTTCAAGTTAGTTCTGGAATGATGGAGAAAACTAGAGTGTCTGGAAAAAAACTACCTTCACAAGCAAACTGACAAACTTTCTCACACTTGGATCTGCCAGAATGAGAAAAGACATGTTATATACCAAGAAATAAGCAACCCCAAAATTTGAGAAAGGGATTTCAATTTTTAACGTAAAATTATCCCTAGCTATAGGTGAAGTGGGCATCAGTTTTTAATGTCTCTTCCAAAAGATCAAAGGACTTTCATTTCTAAATGCAGAGTGCTTGAAGAAAAAACAGTCCATTCCTATTTTCAATTCCTGTCAGACCCGGCCAGTATTCAAACCCCACCTCCCACAAACGGAACAAACATTCCACCAATTGAGTTACCATACTGATAAAAAAAACTTGACACAATGCACATAAAATATCTTATGTAGTTACCATCTTCCTCAATATCACTGATGTTGTAAACTTCTCCTTCTAAATCTAGATTTCTTTCCCCCTTAATCTGTACTCCAGGTCTGGACTCGAATATCCCTCCTAAATGCGGTGTAGCTAATTGTTGCCAGTGACGTAATGTAAGGGAACCTAAATACAAATTATGACAATTTAAAAATATATTTGCTTCAAAATTGTTTAAAACGTTAACTGACGGAATTAAAGTTTGATTTAGAAGTGTCCTTGGTGTTTATCCCCAAAAATAAAATTGGCTCCAAAAATATACTCCTTGTGGGCTAACAACCTGGTTGAGGGTTCTTCAGTCTTTCTCAATTCTTAATACTTGACTGGTACAGGCCAACTTGTAATGAAAGACCCAAACTTATGGCATATATCATCATTAGATATTAATGTGTAGTTATACATGTATGAACTATAGACACTCATATACTGAAATAAAACAAAGCAATGTCCAAGAAATTGTGGACCAAGTTTTTGAAAACATGTCAACATCAGGACCGAAATTTTTATATTACCTTCAATTGGTTTAACAATCTTTAATTTTTCTGGAAGACGATAGTATGGATTACCCCCCGTCATATGTGAAAATGCAGATAGTCCACTTCCTGTAGAGAGAGTACTATCAGGCGTCCGACAAGCACCTGTCGTTCTTGACGAATCTGTGTCCGACCTAAACACAAAATGAAGTTACACAATACAATGTATAATCAACAATTTAAAACTTATATATTGCTACCAACAGTCATCAGTGCCTCCCCTGAACACCAATGGAATTGGCAATTACAAAGTTTACTGATGCTACCAATACATTTAAACAGTCAAAGTCAAAATGTATAAAATCAAATACAAACATACTGGTTCACAATCAAATTGTAATCCCAAAAGCATGGTAAATACTTTGAAAACTAGCAAATGAAGTTGAACATGTGAACTTCTACCAGGGAAGTGAGGCTGGGTACTCCAAAAGGGTAAGAAGTTCCTGTCTAGTTAGTTACACCTTCTATGTGTGAAAGTTATTTTATTTTTTTTCAAAAAAGATAATAGCATCTTTATAAATTTATTGTTGATTCTTGGCTGAACATATTCAATTCCTTTCAGGGATTCCATTCAGGGGTCAAATGAACTTTTTACAAAATCTCAAAGTCAAACCATATAAACTTGAATGCATCTTCTAGAAGTCAGAAGTCAATAAATTTTCAAGTCAAAAACATTGTTTGAACACAGCTGGTTATAGCCATTTGAGCTACATTTAATTATCTTTTAATGTTTTATGCTTTATGTTTCCTCGTTTCTTTTTATCAAATCATTTTACCTTTCCCTTTTCTTGCGTTCTTCTTCAGCAAAGTAATCCTGTTCATTTAATTCATTAGCTCGCCTCATTGATAATCTTCTCAAAGCAGCTTCTAAATCATTAGAGCCAGGAATTCCTGGACGGCCTAAGTTTGTAGTAGACCTGGCGATTATACAACATAAATATATTAATGAATACCAAATAACCAGACATCATACACAATGTATATAAATCAGGCCCCTTTCTTGCAAATCAATGAATCAAAGTGTAGATAAATTTCTGAAAGTTGATGTATCTTCATTTTAAATGTTTTTTACACAATATTTCTACTCGAGTGACATTTCCAAAGTTTCTATACACAGCACTTCTTGTTGACTATGTTCAGATTCACTCAGGGCAAATCCTAATGTGACAAATTTTGTCAGTTTGCTTGCCTAAGGTCAGTAGATTTCATTGAGCACTCCTGCCTACAATACCAGAACTAATCAACTCTACATAAGTAAAACACAAATACTCCAGACCACTCTACTTCATCAACTCTGAAATCATAATGCAGTTTTCTGTGTTAAAACATAGCACTGTCGTGCTGTTGTACAGCGTAGTTGGGAAAATTGTGTTGTGGCAAGACAGAATATAACCGAAAATTTCGGGGTTGGGGGGGGGGTTGGGGGGTTTAGACCCATGCATAGTCCGACGGATGTTTTTTTTTTGGAAACGGAAACAATGTACCAAACCATGTATTGCTGAATTAAATGGTAGAAAATAATAATTTCATAAATATATGAAAAAGACAATCGGTAATTAAAATTTAAAAAAGTTGTACCCGATCGTTTTGTCATTTCGGATAGAGAGAAAGTAGAGTTTTGCAGATCCTACCGTCGCTATGAGGGGGTACATTCTAGCGGTTGTATGTAACTGGATCATTTGCTGTTAATCTGGGTTTTAATTAACTGCTGATTATCACTCACAATATTCCCGTTTCATGTTAATGGGGAAGTACAGTTGTTTTTTTTACTACCGAATAATCTAAAATTTCAATCCCATTTAATTAAAGGAATCGCAAAATAACTTTCTCAATTTGCTTCTACTTGAATGTATGGGCATTAATTGTTTAAATAATATAAACTTCAACCGCTTCCTAAATGTATGTGCAGGATAGGTCGACAGATTGTTGGTGACCTAGTTTAACGATGTAAACAAATCGTGATCACGGAAATGCTTTTTTCAAGAAAACATACTACCACATGTTTTTGAGGACAGGTGTCGATATTTTGGAATCAGTTAACATTTGTATTATTACACCACATAAATTTTATTTCCTCTGCTTGTGGATGACGTCTGCAGCAGCGCTTATATGAAACCCTGTTCGGAACTGGTAAAAAGACTATTTAAAATTTGCACTGTACGAATTATCTCCCTTTCACGAAAGTAAAATCTAATCGATAAACAGTTTTAAAATATGACACAATTGCCTCAACATCAAAATACGTTATCATAACCTTCAAAATGAATTTAAATTTCCGTAGATTTCACGAAGAATTAATTAAACAACCTGCCGTTGCTGTTCATTTCATAAAAAGTTATGATTTTACATCGTAGGACGCAAACTTCTCGAACTACTTTTTATTGTAAACATGAGATCAGTTCGCCAAATTGCAGAAATTATTAGATGCACCCCGTCGCAATATTTTACTAGATTCCGAAATGTATTCCGAAAATTTATTCCAAATGTGCATATGTAACCAAATGCATTACCCGTCTCAGAATACATATCTCACGATAAAACAGATATACTTCTTTCACGCTCATTTACCAGGCGCACTATTTCCAGGTGTACTCATATCTTATAATTTCATAGCAAAGAAGCTCGATATCTTGGAAGAAAGCGATAGCAATGTACACGTTCACTATCGTGAACGCTGTACAAAAAATTATCTTCACCATATGAAAAATGCTTACCCATATAAGCTATCTAAATCACCATGGTAACCTTCACTAATTTCAGACTCTCCATCGCTCATGTAAACTGAACTGCGATTGGATGTTTTTGGTAGATTCACCACTATGATTTAAGCTTATATTACAGCTTGAAGGTGAATATCCAGGTACAAATAGATTACTACTGCATAGACTGGCATTACTGCTATAGGATCTCCGTGATGGAGGCTGGGATGATGTTGCTGCTTTCTTTGCTGCTTTAACAGTCTCGAAAATTTTCCAACTGTGTGCTCTATAAAAGAAAATAATTGTTTATAAAAGATCTGCTTTACAAACTTATGCAAAATTAATGTAAATTGAAAAAAAACCATAATACACAAGTAGATCTTCTGTTTCTATTTGCATATATACATCCCTCCTGTGAGATACATGTATATTGGTAAGATGATTACATGCAATATATGTGTACAAAATGATTATATATTAGAGTAATCTCCCATGCATCACTGCTCTCCTGTTTATCATCAAACTCTTATATTTAAAATGAAGTCCTTTAAAACAGACTTTAAAAACTGATGCCCTGTGCACCAGTAGTCATGACATGTTAAAACACTTTCCCTACACATTGTCCCGAGTTCACTGCAAAGGTCAATATTTTTGTCACTTCACCTGTAGCTGGTGAAACCTCAATACAAGTGAATTATTCTTGAATGGGATATAAACCTCAATCAATCAATCAATCAATCAGCCTGTCAGTACAACCAACACCTCTGTACACATCACCATTGTTAATACAGGTATACTTACTTTCTTTCAGATGGACTGTATCCCGGTGGGTACTCTACATCACTTCTGTATGAGGACTCTAGTTCCGAGGCTAGACTATCAGATGGTATACTCAGCAGTGATGATGTCATATAATTATGTTTTACGGCCTGTGGTTTCTGTTTACGTCGTAGTTGTCGTATTTCTTCCTGATTGTCCTCCAGAAGTTCACACAGCTCATCATATTTATCCTTCAATTCTGCAATCTGTTAATAAAGAATAGCAAGATATGAATTTTGTGAATTTTTCAGAACATCTACACCCATTCACATTTTTATATGAAGACATGTTACCAGGCATTTAAGGTCAGACTCATGATACCAGGCCATTGGTTCGAGCCCGTCCTAACACTTTTTATCTCTGTAAAGACATATGACCAGGCGTTTAAGGTCAGACTCGTGATACAAGGCCATTGGTTCGAGCCCAGCAAAACACTTTTTATCTATCTAAAGACATGTATGTGGCCAAGTGTTTAAGGTAACAGACTCATGATTCTAGTTCAAGTGTTCAAGGCCCAGTCTGGCTGTATGGTTTGTCCTTCAGCAATAAATATTTTTACATTGCTCCATTTCACCCAGCAACCAAATAAAGGGGTACCAGTAAATATGATGGGATTAACCTGTGATAGATTGGTGTCACATCCATAGGGAAATATTGCGATTTCAGTTGCTTGATGTCACTGTGTCTTACTTTTCTATCTATTTTATTTTAGAATAGAAAGAAAATTACTGTTAAATGTAATACTAAATAGCATGTGTGTAGTAAATCTACCTCTTTAGTAAGAGCCCGCTGTGAATCTTGAGATGCTTCCAAAGTTTTCTGTAAGTCTAAATTCTCCAAAGTTAACTAGAAAAAAAACCATAACAAAAATTAAATAAATAAGATAAAAAAATTTTAAGTATGAAAATTTTAACATGACACCTGAAGATTGTACATGCACATAAACAGAGAAAATTATTGACAATGTTGTATTGTACATGTATTTTGGATCTATTTTCATTATTATCAGGAATCTACTTCAAAATGCCAAAGAAGATCTTGTTATGATGAATATCAATGTAACCTTAGGCTGAGTTTCTAGTATACCAAATACATGTATTTCTCTGTTCCACTTCTAAAACTGGAACAACAGAAATAAAATGCTTCTCCCCAAATATGGAATTACAAAAAATAAAACAATTTTGACTGACACCCCCATCTCTGGGTGATCCTTCCAAAGATGAACTATAGAAATAAAACAAGTTTGGCAACTTCCATCCCCAAAAAATATCCTCCTAAAATTGGAACTACAAAAATAAAACAAGTTTAACCCATACATCAACCCACAATTCTTTTAATTGTTTAATGACAATATATTTATAATACTTACAGTTTTAGATTTTTTCTGTAAATCCACAATTTGAGCTAGTAACCCTGTTATTTCATCTTTCTTATTACAATTTTCTTCTGTCTTTTTCATAAGTTCATCTCTATAAAATTCCAGCTGTTGTTTAGCCTCGCCTACAAAATAAAGTGTTCATAATGTAATTATGCCAAGCTTAAAAGGAGAGAGTGGAGTGATGTGATAGTATTTTATGTCTCAGTCAAGCTTCTGTCATTTATAATAAGGTTGTTATTGGATGGTGGAAGAAACTGGAATGCCCGGAGAAAACTACCAAACCTTTCTGAACTTTCTTAAACTAAAATCTGTCAGTGACTTCCCTTGGTGTGCATTGCCTATTGAATCATGATTATTGTTCAACAAACACTTCAAAATGACTTTGTGAAATAAACAACACAAAAGGTAATTTTCACTTATACTTTGTTTGAAAATTTACATTATAGATGTAATCTGTGTGTGTATTGTCAATTGTGTTTTACATTTATCAGCAGGGCAACGGAACATACATGTACTTGTGACCAGATTAAATTCCAAGGAATATACACAAAAGTGGTAAAAGGAAAAACTCTACTAGTAAAGTCATAGTTTTTATGCCCTATTTAAGATTTTCTCAGATCAATGCAGTCAATTTTGGGATGGTGAAGAAAACCAGAATACCCGGAGAAAGGCTTATCTAGACCATATCATGTTACTTACCCAACTGATCAAGGCAGTCTGTGACAAGTTTAGCTTCTTTCTCTTCATAGTCAAATGTTTCTGCACTTAACTGTGCGGTCTGAAATACAATATACAGATAACAGGTTAGTAGAAATGGAATAAGTGGATAAAAAATTATCAATATACTTCAATTTTGGATGATCTGTTTGTGCCTTATTCTACTAAAGATCAGGGTTCATTCTAGAAGGGGTCATGGGGATAATGATCCATTATTTTGTCAAATGAATTGTTAAGACCTAAGTGACCCATATCTGACATAACATGAATGCAAAAATGAGATGCCAAGGGGTTTTAGAGGAAAGTTGTTTTTTTTAAATGGCCCCTCTGAAAAATCTCAAGATACAACATTTAAAGATAATTAGTTTCAAATTTGACATTTTCTGTAACATTCAGATACTATACCTTAATTACTGGGGTTTACTACAGTGGCTGTCTAAAGTCTAGGAATTTTACAATCAGTGATCCTAATGTGTTTGTCTTTTCTTGCTGTTTTATCATTGACTTCTAGTGTCATATTCTTTAATGCATTGGCTGTTTTATCATTGACTTGTAGTGTTATTTAGTAAATTTAGCCTCACATAAACATGGAACAAACAACGACATCTGTTTCTTCAAAATGGACAGATAAAATCAGTTATTTAAGAAGTAAGCTAATATATATTTACCTCTAGTTTGAGTTGTAGATTTTCATCTTCTAATAGTTTAACTCTTTTATGGAGGTTAGCAGCACCAATCGACTCAGCATCACTGAAAATAAAAAAAAAACAAGACAACAATCAACACTAACATGTATGTGCAATCCTACAGGTACTCTCCGCCATACTTACAACATAAATAAATTGTTATTTAATTGAATTAATTTCAAATTTATTCCTATAATTTATTATTAAGACTTAATTAAGGAAATGTCATATATATATATATCAATTCATATATACATTGTATACAGTACCGACCAGTCACAACATAACATCCAAGTTAACTTATAATGCAGAGATTATGACTGCTTTAAGTTAACTTAGGACCAGAGATATGACTGGTTAAAACTATCCTGGCGACAGCTTCAGAAAGCAGAGATTGTCCTGGAAAATGTCCTGATGACAATGTCCAGGACAGTTCTCGTTCTTGTTCTTATTCCATGACCAGGACCGCGCATGCTCATTTGAAACTAAATTCTGTTCTAAATATCGTCCTAGAATTGGTCCTGCTGACCATTTTTGTCACGAGGACCGCGCATGCTTAGTACAGTTCTATAAACTGTTCTAAATTCTGTTCTGGACTTAACGACTGCTTTTGTCGCCAGGACCGCGCATGCTCTGTTGATTTGCTCTAAAAACTGTTCTAAATCCTGTCCTGGACTTCGTCCTACGACTGCTTTTGTCGCCAGGACCGTGCATGCTCTCTTACAAAACATGTGATTATTTCACACCTGTGCGATTTATCGATATAGACCAAATATGTTTGTAAATAGCAACAGAAAATGCCTCCGTTGAAAGTGAACAGATTATCGTTATACATTAGGGAATGAATCGTAATGATGAGAAGAAGTGGGACAATTGTTGTGGACACTAGACACTAGACAGGAACTTATAAATTCAGAAGGAATTCAAATTACAAGACAAGCCATTAGTTCATTTCTTGAGAGATACAGACAGACTGGTTCGTTGTCAGATGTTTCGAAAGAAAAAAAAACAGACCCAGCCGTTTAAATGATGAAAATATGAATTTTATTGATATGTCTATTACTATTCTAAATCATAAAGTCAGCGGGACTGGAACTCGTGACCCTTAGGTTCCCAGACTATTCATTCTTATCTGACTCTTCATTCTTATCCATTAGGCTACGGAGGAGATGATTCAACGTTTTATAATTTATATATAAGTTAGCTATAAGGATATGTGATCACGTGATCAGCTCTAAAACTTTCATATTTTAGATAATAATTTAAAAATATATGTATATATGTCATTTTACACCATTTGATAAATATCTTATTTAAAATAATAATAATAATAATAATAATAATAATAATAATAATAATAATAATTATTATTATTATTATTATTATTATTATTATCTGTTACAAATAGAAAGGAGACACTATCCTAAATCCATTTCATTTTTTTTTAATTTGTTTATCTATTCATTAATTTATTAATCACTTAAGTTTTTCAATATGAACATGTAATCTTCTGGGATTTTTAATCTTAAATTAATAAGTCATTAATTAAAGGACGGTATCTGAGAGCTTTATTTGACTTTATTTGTTGAATGTGCGTGTTCTGTGAGTGACTAATTGTAAAATGTAACTTACGTTAAAGAAAACTAGAAAATAATATTACATAAGTGATGGTAATGAGAGAGAGAAATAACTGTTCACAATGAGAATCTGCATACCTTATCAACATATAAGTTAACTGGTTGATAACAGAAGCAAAATCCAACCAATTGAACCAGACGGTAGTATATTCTACGTCGAAAATGTACCTGCATGATGTTAACCTCATTAACAGATTAATTACCTATAACCAGTACTCGCACCAGTTTTTTTTTATTAAATTAATACTTCTATAATTTCATGTGATTGAGATAATTAATTGTGTAAATAAATAAATAAATAAATAAATAAATTCATTCATTCATTCATTCATTCATTCATTCATTCATTCATTCATTCATTCATTCATTTATTCATTCTAAACTTTGACGTTGAACCAGCGACATTTAACGATGATTGACTCTCTTGTTTCAAAATATTTTTTAATTTCTATTATTGTTTCTTTTTTATTAAAAACGAAATAAAATTCAAATGATTATATATTTGGCGTCAGATGAGCAATATGTCCTACACAAAAAAATGAATACAGGGAAAATAGTATAAAAAGTGCCGCATCAAATTTGAAATGAAAGACAAGAATTAAAAAAACAGAAGAAATAAACTTGTTTTTAAAAAGAATTTAGCTAGAAAAACCTAAGTCTGAAACACCAAATCAGAGAGGTCATCTTTTTGCATTTCTTATTCAATTGTTTTTTCTGCATGTATAATGGATAATTTATGTGATGAGAGAGAGAGAGAGAGAGAGAGAGAGAGAGAGAGAGAGAGAGAGAGAGAGTGATTTGCTTAAATTTCTTAAATAAATGGTAGTATTTGCTCTTCTGCTTCCGAAAATACCTTTTGTCGAAAATTGTTTGTGGATTAACACAGAAATTTCATATGGCTACAATGAAAATACATTCTTACATTTTACTCGGTCTCAACTTCACCCATTACTTGTTAGAGAAAACTTTGTAGCAAATCGCATCAAAAGATGGTTCAGCTCAACGCGGTTTGAAGTTTTTTATTACAAACTGCCTTCAAAAAACACCTGTGACCACCCAATTTGAAAAAAAATTACGCAATTTGAAAAAAATCTTTTTAACCATAAAACATCTTTGATTTCAACCACTTTTTTCGAGCAGTCGGGAGACCGATAATAACCAATACAGGAATAAACGTGCACCAGGCAGTTTGATAGACAGTACACTATAAAAAGCAGCACACACACACACACACACACACACACACACACACAATTTTATCAAAAAAAAAAAAAACGAATGGATTTGGACATTTTATTTTAGTTGTCGGATTGTCAACTTGTCGATTTGTTGACCTTTTGAATTACCATCTTGTTGGCCTGTCTACTTGCCTATTTGTGAATCTGGAGAGATAGAGAGAGAGAGAGACCCCCTCTCTCTCTCTCTCTCAGACCTGGCGATATTCTAAGATGTGACTTGATAATTTGATAATAAAGTTTATGATTGTTTACGGCACTGTAACCCCCTCTCTCGTAGACCTGACGATATTCTAAGCCTTGAAAGTAACTTATTTCGTTCGGCAAACACCATTTAATACATTTCTGGAGATTAAAAGTCCCATGCCTTCACTTATTCGTGAGTTCTAGAATGGTCGAAAATGTAAAACCCGAGCGAACTGACACTAGAGCCTGTTCCATCCAGTTTGATGCAAACCTTAGCAGAGATGCTATGATCGACAGAAAATTTACGAGGTCAAGATTTTGTCAGTTATGTTGACACGGTCAGTTCTAGGATAGTTTAATCAAGTAAACAACTTTTTTCGGCAAGCAAACATTTTCACACTAGGATTAGTCTGATTGGCAGCTGATTGGAATTCAAATCTAAGCGTTGACAGACCTTTAGACCAATCGGTATCTGATCATGAGGCCTATGTCAAAGGAACATGGTGAAATAAATAATGCGTTTGAATGCCATCAGTGTATCTTTAACTTGAGTAGGCCACAAATTATTCCAAGTATCAATCCTGCTCTCTCTCTCTCTCTCTCTCTCTCAGGGAGTTTTAGAATAATGGATGATACAGAGTAACTAGAACACAAAACAAAAGAAACTAGCACACTTGCTTTCAAAAAGCAGCACGAGGCCATTCTGCTGTTGAAATCTTCATTTTCTTTAAATTATCAAAAGCAGCAGACAATACAACTAGTCCAGCAGTTTTAGGATCAATCAACTAAGCTTAGCAGTCAGTTATTGGCTACCTTATCTCTGATTTGTTAATTCTGTCCAGTACAGAATTAACAAATGTCTTGATTACAAAACAAGTGATACAAGTGATTTACCTGTACTGTGTCTTGTTCAGAGCCAATGTTGCATTCTTTTTCAGATTTTTATTTGATTTTATTCTTAATTATTTTTGTAATTTTACATATATAGACTATTTCCAACTACATAAAATATTTGCCGAAAATGATTTTCTTTTTCGACCAGTGACATATAATAGTGTATAATTGAATAAATAAATAAATAAATAAATAAATAAATAAATAAATAAATAAATACGATTTTGAAAATTTTCAGTCCGACAAGAGCCAAGATTTCCATACAATGTATTTCAAAGGCAATTTTTCCCGATCATGAAGAAAATGTATTAAAATGCATCTTTGATTGAATATGTGACCAAGATACAAACGAAAATTATTTATTTATTTATTTGTTTATTTATTTATTTATTTATTTATTTATTTATTTATTTATTTATTTATTTATATTTTACACTAATAAATAATCGGTAAAATGATGAATAAATGATTGAAAATTTAATAACCGGTGGTAAAATTTTATTATAGTTATTTTTTAAAATAATAGAATTCTGTCATGCGCCCGTTGTCCGTTATCAGTCTATTCATACTCCCGTATACAGAATATTTTCTTTTCACAATCAGTTTTAAATCCAAGACAACATCAAACGATTGGAGTAGTATATTTCCAGGTGTCATGAAATCCTGCTATCTGAACACCTGTCAATCAATTTTGTTAATTGTAAGAACACATCCTGTTGATTAAATGTACGGGTCTCTATCTAAGGAATGTCTAATTAACAAACTTTTTATGAAGGTGGACTATAAAAATAATAATAATTATCCCAGAACCTGTGGACCAGCTATATTTCAAAGATGGTATATAACGTAATAATCTGTAGTAAATGTCGCTGATAATAACAATCAATAATTCTTAACCCAGAGACGTTATTTCGTTACCGAGGAACATCCGATGACTGACAGGTTAAATAATAATAATAATAATAATAATAATATAATAATAATAATAATAATGATAATCAGCTTCTGTTTCTCGCCGGAAAAAATTATTTATTGTGATTCTGACATGCAAGAAAAATTAAATAAATAAATGAAGAAATAGAATCAATACATGAAAATGAAATCAATACATGAAAATAAATAAATAAATAAATAAATAAATAAATAAATAAATAAAATCAATACATGAAATAAATAAATAAATAAATAAATAAATAATGGATAAATAAATAAATAAATAAATAAATAATGGATAAATATAATAAATAAAATAAATAAATAAATAAATAAATAGGAACATAAACAAACTAGTAAATTTATTTATTTATAATATTTTTATTGTTATGAAAGCATATTAGGAAATAGACTATTTCCAGGTGTACAGGTCTCGGGTAAAATTTGGCGATTTTAAAATATATGCTAAACGAGACTATACTTTTTTTAAATGTATGGCTAAGTGAGACTAAACCATAAAAATGAAAATATACAGTTACCTGTATAAAATATTTTCATGCATAAAGATGTTTAAAGGTGGCATAAAGGACTTTGGACATTATGCATCTTTACGTGCATAAAGATGGCATAAAGACCATCTTTATGCCATCTTTATGCAAAGCTTAAAGATGTGATTTCATCCTGTGAATAGTCTTGGGTACCTGAAAAGACCAACCTATTCGACTGCGTGACGTTCATTTATATCAGGACGTCACCAGCAATAGTAGTAGCAGAAATGTTGACCTTTGCCGTGCGCCCAGGACAATGTGCAGCGAGGTTCTTTAGCGTACCACGCCTATACCGTGGCACGGGGCATCGGGTTTTAAGGTCTCATCCGAAGGCCCATTGACTTTCATTTCTAATTGCCGAGTGCTTGTTGAAAAAAAATCACTACGATTTCAAATATTGCCAAACCCGGCCGGGGCTCGACCTTACAGGGTGAGCAATCTGCCAACTGAGCTACCGTAGTGGTTGCCCCATACCGAGTTACCGTACATATGAACCAGTTAATCCTGAATCATACACCCTCTTGGTACCACTCACCTGGGCAAGTGACTGACTTACCACCTGTTTCCACCGGCAACCACAGTGTTTCGGCTGATGGCTGGTGAAAAATCAATTCAACGGCGATGAATATTGCATAATGTATGAAAAATATTTATTTCAAAAAATGGAATTATCATAATATCACACGTTTCATCATGCATCCATTTCTCTTGAATCATGTCTTCCAAGCACAAAACCTCGGCCATACTAAAAGTATTTTGTTAAGTGCAAAAAGGTCGAATTGATCTGTCAACCCTTCGGTAATAATAGATAGAACCTCTGATATATTGCGGGGGATCCATTGAGATGGACTCGCCTGCATATAGGGAAATTTAGATAATTATCAAAGGTGCTCATATAGTTACTTCTTTATACTAGCCTTTGAAGTATGCTCGATGCTATGCACAATGGTCGTCCACCCCAATACATCAAAGCCCCATCTATTATTACGTAGGGGTGACAGACCAATTTGACCTTTTTGCACTCAAGATACTTTTGTATCAGTCATAGACACACGTATACGGGTCTTGAGTATCTTGTCCAGTTTTATTATTTCGTTCGGTTTGAGGAATGGGCGTTACTTTATCAAAGATTTGAAAAACAATAAAATTGAGACATTTGAATACCCCGAATACATAGGCTATTAACGAAATTGCCAGGAAATGTGCATCTAAAATAGAAGACAACAGTTTTTAGCTGACAAACTTGTACTTGGCAACAACCAATGCAATCAAGAACACGAAACAAAAGAAGAACAAGTAAACAAGACACAACAATAATAAATAATGGGGCCACTGATTATAAAACTCCCCGACTTTGGGCGGACACAGGACTGTTTGACATAATGGTTCCCTGGTGTGGTTACAGTACTGCTGGAAGGCCCAAAACCATCACTTATTTCACAACCAGTGGCCCATAAATACGAACACACATCTATCAACATTCGGGGCTTATTCAAATATCTCAATGTTCTACTCTTTTTGATGAAGCGACAATTATTACAACAATATTGGACCTAATAATGGTTTTTTTAGATTGACATAACTTACACCATCCCTATATGGATGAACCCAATGTTCAACAAAGTTAAACATTTGCAATTTATGGAAATTGATAAGATATTCGGGTAACCTAGAATAGCCAATTTAATATCCAGTGATGTATTCCAGGCCCGAAGGGGATGGGGGGGAGGGGGCCGCCCCCACTTTTTGACCGATTTTTTATAAAGTCTGTATGATAGTCCTGAGAACATAATGTTGGGTAATAAAGATGTCCATGAGCGCGGTGCCTTCGGCGCCAATGAGTACGATACATAGGTTTGTCTAAACCAATCTAAAAAAGTAAAGCACGCAATAATTAAGCCTAATTTTTAATCTTTCACACATCACTCACTATGTCACACTGTGCAAAATATTGTCAAAATAACTAATTTCAATGGTGCAAATTAACAAACACTTGCCAATTCGAAAATAGTTTGTAACTTATTGAATGTACATGTAGCTGAATTACTAAATGATATATTTTTATTCTCAGAATTCAGGAAATTGCGTATTCTGACTTCAATTCATGCCCCGGACCCCTAGCGTGTGTGCGCTCCAGCACACAAAATAATTTCAAAATCTGTGCAATTTGAAAATACACATGCCGATAAATTCTAAAAATAGTTTTGGTTTCATTAAGCGTGTCTTTCTTGAGTGAATATGTTATCAACAATTTTGAAGTACTGAATGACATTTTTTTAATTCTCAGGATTCAGGAAATTGCATATTTTGACTTCAATTTAAAAATTGTCCAGGGGAGCATGCCCCGGACCCTTCCTAGCGTGTGTGTGCATGCGGCGCACATTCAATTCACCCTTTGATTTGCCTCCCCCCTTTCAAATGGGCTGCTACGGGCCTGAATCCGAATCTCCTGAGCTATGGCCAGTAGTATCAGTCTCAGCAAATCAAACTTATCGCAATTGCTTACAATTATAAATGATTGAAACGGAATCGTTATCTAATATTTCAACATAACTTCATGTATCCATACGACAGGGGTGTGTGATGAAAAGTACTCGAAGTCGTACTAATCCCGACCGAGACGTTTTGAAACATGTACATAGCAAAAACAACACATAATCGATGGACATCTGGGATTATTCTAGACGAATTTCTCTCAACTGTTTAATGTACCCGTACACGGTTTGATAAAAACGTTATCTTAGCAACTTCATTCAAGTAAACAAGTAGACTGGAAACTCCTCTCAAAAGGAGAAAAAAAATAAAAAAAAAATAATAATAATAATAAACAAGAAATTAAAGTGTCTTTAATCAATAACGTGTATTTTAGATGGATTAAGTATCGATAAGAAATACCGTATTTCATGTCGATAATAAAAAATGTAAAAAATGAATAATGAGATTCAGAACTAATTTGAACTTTTTAATGCCCAAACACCTGTTCAGTGATTGTAAGATTAAAACATTTTTCGTTATAATCTGTGTAAATCCCCTCTCTCTCTCTCTCTCTCTCTCTCTCTCTCTCTCTCTCATACACAGAAGTCCATTGCAGTATCATGTCTCTCTGCAAAATTAATAAAATTTATTTCTTGGTCGATTTTCTCCAAACGAACGCCATACTATTTGGAATTCACACTTTAGAAATAATTTTGTCATTGATATATCCATTAAACGAAAATTAATAAAAATTTAGTTCACCTCACTCATCTTGTTTATTCTAAACTTCCTAACTAAAAACCGTGACCGTGACCATTTCACGGATCAGGACTGACATCTTCAATAATCCAATTATCGCAATTAACTTCTAACCTGATATGTTTTTTTTCAACGATTGTTATCGTGGTTATAAAGTTGATATCTGAATAACATAAACACACGTCCTTGGCATATTAGTAGTTTATACATATGTATGATAATAAATAATAATAAATAAATAAATAAATAAATAAATAAATAAATAAATAAATAAATTACAAAACATTAACATGTTGTATAACATAAATAATCACGCAGTACGATAAACTATTTCTGTCGTGTCGAACGTTAACCACGCATGCGCTAAAGCAGAGATTTTTCCAGGACAGAATTTAGAAAAGTACCAGAGATTTTCCTAGGACAGGACAGGATTTAGAAAAAAGCAGAGATTTTCCTAGGACAGGACAGGATTTAGAAAAAAAAAGAGATTTAGATAGAACAGAATTCAGAAAAATAGCAGAGATTTTCCCACGACAAAACTTAGAAAATTCTTGTCCCGAAAAGCAGAGATTTTTCTAGAACACAAATTTAACTGCTTTTGGCTAAAAGCAGAGATTTGAACGTGACATCTCTGGTCATAAGAACAGAGAATATGACTGGTCAGGCAGAGATTAGAAAACTGATTTCGTCCTAGAAAGCAGTCGTAGAACATGTTTAAGTTAACTTATAGCTGTTCAAATCTCTGGTCAATTGTCCTGGAACAGAGATCTTGACCAGAGATTTTGACTGCTTCAAGTTAACTTAATGTTATGTTGTGACTGGTCGGTACTGTATATACAACCGTCAATTTAAACTTGTTTACTGTTTACTATATACATAGTGTTTGTTCTCGATTTTTCCAAATTAATTAAAGATGTCAACATTCAATGTTGTTTTCAACCCAATCCCACTAATCAACACTATCTTAAGAAAAGCAGAATGAGAAAAATTCATAGAATGTTGCTTGTCTCAGAACTGTGACAAAGAGAGAGAGAGTATCCCATGGATCTGAAAAGAAGGATGGACATGGGAGGGGCCTTATGCATGCATCTCTGTTATGCCTGGTGGGTTTTAGAGTAAACTATCACTAATCTAGCCAACCAAAAATCTTTTCTTTAGTTGTCACAAACCATCACTTTTAAAAGGCATGTTTAGTAGAAAATTAACAAAAAATTATCTTTTTGGTTTATTTTGAAACCTGGTAAAATTTAAAAGGCATTTGCAAATAAATAAAGAAACCAAACACATTTTCTTATATTGTTAAATCAAATTTATTTTTTTTTTACAGAAATTGAAAGAATGTCATACAGTCCTCCCTACAATATACAAGTTCTAAAAAGAAACTTTAAATACAGCAAAACCTGCATTAAAGGTCACTCATAGTACTTACAAATAAAGTAAATTATTACCAAACCCGTTACAATTTTTCAGCACTAGACAGCCGTTTCGGAATAAATTCCTTGTTAGTAGTGCTCCACCTAAGGCAATACTTTGAACAATAAAGCATAGCTAAGTTTTTAGGAATTTTAAAATTTATGAAGCAGATCAGTTTGATAAACAATGTTTACTAAATCTATACATACCAAGGTGAGCTATCACTTGATGCTGTATCTGCTCCCTCATAGCTAGCGAAAGCTTGGAGAAGTCCATCTTTCAGTGTAACTTCGTGTTTAAGCTGGTAAACCTTTAAAAATCCAAAAACAATTAAATGTATTTATATTTTGCTAGTTCCTCCATAATGGGCTTGATGGCCAAGTGGTCTAAAATAAGCAATATTTGAAGTTCTGAAACCTGAATTTTCAAGATGTTTAGCCCCACCTTTCTGACATCATTTCATCCCCTGAACGTATTTAGCCCTGCCCAAAATCTGACTTGACAAGAGGTTGACAGGTCATGCTAGTTTACTGAAATATAAACATTATTCTTGCCAATAAGTTTAAGTAGCAAAAAATTTGTGATTGTAGATATTTCTGTTATTTGCGCATGTAAACTAAAGTTCCCCGAAGAACTTCATTTTAATGAAAACCATACAATGTCCCTGAACAAAAACTTTACCTTCTCTGTAGCCTGTGAAAGCTGTTCTTCTAAGACTTCATTTTTCTCTGTTAATTCCTGGTTTTTCTGTAGAAGGGTCTGTCCAATCTTTGCTGCAAGCTCTAAATCTCTCTCTTTCTGTAATACAATATTAACAGATAATCTTAAAACCTAAAACATCCAATTATCAAAAATGAAAGAATAAACCAGAGGCTCAGTGTGGCTGAGCCTGTATCGCTCACCTGACTAAAATGCTTTTAAAGCAAATTTGTATATATGCTTTTCCAATGGGGTCCAATGTGAAACAATGTTCTCCGTTGGCAGCCATGTTTTATGGCCAATCAGAAAAATTTTGGCAATCTATGTAAAGGACCTTCTATACATCATTCCTGTAAAGTTTAATTTAATTTGCTTTAGTCATTTCTGAGGACATAGTCAAAAATGCGTTTTTCCCATAGGGTCCAATGTTAAACTATCTTCTGCACTGGCAGCCATGTTTTTCGGCGTATCAGAAAAAATTTGGCAATCTAAGTAAAGGACCTTCTATACATCATTTCTGTGAAGTTTTGTTAAATTTGCTTTAGTCATTTCTGATGACATAGTCAAAATGCATTTTTCCCATAGGGTCCAATGTTAAACTATCTTTTGCCTTGGCAGCCATGTTTTTTGGCCAATCAGAAAAATTTTGGCAATCTATGTAAAGGACCTTCTATATATCATTTCTGTAAAGTTTGGTTCAATTTGCTTCACTAGCTTCAGAGGAGATAGCATATATATGCTTTCCCCATAGGGTCCAATGTTAAACTATCTTCTGCACTGGCGGCCATGTTTTTTGGCGGATCAGAAAAATTTTGGCAATCTAAGTAAAGGACCTTCTATACATCATTTCTGTAAAGTTTGGTTAAACTCGCTTCAGTCATTTCTGAGGAGATAACCAAAAATTTGTTTTTCCCATAGGGTCCAATGTTAAACTATCTTCTGCACTGGCGGCCATGTTTTTAGGCGGATCAGAAAAATTTCGGCAATCTTTGTGAAGGACCTCCAATACATCATTCCTCTAAAGTTTGGTTAAGTTTGCTTTAGTAGTTTCAGAGGAGATAGCCAAAATGTGTTTTTCCCATAGGGTCCAATGTTAAACTATGTTCCCCGCTGGCAGCCATGTTTTTAGGCGGATCAGAAAAATTTCGGCAATCTTTGCAAAAGACCTTCCATACATCATTCCTGTAAAGTTTAATTGAATTCGCTTCAGCCGTTTCAGAGGAGATAGCCAAAATGTGCGTTTTCCCATAGGGCCCAATGTTAAACTATCTTCTGCGCTGGCAGCCATGTTTTTTGGCGGATCAAAAAAATTTCGGCAATCTAAGTAAAGGACCTTCCATACATCATTCCTGTAAAGTTTGGTTAAAATTGGTTCAGGGGTTTCAGAGGAGATAGCCAAAATGTGAAAAGTTTACAGACGGACTGACAGACGGACTGACTGACGGACGACGGACGCCGAGTGATGGCAAAAGCTCACATGGCCTTTAGGCCAGGTGAGCTAAAAAGAAACCAGAACTACTCCTACTTGTATGTCCAGTCCTGTCTGTCTTAACATGAACTATCTTCCTATCATTAGGCAAAGCTTGACAGAACTTGTAAATCTCATTCTAGCCTCAATTGTACTACAACATTAATATGGAATAACACTACACTTTTCCTTATCCAGAGACAACCATTGCCTAATTTTTTTTTTTTTTTTTTGTTACTCTGAGTGGCTTAAATTGAATATTCTTGTAGATTCTTACCCCTCTTGCAAAGGGATTGTGGGATGAAAAGTGTAATAAATCAATCGACAAAATACATATCATGGAGAAAAGACGATACTCATTTTAAATATTTAACATCAGTATAATGTGTTAGGAAAAGAGAGACTTTTTTGTAATAACAACATGGAAAAGCACCAATGTATGCTTAAATGTAGGTTATTATAAAGATATACAAGTTTTGCTGATATATGGGTTTTAAATTGTCACTTTTTCTCAAGATTCCCATCACAATTGTTATGCAAAGTCAATTTTCAACTACAAAATTAGGGAAAATGTGCACTATTTTGGCAGTGGGAATGGGTCTATTTACCGTACCCTGTGAGTGACCAGAAAAATCCCTGATATCTTACCTCTTCAAGTAATCTATTGACTGCTTCTATGTCATTGTATGTTCTAGTCATCTGTGTCACACGCTCCGAACATATGACTGAAAACACAAAATAAACATATGACTGAAAAAATAGTAGATATGTACTGGTACACATAAAATAAACATGTATGTTTTACACATGCAAAAAGTTGAATTTTTTAAAAATCAATTAGGCTTTTTAGTAGACAGTATGAATGTATTTGAAGTCTACATCAGTTTTCACCAATTCAAGATCTGTTACCTTTCAGCTGGACCTGTTTATGTTAATTCTTATGAAATTTGATATACAGGCAGCTGTTAAGAATTTTAGTCTAATTTAAGACACTGTTCAGTTTTCAAAACTCTTCATTTTCGTTAACTTTACCATCTCACTTAATCGCCACAGTAAAACCTTGTTATAATGCCCTTAAGTAACTTTTTTTCTCAATTGTTGCCACTGTAAGACCTCATTATAATGCCCCTGGGTAATAATGCCTCCTTGCTTATCACCATAGTACAGTAAAAGCTCATTATAATTAATTGAATCAACCCCTCAACCCACCCCTGCCCCTCGTGGCCAGGTGTGTGGTGCAGTATATCAGCAGCAAGTTATCAATAAAATTCATTAACTTTTTATATCAAAAAAAAGAAAGAAAATCAATCAAAGAGGTTTGTGAAAAAAAGTTGTCTGCAAAATGCCATGAAAAGCCATACTTGTAAGACATATTAAAATCATACAAGCCTACAATATCATTTTTATTCACCTGTATTTTCTGTATCATTGTGATTCTCTCCATCACCAGGTGTATTACAGTTTTTTACATCTATATCTACCTGTTCATTTTTTTCCTCATCTCGAGGAGAAGATCTATCACTCTCACAAATCATTTCTATTATTGTGTCAATTTATTTCTAGTATGTACATTGTTCTGCAGCAATAACCTCAATCCTTCCAGAATGTAAACATTACAGTCATTAAAACCAATTTCAGGGCTATCAAAACAATTCCCTTCTGTTTGCACTTAATAAACAGTTTTTAAATATCCAATGCATCAAATAATATTTGGTTTGTTGATAGAAAACCAAGTCCATGACTATCAAAACTAGTTTTATTCAGTTTACAGGTTATAGCAGTTTTGTCTGATTTTAAATATCCCAATACATCTATTTTCAATTTTGAATGCAAATACAGGTGTACTACTAGTTTTTGTTTCGTAAATGAAAACAGTTTACAGTCTGAATTATATATGTCTATGGTACATAAATATTTCACACCAGCTGAATACAAACACTTGGTTGTGATGAAGGTTCAATATTCAAAAGTCAATAATAAACATATATATTCCACCACCCTGAACCATAGTTTTATGTTCCTTGGTAATTAATTAAACATTTTGTATTTTAGATCATCTAATGTCCAAGATGTCAGTTTTTCCTGTCAAATGCCTATGCTATTCACACTTCTGGCTTGTTGATAAGCAACAGTATAGCACTATCACAGATTGTTTTCAAAATGCCCTGCAATATATCAACACTATCATGACTATTTACACCCTTTACCTTGGTCTGCGAAATGTCAACACTATATTTACAACTTTTAAGAAACAGCATGATAAAATGCTATTAATTTTGATTTTTAGAATACACATCTGTTTTCAGAATAAACACTTTGAATACAAAACTATATTGTCAACATAGACATTCATATTTAATTTTTGCCAAATACACTTCATTATTTTTTCACCTTCAATTATTTGTTAGAATATGTATTTGTGTTTTTTACAATCTTATAGTGTACAGAAAATGGTTTGTTATAGAGATCACCTCAATATAAAGACTACCTGTCCATTAAAACCAGTATTTAAATGTCCCTTTACTACATATTTCAAAGAAAAAACCTTTATAAAAAGAGACTTCTGTCTATAAAATCCAGAATCTAATAGCGTCCCTTTACTTCACATTCCAACAAAAACAACCTCTATAAATACCAGTAGTCCATATTTCTAAGGCCCCTTGCATAAGTGCCTATTCCATTTAATATATGCTGAATCTCCTGAATATGAATCCTTCATACAATATTATAACACAATCCAATATGTTATTGTTTACAGTTTCAAATTTTCTTTGTTTCAAATGTGCAGCATATAGCAATTTCTCACTCCAATTTCTGCTATGGATCTATTTCAGCCATAAACTTAACGTTCCATGAAAGCAAACATTTTATATTGAAGTATTCAATGTCCAACTATTTGATTTTAAAAATGTTAAGTCCAACATATCAATAGCTAATTATTGTTCTAAACTTAATCAATTCACAGTAAAAAAAAAAGTAACGAGCACACAAAAACAGAAATATTGATTAAGCGAAAAACACCAGTGAATTTTCTCCTTAAAGGTCTGTTTACAATAATATAATATCAATGATGGTATATTTATATATTGAATAAGTAAAAAAAACTTCTATGTCATTACTTCACAATCCAGGATCTTTAAAAATGTGTGCATACCTGGTGTATGGTACAGGTATGGTAAACCACACACTTTTTATAACATGCATTTTTTTTATCTTATCTCTTTAGAACATTAAAGTCACGAGAAAAAAAAATTATATGTAACTTGAAAAAACATAATTTGTTATTTTGAAAAACAGACTTATGGCCCTGACCAACTTTTGAAACAAAATCAATAAAAGATGTTTGCAAGAGCCCAATGCATAGACTTATTTCTGGTTTGACATTCAAGCAAAATATAGTGGGTCTCGAGGTCAACACAAGATCTGTCCATTCAGACTCCTACTGGAGCATCTTCAGATGTGACACAAATTTGTGGCAGTTTTAGACATAATGATATGAAGTTAGCACAAGATCTTTCCAATTCTTTGCCTTAAACGCTGCTTCATCCCATAGTCTAGCATTCCCTAATAATACTATAGCCACATTACTAAACATTTACCCCAGTGCCTGTCCAAAGTCTAGGATTTTTATAATCAGTGGTCCCATTATGTGTTTGTCTTCTCTTGTCATGTTTGGCTGTTTTTATCATTCATTGATATATAATGTGATATGTTTTTGATTGTGTTGGCCATTGCCAATGATGGTAAAAATCCCTGCAAATCAAAGTAAAATGAAAGCTCTGCAACTCAAGGGTTCACTTTGTTGAAGTAGCTAGAACTGATATTATCATACATGCATGCATGGGACAAGTTTAAGCTCATTACTATGGTTTTTGCAGATGAAAAATTATAATTAGCCAAAAAATATAGCACTAAGTTTGTCAGTGATTTTCATACCAAATCCTGAATACATGGAACTGTCCGAAAAAATATCCATGTTTTTGTTTAAGATAAGTTTAACAATTTACCAACCAACAATTTTTGGGGGCATTGTTACTTACTACTTAGAGATCTACTGGTATTTGTATATAGATTTGCATATATATAGAAGTTTTAGGAAGTGTCTGAAAAAATATCCTGTGTTTTTGTTTTAAGACAAGTTTATGCACCAACAATGTTTTTTTGGGGTGTTGTCACTTAGTGTCGTTACATAAAAGTGATAATCTACTGGTATTTCCATATTAAATGGGTTACGTAACTATCGGTAACCTGGCATAACTTTGGTACCAAGTAATAAGATTAATGTTTCCATCTCTGGCTCATTTTTTAAAACTATGGCTAGAGATTAAGTCGACAAATACAATTTTTTCTGGCAACATAAAGGTCAAAGACAAAATCAATCTAAAAACTAAGAAATTCAAAAATAAAATTTTGTTCAAAAAATTTTAAGATTGACATTTTTTTCCAATTTTAGGCATTTTATTCCCCATGACAACAAAGCAATTGCATTCATGCAAATATTTTATAATCAGGTAAATTTTCGGTAAAGGTCAACGTTTTCAGCGTAATTCAGTCACACAATGTTCTAAATTTGTCGTAATTACATAACAACCTTCGTCAGTCTAGGGGAGGGTAAAACAAGGTCGAGGGTTCTAATACAGGCCTGTTCCTTGATCGATAATAAATCCTGTTTCATATTTATTTAAATCGAAATTACAACATCCTGTTCAAGTTTTTTACACAAAAAGCTTTTTGTTAAATGTTTATTTATGACAAAATTTGCCATTACTTTATTAAATAGGGGCTTGTGACGTAAAACTTAAAAACACAAGAATAGCGAAAGTACACCCTACATCTAAATTAGTATTAAGGAAACGATAACCTTTTCAATCTTGTACATTTCTATCAAAACACATGATTTGTCAGCTGATCAGGAAGCTCACCGACATACTCAAAACATTAATTTTAGCCGTGTACTAATTTCAGTGATTTTCAAATTGATCGAGTATAAAATAATTTAAATCCATCACAAAATTAAGTATGATTAATAGTGAACAAGTTGATCCATAACATTGATGATTATTTATTTATATTTATTTATACACATTAATTTATCCAAATCATAATTTGTGACAAGATTCGTACACACTTATACATTTACAATACATATTACATTAAACACTACAATAATAGACACCAACCAGAGACTCAAAGGTACAGATCTGTTATAGGGCTTTCTGTATTTTGTTCAGGTGAGCTATAAACATCTTATATGCTTTCAACTAAAACTTTAGGATAAAGATTTCATAGGTAGCTCTAGTTAAGCAATTCAAAAAGTGAAATTTCCCAAAACAAAAATTCAAGGGAGTTATAGGCTTTGCTGGAGGAATCAAACATATAGATTGATTAAATGAATAGGATTTTATGTTTTAGCCAACCAGTAAAGGCCTATGACAATGAAGAAATTTCTTTTAGTTGGGGTTGACCCACTGTCACCTTGGCCCAAATCTGGTCAGATCTTATATTCTTGGCATCATAATCACAAAGAAATGAATAATAAGTCTATGTTTCCATTCCTGGTAGCCAAAATCACCATTGGCTACTAATTTCTGAGGAATTCTTTCAAAAAGTAACCTATTTCAGCAAATTTGTGGAAAAATACTTAAACTAGAGGCTCCCAGGAGCCTGTATAGCTCACCTAGGTAGAGTTGTTGCAGAATGAAAATCAACAGATTGTCTAATGTTTAAATAAATGCTTGAAATTTATTACACAATATTTATTTCTATCACAAAATTTCAATATTATTTCCTTTCAAAACTAAACCATATTTCAAAATTTTGAGACAATGCATCCAAGTATCATCGACTTTAGTTTTCATGTATAATACCTGAGAAATTTTCCTTATCCAAAAACTGGTCAATGGACCATGAAATTATGGTCAAGGACAAAAGCCATAAGGCAGTCTGACTGATGTACTATCCAAGATCAAGCTATATACCAAATATCATTGACCTACCATTGTAGTATTCGAGATTTAGAGAAACTGACCTAATCCAAAAAGTTCAACATAGTCACTGGAGGGTTAAGTTTAGGTCAAAGACAAAAGTCATATGGCAGACTGACATGTACTCTCCAAGACTAAGACACATACCATTTTTTGATTTTTAAATGCAGATGTTATTTTAAAATACCAAATGTAAAGACCCAAATGACTATTGTGGCCGAGTTTGGTTCCAATTGACTCAGTAGTTTCAGAGAAAAATATGTATGAACTTATTTTCCCATAGGGTCCAATGTTAAAATATGTTTTTTACTGACGGCCATCTTGGATTTTGTGTGGCCCTCAAAAACACCAATGTTGTAGGGGGCCACCCAAAGACTATTGTGGCCAAGTTTGGTTCCAATTGGCTTAGGGGTTTTAGAGAAAAAGATCTTTGATATTGTTCCCATAGGGTCCAATGTTAACCTATGTTCCCTGTTGGCGGCCATCTTGGATCAGGTGCAGACTTAAAAAAACACCGGTTTCAGAAGGTACCATCTAAGGACTACTATGACCAAGTTTGGTTCTAATTGGCTCAGTAGTTTTAGAGAAAAATATCTTTGAACATATTTTCCCATAAGGTCCAATGTTACAATATGTTCTCCACTGGCGGCCATCTTGGATTTTGTGTGGCCCTCAAAAACACCAATGTTGTAGGGGGCCATTCAAAGACTATTGTGGCCAAGTTTGGTTCCCATTGGCTAAAGGGTTTTAGAGAAAAAGATCTTTGATATTGTTCCCATAGGGTCCAATGTTAACCTATGTTCCCCGCTGGCCGCCATCTTGGATTAGGTGCAGAATTAAAAAAACTGTTTTCAGAAGGTACCATCTAAGGACTACTGTGACCAAATTTGGTTCCAATTGGCTCAGTAGTTTCAGAGCAAAATATCTTTGAACGTATTTTCCCATAAGGTCCAATGTTAAAATATGTTCTCCACTGGTGGCCATCTTGGATTTGGTGTGGCCCTCAAAAACCGCAATGTTATAGGGGCCATCCAAAAACTATTGTGGCCAAGTTTGGTTCCCATTGGCTAAAGGATTTTAGAGAAAAAGATCTTTGATATTGTTCCCATAGGGTCCAATGTTAACCTATGTTCCTCGCTGGCCGCCATCTTGGATTAGGTGCAGACTTAAAAAACACCAGTTTCAGAAGGTACCATCTAAGGACTACTATGACCAAGTTTGGTTCCAATTGGCTCAGTAGTTTCAGAGAAAAATATCTTTGAACATATTTTCCCATAAGGTCCAATGTTACAATATGTTCTCCACTGGCGGCCATCTTGGATTTGGTGTGGCCCTCAAAAACCCCAATGTTGTAGGGGGCCATTCAAAGACTATTGTGGCCAAGTTTGGTTCCTATTGGCTAAAGGGTTTTAGAGAAAAAGATCTTTGATATTGTTCCCATAGGGTCCAATGTTAACCTATGTTCCTCGCTGGCCGCCATCTTGGATTAGGTGCAGAATTAAAAAAACACTGTTTTCAGAAGGTACCATCTAAGGACTACTGTGACCAAATTTGGTTCCAATTGGCTCAGTAGTTTCAGAGCAAAATATCTTTGAACGTATTTTCCCATAAGGTCCAATGTTAAAATATGTTCTCCACTGGCGGCCATCTTGGATTTGGTGTGGCCCTCAAAAACCGCAATGTTATAGGGGGCCATCCAAAAACTATTGTGGCCAAGTTTGGTTCCCATTGGCTAAAGGATTTTAGAGAAAAAGATCTTTGATATTGTTCCCATAGGGTCCAATGTTAACCTATGTTCCTTGCTGGCCGCCATCTTGGATTAGGTGCAGACTTAAAAAACACCAGTTTCAGAAGGTACCATCTAAGGACTACTGTGACCAAGTTTGGTTCCAATTGGCTCAGTAGTTTCAGAGAAAAATATCTTTGAACATATTTTCCCATAGGGTCCAATGTTAATCTATGTTACCCGCTGGCGGCCATCTTGGATTAGGTGCGGACATGTTGGACACAATTTTTTAAGTAGACCACCCAAGGACTGTTGTGATAAAGTTTGGTTGCAAATGGCCCAGCGGTTTCTGAGGAGTTGATCTTTAACGACGGACGGACGACGGACGCCGACGACTACGACGACGACGACGACGGACGCAAAGTGATAGCAAAAGCTCACATGGCCTTTTAGGCCAGGTGAGCTAAAAAGGATTATATTTTCAAAACTTTAGGAAATTTAGCTATTAATTATTTTAAATTTATGGAAACCTAGATAAGTACACATTCCAAAAGCATTTATTTAGAAAAGTTTAAAGTATTTCATTAAAAGTTTATATCAGTCTTTCATTAATAAAGGATACAAATTTCCTCTTTCAAAAAAATTTCTTTCCTGGTTGACTGTAATTACTGGTACTGGTTCAATTGGACTGGTCTTAAATGAATGTACATTCATAAGCATGTCATGGAAATATATGTGTTACATTTATTGAAAATAATTTTGTAGTACAATAGCCAAAGCAACTTAGACCATGAAACAATAAATACAAGATAATGAAGACAAATATGATAAGTAATGATGTATACA
Organism: Anadara kagoshimensis; assembly: GCA_021292105.1. NCBI lineage: Eukaryota > Metazoa > Mollusca > Bivalvia > Arcoida > Arcidae > Anadara > Anadara kagoshimensis. The sequence goes on from CM037870.1 coordinate 63,144,562, forward strand.
CCCAAGTTCTTGTCACTTAAATAGAGTTGCAAGTATTTATGACCTGGCTTGCACATGTGCTCAATAATGGTGACCTTTTGGAGTACCTTGCCTACAATATCACAGATCAGTAAGTCCCTTATACTGGTTTTGAACCAGTAGAGGTCAACGACATTGAAAGAGAGTCAAACCAAAAGTAGTGAGAGGCCTAGAGTTTGAAGGCAAATGTCTAAACCACTCAGCCGCCATGGATAAATATAGAGAATAATTAGCTAAAATCATAACAGGCAGTTACAGCAGGCTTTTTAATTCTTAATAAGGATAGTATTGACTATAAATGTCCTTGGCTCAACAAAATATTCATGAAAACTGTAAGATTTCAAATAAGAACATAAAATGATTAGGCTGCAGTTTATGAGCTACCATGGTAACAATACAATATATATCCAGCCAGACAGAAGATAAATCAAACTTCTTGTTTATAATTATATCAGAGACAGATCGTAAATTTTGGTTCTTAAATATTTGTTTTAAAACTTTAAAATAATTCCCTCTAAAGCTGATTACGTAACAAGATTTATTTCAATATTTACAATACACTTTTTTAGACTATTTCCCTAAATCTGTAATACCATATTTTTGTATCTACGAAAATGTATGTCAATATACATTATGTAAACGCATGTGACCACAATAGCATTAAAATAAAATCAAAAGTAGGACTGAATCTTTTAAGTATTCAATCAGTTAAATAGGGATAATCCTTAAATCCCAAGTGCTGAACAAATATTTTGATTCAAGAACAGTTTAATTAAGTAAATCAATACTTGTAATGTAAAACCCAACATATACTCTAAAACTGTATACAAATGCAAAATCATAGATACTGGTAACTCTTTTAAGTATTGGTAGCTCTAAAAACATAAATAGCTCTATAAGTATAGACAGCTCTTCAAGTATAGACAATTCTAAATGTAAAATCATAGGCAGCTCTATATTCAAAGACAACTGTAAAATGATACAGCTCTAATAATAGAGACAAACTTAAAATCATAAATAGCTTTAAAAGAATAGACAAGTAAGAATAATGAGAAATAGAAACTGAAACGATTTCAACAGTATACTGGTACTTCTATTTAAAAGAATTTGAGCAATTAGACCCCACAAAAGATTTACAATATGTTATCCATTGCAAGAACAGTAAAGCACCTTGCAACAATTTATCTCTCACATATGCATGAAAACATGCTGAAGCGATCCACAATAGGTTAAGATTTGCAATATGTTATCGACTGCAAGAACAGTAAAGCACCTTGCAACATTATATCTCTCACATATGCATGAAAACATGCTGAAGCGATCCAATTTCAACAAGTATACTTTTATTTAAGGGAATTTGAGCAATTAGACCTACACAATAGGTTAAGATTTGCAATATGTTATCGACTGCAAGAACAGTAAAGCACCTTGCAACATTATATCTCTCACATATGCATGAAAACATGCTGAAGCGATCCAATTTCAACAAGTATACTTTCATTTAAAAGAATTTGAGCAATTAGACCCTACAATAGGTTAAAATTTGTAATATGTTATTGATTGCAAGAACAGTAAAGCACCTTGTCTCACATATGCATGAAAGCATGTTTCTCAATCATAATTTGCTCTTAGATTTAAACAGATTTTCAAATATGCACTTTAATTAGGTTAAAAAAAGAAGTTATGAACTTTTGAATACACTAATTGGAAGTGTTCCCAATACACTAATTATTCCAAATAATTTCAATACAGATTAGAACCTTAGCTACCATTAAGTTCATTAACTTATAACCACAGCTTACCCAAATTAATGAAATTATTATGTATGGTTTTCAGTGAAGTTCATATTTGTTTGCACTGGCATTGCATAGTCAGAAAATAAGGACATCTAACGTGTCATGAACTGATACCCTGCAATTCTATGAAGCAATTTCTTTATTAATTTATCTAAAAATCTGTATATTATAGTACTAAAGAATTATTTATTTATTTATTTATTTATTTATTTATTTATTTATTTATTTATTTAAGGATCATATTTTTCCACAATATGTTTTTGAATGCAAAAATGTTATTGCTTTGCCATGTATTAATTGCCATTTTGGTCTGTTAGGATGTTTTTTCTTTAATACTTGGAAACAAAACAATTTGGATGATAAATTAGAACACACTAAGAAAAAGTCCACATACCATATAACCGGTACCTGGTGTGACACTACATGTATCTACACACAAATGTATTACAGAGATAAGATAAGTCTGAATTCAAAATGAGCAAAACGAACCTGGAAAAAATTAATGTTGAATATACTGTCAACAACCACACACAGACTTTAAGTCTTAAACTGATTAATGTATGTAAAACTATAATCCATATTAAGTTTTAGAAGTCATGTGTTTTCCATATTGCCCTCATGCACATATTCCAACTAATAATCAAGTAAAGTTAATTACTCATTGGTAAAGAGTCAGTTGACAGAATAGACAGACAGAAAGAGATACATAGACCCAGACAGACAGACAGATGGACAGGTAGATAGACAGACAAACAATCAAACCATATAGTTTTATCAAGTACAGGTATTTTCGTATGTCCTACTAATAATCTACATGGCTAGGTGTCTAAAATGCCAGCTTACAGATCTTAATGCATCCATGGCAGTTCATAACGCGAGACAGTAGGGTATGTCATTTTGCTGACAAAGGTCTGTGATTTTCTTCCTAGCACTCTGGGTTTACTCCCAAACTGAGTTTAGAAATAAGTGATAGAATCTTGACCTGAACATAAAACACCATTACTCCACTACGCTACATTATGTAGACTCTATGATACAAATATTAATAAAAATAGCTCTCAAAAGAACATGCATACATGTACAGCATAGCTTATGAATATGTGCATATTATAGTTCATAAAAAGTCTTTGACCCAAAAACTTCAATATAGACACTGGTATGACATAAACAAGCATAAAATAATGACAGTAAATTCTCAGTCACATGCCTCCACTGCTTCTTAACAAGGGAATGTTATTCATTAAATAGTCTGACCCTAACTCAATATACCGGTATTTAAAAATTTTATCTGCAAATAATTGTTATTTTCCCCTAAATGAAAAACAGTCAAAATTTGGATGCCAAAATCAATCCTGAAAAACATTTTTTTTTTCATCAAAACTAAATCATACTCAATGAAACACAGGCAAGGCTTGGATACTGAATTAAATCCTGAAAACCAAAATTTTCATCAAACAAAATCATACTCACATGAGATCAATAAAACATGACTACCACTTATTCATATATATACATATATGTAATCATGTTATAAACATTCCAATATGATGACACAATACCATACTAAGGTGTGATACGGTATACCATATATATATTTCCACGATTTTCCATGAAAAGTCAAAAACTTTTTTTAGTATGCATCACTGGTACATAATGTTACATTTGTAATGGAACTATTGCTTTACAATTTGAAATTACATGTACATCTCCAACTTATGGTTAATACATGTAGAAAATACAGGATAGTGTCCTTTAAAACCCTGAAACACGACAAATACTAACCAAAAAATTAGCCAACTTACTATAAATTTTAACCAACTGTATTTATATTGAAGTTCCTGTATTTATTTTACAATGATACATATTTGGATATTTATATAACGAGCCTTTGTCTGAGGTGTTAAAAAGCACCTGTACTGTAAGAAGAAAAAAAAATAAGTGAAAGTATAAATGGTTATTAACACTAATAAAAACACCTGTAATTCGTTAAATGTGTTTTATTACCTGTTACAGTTGTGAGTGAATATAATAGTTGAAGGTATGTAAAATAGGTTGTTTTGCGGTGTTCAATTTTATTTCACTTATATCAAGCTGTCGCCAGCTACAGGTGAAGTTATAGAAATTTACAATATATGCTTATGACAATGAGCAAGTTACACCTTGAGTCAATATGGAAGGTGAAATGGAATGTTTTGCCCTAATTAAGATTATTTTACTTAACTCAAGCTGTCACCAGCTACCGGTGCAGTTAAAGAAATTCATACCATAACAATATGCTTATAGTATGAGCAAGTTACGTTTTGAGTGAATATAGAAGGTGAAATGGGTTTTTTGCCTTGGTCAAGATTATTTTACTTTTATCAAGCTGTCACCAGCTACCAGAGCAGTTAAAGAAATTAATACCATAACAATATGCTTATGGCAATGACAAGTTACACCTGTGCATATATAAGTAATTTATGTCATGATCAGGTATTATGCAACAATCAGCTTATATGATGATTAACAGGAAACGATAAGACTCTACTTGAGGCTATACTCAACCCGATTACTGTAAGTAAAATCATCAACAAACGGCAATTAATCTGTTGTAGACAGTATTTTTTGCAATTAATCTATTGCAGGTAATTTCTGCACAACACTGACAATTTTCCTTTAAATAACTTTACATTCAAGAGACCTGGGTGGCACAGTCTTCTAAAGTGCTGACTAATGAATCGCAGAGCCACACTGCATAGGATCAAATCCAAATGGGGGCAGATCCTGGTGTGAAAAGGTTTGTCAGTTCGCTTGCTAAGTTTGGTGGTTTTCCCTGTACACTCTGGTTTGTTCTATCATACCAAAACCTCAGATTACCTGATATAATTGAAAGAATATTGACTGGGATGTTAAACACCACTATTTCATCATTATTCACTCCACTTTTACATTCAAGCAATCCTAATTCTGAAATACAGATTAAGTATAAAGAAATCAAAGTAATCAAGAAATTTTAACATCCCATCCCTCTAGTTCAACAAGCTGCTAAATGAGCTTACAAGTCTTTATAGTCTTATGCCCAAAACAACCTCATGAGCTAAAAGGTAGGTATTTTTTGTCTTTGTCAAGCCTACATGCATACTAATAAAACTGTTACATGCCTGCCTATAGGCTCATATTAGACTGCTCTGGCAGATTAAAGAGCTAATAGAGACAGCCTCAGAACAGACTTTAACTAGTACTAGTAATATTTTTTAACATAAAAGAACTCTGAATCTGTTTGTATTTGTATAAAGATGAAATATTTGTCCATCATAAATCAAGTTCTGGATGACAACAGGACATATAAATACTACATGTAAAGACATATGTGTAAATACTACAGATGTTGTTTTAATTAATCAATGATCATATAACGACCTTAGGTTAAGGTAGTTTACTCTTGTTATAAATAATTCAAATGTATACATGTATGTATTAAATTATTAATTTTCTGTGATCATATTGAGAATCCATCCGTAAGTGTAGAAGGATTGAAAATAAAGAAGAGATACAAGATCCAAAGGGACGCCCTACCTCTATTCTTACCCAAACAAGTTACAGCATAACTAAAATAGAATGCTACTTCAAAACTGTCCCCAAAACAAGCCCCAACTGGGAAATCTCTGTTTCCCCAACTATGTACATCATCAAAATACAAATAGCCAATAAAATGTCTACTCCACCCCAATATCTATGAATAGTGATGTTTAAGTAAAGTATCGACTATTCAAATACAAAATATCAATACTATTTGATAAGTTCTCAATCACACACGGCATTCTAAAAATTGACCCACAATTTTCTGATTTAACACAAATAAACCAATCAAAAATCAATACTCTACTCTGACAACATTTAAAATTAATGTAAACTAATATGTAATCACCATGAGAATATAAGTATAACTAATTTTACCTGCTAAATCTTGTAGTTCATCATCGACAGATGATGCAGATATATACACCTCTGATTCCTGAGCAACCATGGTGTTGTTGATTCGACTTCATATTCACTAACAATATCGTCACAAACCAAATTCTCAGGTGAATCTTCCAAAATCTGGTCCCCCTGAAATTGTCAGGTAGGCCTTCCTTTTCAAAGAATTGGTTACATAATCCATCTTGAATTAATACCTTTACACAACTTAAATCCGTTGTTATTTTCTTCAATTGTTGAAGTATTATGACTTATAATTTCATTTGATTTTGATTCTGTTAGGGTATTTCCGTCACAAACCAAGTCCTCCAAAATCTGGCCCCCTGAAAATTATCAGGTAGGCCGTCTTTTTCAACATATTGACCATTACACAATTGAAATCCATTATTATTTTCTTCAATTGTTGAATTCTTATCACCTATGATTTCTTTATTTGATTTTGATTCTGCTAGTATTTCCACCACAAACTAAGTCCTGGTATTTCTTCAAAATCTGGTCCCCCTGAAATTCGTCAGGTAGGCCTCTTTTTCAGTGACCCATTATGCAATCCTTTTGGTATCGTTATTCCATTACACATTTTTAAACCTCTAATATTTTGAATAAAACATTTCCAACTCCAGTTCCCTTATCTGAATTTGATTTTGTTTCAGCTAGACCATTTTCGTGATCCCCAAAAGTCTGATCAGTTTGACATTTTATGCTGGGGAGTTTAACACATCATCCCCCATAATTGAGGCGATTAATTAAAAATATTTTAGCTGCCATTTTAAGGCCGGAATTAATTCCTGGCTTTTAATTTGAAATACATGTACACAAACTACGGTCTATTCATATCCACTCACTAATCAATATCTATATTAATAAACGCCTCATATATCCACAATAAAATTTTATACCTGTGTTTTGAAATTTTAATAAGATGTTTTTTTTTCCCCAATAGATCTCACTTTCCAATAATGTTGATTGCCGTGGAACTCATTTACTGTAGTGTATATATAGTATAAATTACATATACAGGTATATTTTACTGAACTACAACACTATATAATTACTACAAGGTAGATCTCCAAAACTTCATAATTACAACAGTATCAAATTATCGGTACTAATTCTGGAAAACTTACGTCAGTAACGAAAAATAATCCTTTCCTTCATTTTTAATGTATGATATAAATTATAGATTTTCCCTTCAAAGCTTTATAATCACTTGTTGTTATGAGAAAAAATTATTGTTACACAAAAAATTTCATAATTTCACTACCTGTAATGATATGAAATTTCTTATTCATGACCATATCATTCTTTTTTTTTTCAATTTTCCATATATGCATCATATATAAGATGTATAATCATTGGCTGACACAAAAATACTGTTGTTACGTAAAATTTGTAATAACACTTCTTTCCAATAGCATGAAATTTCTTAATCACAACCAAATCTAATTTTTTTTTCTCCAATTTTCCATATATGCAAATTTACAGTTCCATAAATCATAGTTTCCATTCAAACTCCGTTCTCCTACGATGTACAGTTTATATGATTTTTATAGTCCTATAATAGACTGTATTACACCTTAACACATTTAGGTATAGTTTTTTCATGTTAGCTGCTCATACAGCATAAACGATTACATTGTCCGGGATTCAATTTATCGGCCTGGATCGATACTGCTTATTGATCAGCAAAAATTATTAACAAACAGATGTATGTATACATATACCTGTCAAACTTTATATATACTAATGATTCCGATATATACTAAAGTATACAGGGTGTTTAAGGTGCAAAGAATTAAGCTCTTTGGCAGGTAAGTAGGTCGGACTTACAGGTACAAAATATGCATTACCTGACCTAAACAATGTGTTTAGGGAACTCTTTCTTTAAGGTATAAATCCTGTTTACAAAAAGTGAATTACCATACAAGGCTGCATTAAAAAGTCCAAAAACAACCAATTTCCATAGATCTTGTGATAAAACATTGTCAATGAAACTGCTTGTACACAAGTGCATTACCTGGCCACATTAAAATGTCCAAACAACAATATCCACAGGACTCCACGAATATAGAACTTGGTACAAAAAATGTCAACGAAACTCCTTGTATACTGGACTAGTCTTTACAACAATGCATTACCCAGCCACATTAAAATGTCCAATGTATTTTTTTCTCATTCATTTATCCATGCATTTCTGCTCCAAAGTTGTTTACCAATTCCATTACCATTTTTTTAATTAATTAATCCATGTACATGTATTTACTTATGCTTGACAAGTGTTCTGAGGTTCAATACATTTGTAGAAGAAATACATATCCTTTATCCAACATATTTTCTTAGTATTAAATGAGAAAATCATGTACAGACAACTATAATATTGTGAATGTATGCATTAGATTTTGAAACAAATTCATAACATAATTTATATATGTTGTATGCTAAAATAATCAACAATTTAATTAAAACTGAAGAAATTATTAAAATTAATTTGCTTCCTCTAATCAAGGAAAATTTTTTGCACAGTCACTGTTTTCTCGTAATAATTGTAGTAAATATTACTTGATCTGTATAACACAGTTTCTATACGTAAACAACTGCCTGATAAAAACCAGGTAGTTTAGATTTAATTACAAAAAACAGTGAAGATATCTGATCAAATCTTAAAAATCTTGTTTTTAAAACTAATTAAATTTTAACATCTCTAAACTTCTGAAAGATAAACTTCTCAGAAAATCGTAAGAGTCTCTAGTTTTAATCTGATTAAATTTATCATCTCTAAACTTCCAAAAGATCAATTTCTGCAAATCTTAAGAATCTCATTAATGTTATCATATGAAACTTTGGAAAGCTTAATTTCTGGTCAAATCTTAAGAAAATTGTTTTTTTTAAATCTGATTAAATGTTATCATATATATCTAAACTTTCTGTTCTGTAAATCCTATACACATGTAAGCTATCATGTACCTTAATCCATTAATCCACCTCCTCAATTAACTCACCTCTTTGTCCAAATATTGAAATCTGTGCTAACTTTTATCAATACATTTTTTATGTACATAAAACTTTTGATGTTAATATTTTGATGTTTAGTAGATGCTATAGTGTCACAGCAGGTCAATTCAGAAATCAGTGCACATAACTTAATGTTTCAATATCCCTAAATTACAAGTACTAACTTTCATCAGTTTTTTTTAATTATGCATACATAAAACTTTCAATGTTGATATTATAATGTTTTGTAAATATCACAACAGGTCAATTCAGAAATCCGACACAACTCAATGCACATAACTAAATCTTCCCATGTCCATACACTAAAGTTTTTGGTATATCAGTAATCTATCGTATATACATACAAATGTTTTTGATTTAGAAATATATACTGGATTTTTATATATACCAGCCAGCTTATAATAATGTACTGGCATCTACCTATCTAACACATATTTAATGTCGATATGTAAGTCTTTGTATCAATAAAAATTTGAAATCATTGCCAAACTTCTCCAATAATCTTAATCAAATCATGAAAAAAATTAGCCAAGTAAACGGCAGCGATAACTTTGATTAAATCTTAATCCGTTAGCAAACACATGTAATTAACGTTAAGTGTTGATAGTTGTACAACATAAAGAATTCAGTTAACTGTCATAGAATTCAGGTATTCAAGTCAAACTGAATTTTAATTACCATTGCTATGGCGCGAAATTACCATATTATTTCTGAAAAACTAGCCCTTAAAAAATCCTGTGATAACACTAACTTCACATGAGTCATTCTATTTCTAAATGTTATACTGACTTTAAAACTTCTCCCTTGGAATTAAGTATGCAATTTACAGTCATGTTATTTTTTCTTTTAATTAGTACAGGTTTAAAATTCAGTTCTTTTTGAAACAGCATATATATATTTAAAGTTCTGTTTTCTTCATGTACAGCATACATTTATATATATTTAAAATTCATAACATAAAACTTCCACCACTGTGACTGAGATCAGTTTGTAAGCATTCTTCTATGTGACTTACAGTAAACCCCTGGATATCAATTTTAAATCAAAATTAATGTTATCTCCTTAAATTCCATTAGTACTTTAATTTCAAATAATCTGGTAGAAAATCCTGGCCAAAATCTTACTATCATTCTATAGAATGTCGCCTCCTATGCACTAGTACAGTTCTTAGGTCTGTGGAAAGTCCCTCTTATACGCCATTACACATCTTTGTCCTTAGATACCTCGGGGACACAATCTGAACTTTCTGTCATCAAAATTGTATCACTCAATATAATATCTCTTAGAAAGGTCAATCTGAATATACATACTTCAGTCTCAGCTCATAGAATTACTAAACTATACAGATATATAGCAAGTCTTCTGTAAATCCTAGGATATCCAGGTTAAACACATGGAAATTCTATTTGCTAAAAGTGTGTTTATTATACATTCAATTTCATTTTTCTAAGAAAAATCCTGTTTATTCACTAGTAATATTATGAAATTCTCAGATTACAACATGCCACACCTATGTACCTATGGTTCATACTTTGAAAAAATGGTATAATGTTACTGTACCTTAGTACAATACCTGTGTTCTGTAACCATGCCAACCAGGTATACATACACTGAAATCACAGTACCAATAATGATTACTGAAAACTGATACAATTAGAAATACAATGTATCCAAGGATGTTGATACTGTTGTATAGAGCACTGTCAACTTTCTATTGAATATCGTTAGGTAATTACGAGGTGTATTAGTGATAAGGTATTGAAAACAACCAAATAAAATAATCATAAAATGCTAAAATTTCTGTCCCCTTCCTACATTTAAAAACCAAATAATCAATAACAATCATTATGAAACGTGACAGAAATCAGATCAACGAGATAGACCTATCCTAAAGTATAGAGAGGGGATCTAGCATGATGCATGTTGTCAACAAGAACACGTTAAAGTGCACACGTAGTGCCTTAAGATAATTGTACTCCAAAACTACATGCACACGTAGCACCCAAATTTAATTGTATTCCTAAATTGCATTTTAACCTGTGAGAACAAAAACTGAATTAATTCCAGTTGAAATCATGGTGTAATTATGGTGTACATATCAAACTTTAAAAGTCACAATGTTCCCCTCACCCATGAAAACTTAAAATGTCATTTACCGGTATATTTTTATAATGGAAAACAAGTATTATTATTATTATATGTAGTACTTAGGTAATTATTATCTAGTTGGTTATTCTCTAGACAGGTTTTAGGTTTGTCACATCACCAAGTTACTACTGGTACTTCATCCAAAGATACTGAGTTACGGCCACTATTTTGAAGAATACACATTCTTTCTGGTATTCTGAAGAAAGTTACTACCAGTATTCTGAAGAAACAGAATTACAATTATTACTGGCATTCTGAAGAAACCCAGTTACTACCTGCATTCTGAAAATCAGGTCAAATTGTGGTCTTCATATAGATGTGGTTGCTAAAGCAAGTTTTACTGTATATGCAAGACAAAGCTATGATGGCTCAGGACAAACCATGATCTTCATATAGATGAAGATGCTAAGGCATGTTTTACTGCATATGCAACCCAATGCTATGGAGTTTTGGGACCAAATGGGTTTCTATGATGACATTAGGCCTAACCAGGAAGATTGGGGAGTTCCCATGACTATATAGCAGGTAAGGGTTCAATATAATAAGGTTTGCTAATTTTATCATTTAACTTATAAATGCAAATTTAGAACTCTATAAATTTTATAGAGCCATCACCATCCCAAACATAAAACAACATTTAGATTTTTAAATAATCTTTTGTAATTGTATCTTTATTTGCAAAGTAGAATAAAAACATGAAAGTATTATTATAAAAGTATACTTAGGTAATAGCTGGACATAGCAATATAATTTATGTCCCAGCCAGGATTCTTTCACTCATATCGAGACCATCAGTTCTTGGATGCTGGAGGAAATGAAAATACCACCCAGAGAAAACCACAGACCTTCATAAATCTGCTTACATGTAAGTAGAATCCAACCTAGGTGATGAGAGCTGCTGTGATCTGAACTTGATATAGTCTATCCTACATCAAACTTTGAGTTATTGAAGTAACCTAGTTGGTTAATCTGTAGAGAGCCTATAGGCTTTGACTTTTTGATAGTGAGTTTTACAAAATCAATTTTAAGGATTTGAATAAATTTGGCTGAAGATCCTGATCCCGAAATAATGTTTATCAAACACCACGTTTAAACAAATGTACAACACTGGATCCTTGTCTTGTGCTTTTGGACAGTGACATTGCCCTTCATTCAAACTGAACTGGAGAAACTTGATATTTCACTATACACAGACACTAGAAAACAGTTTCAACTTGGGAATTACCAGTTTTTTTCATAAGGTCTTAATTCTTGTTTCAAAGTAGTACGACTTATGTAAAAATAGTAAAGGTAAGTCAAAGAAAAATATGTATATAATTCATATCATAAACGTAGATCAGTGTTACAGGAAGCCATTAAGAAATAAATATTAAATAATAAATATATGAATATCAAGATCCTGTACATTATGAAAATAAACAGCTAAAAACTCATTAATGACCATACAGTGCATACAGGTGTCTTGTGAAACTAGCCCAAATGAAACCACAACTCATGAAATCAAGTTCTTGGAAATCCTCAGTAAGCAACTTCTGTTAAACCTTAGCAAGCTATGACCACCTTGCATCACACCATAACACAAGGAATCAAGTTCTTGGAAATCCTCAGTAAGCAACTTCTGTTAAACCTTAGCAAGCTATGCCCACCTTGCACCAACCCATAACACAAGGAATCAAGCTCTTGGAGATCCTTAGTAAGCAACTTCTGTTAAACCTTAACAAGCTAAGCCCACCTTGCATCAAACCATAACACAAGGAATCAAGTTCTTGGAAATCCTCAGTAAGCAACTTCTGTTAAACCTTAACAAGCTAAGCCCACCTTGCATCACACCATAACACAAGGAATCAAGTTCTTGGAAATCCTCAGTAAGCAACTTCTGTTAAACCTTAACAAGCTAAGCCCACCTTGCATCAAACCATAACACAAGGAATCAAGTTCTTGGAAATCCTCAGTAAGCAACTTCTGTTAAACCTTAGCAAGCTATGCCCACCTTGCATCACACCATAACACAAGGAATCAAGCTCTTGGAGATCCTTAGTAAGCAACTTCTGTTAAACCTTAACAAGCTAAGCCCACCTTGCATCACACCATAACACAAGGAATCAAGTTCTTGGAAATCCTCAATAAGAAACTTATGTTAAACCTTAACAAGCTATGCCCACCTTGCATCACACCATAACACAAGGAATCAAGTTCTTGGAAATCCTCAGTAAGCAACTTCTGTTAAACAGATTCTTCAAATGAAACCTAAACCAGATATGCCCGCTTGCATGACACCCTAAAAGACTACAGCAAGTTCTTGGGAATCATCAGTAACTGCTAATAAGCAATTCCCTTCAAATGAGACCTTAAAAACTGATGTCCCATATCACAGTTAAGGTGTGGTGGTACGTAATGACCCTTACTGCACAGTGCTCATTGGCCTGACCAGACTGCACCTATTTTAAGCTGGGGATGTCCTAATTAAAGTGAAATACAATTATACATGTACCGGTACTCTTGACTGAAGTCTTGCCCCAACCTGAAGATAAAAAGAATTTACAAAAACTTCTGGTTTGGTTGAAAATGGTACATATCTCAAGCTCCTGGACTACTAATCTATTATGGACCTCTCCCGAGGGAACTGTTCTCCTATAGTGTTGTCTGGAGAGGTATAGTGACCGAGCCGATAGGCGAGGTAACTATACCTCTCCAGACAACACTATAGGAGAACTGTTCCTGAGGGAGAGGTCCATAATAGATTTAGTACATCACATGTCTTTGTTTTCAAAGTTGGAGAGAGAATTAATTCTCAGATGAATTATTTACTTTATTCAACATTTGGAATAAATTTCATTCTCCTTGGGTCGGACATTTGTATAAAAATCGCACAAAATATTGTTGATTTGATCGATCTCCATAGATTCAAACTCACCATCAATTTTCCTGGCTCTCAGAGATTCACCGAATACTTTGTGACCTCGATCCTTTGTTTTTGCTCGTAAATTCGTAAATCGCGCGTCGTCGGATGCCATATTTTGTATCCGACGACAACAATAAACAGCGCCACCTAGACAAAGGGAAGTAACTAGCTTTTGCTTTGCGGGGGGTCACGCGAGGGACTATACTTGGATGTCGGGGGACTATACCTAGGTATAGTCCCGCTGCTATGCGTTGTCAAGGACAGATGATTTCTACATGAAATAGTATTCATGTAGTTATCCAATGGTTATTCAAGAAATTAACATGTGATGTACTTAAGCAGAGTAGAGTGACACAAGTGGAGTAATGGTGTTTTACACTCAAGCCATAAGTCCACAGAAAACCACTGATCTTTTGCAAGTGAACTGGCAAAGTTTCCCACACTAGGATATGTCCCGAGTGAGATTCGAACATTAATGGTCAGAGGCTCTGTAATATGTATCTTTACCAGGCAGAATTCTGAACTCTGATAGCATTCAAAATCTATAATATGAGTTGGAATTTGAAACAATTATTTTTTATGTTTAGATTTAATTTAATATTTACCTGGAGGTAACTGTAACTGCATATGATAAAAAACAGGCATGTTAAGTGAGTAAACGCCTTCCAAAAACGACATTGATCACTACAACTCTTGATCACATCAACTCTTAATCACAACAACTCTTGATCACAACAACTCTTGACTATCACAAGAAAATGCGCTAATACATCCAAAACCTAGTTTAACAGTCATTAGATCAGTGATAACTTCCTAGGAAAAAATCACCACAATGGTGTATGGTATATAGTCCTTTGTTCATCAAAGAAAATAGGATATCATTATTAATTAATATGTCAAAACCTGAGTCTTTCTCTGTTGAATCAGAAAATCCAAATGGTTCAAGATTGTTAAGGAAGATCAGAATATGAATATATTTTTGGCAAAAAACATAATTGATCTACCTGTATTTATCAGGTAAAGTGTTGGATTTCAAAACACTTTTTATCAGGTAGTCATTACAAAAAAGTATACACAAGAGAAAGTGTCTATGCATAAGTGCATTTCATTTAAAACAAATAGAGATAGGTCATTAATGATTTCTTACTGTTGACCAAAAAAAAAAAAGTTTGTTATTACCGGGACACAGTGGTAGGTGAATAAAAGTACAAAGACAAGTGACAGGTAATACATATGAAGCAGGTAAGTCAATTCACTGTAGGTGTATTTACAGGTAAGTCAATTCATGGTAGGTGTACTTTATGGATTGCATGGATCCTGTTGTGGTGAGTGTTATTAAATTCCATCATGTGCATATTGTCAATTTAAGAAGCCAGGTAATACTGATAGGATGATTTGGGAAAAACTGATAGTACATAGTGGTAGATGATAGGTAAATAGGTATATCCAAGAAAAGTACCTTTATGCAAGTCATAGGTGTACTTTAATTATGATTCAAACAGTGTGAGTGTATTAAATGCTGCACAGTACAGTCCAATTCCACTTTAATGCATATCACATACCCTAGGATTTTAAAATCCAAAACCATTTCAATGCATATCACATATTGTAGGATTTTAAAATCCAAAACCATTTCCAATATACATCCTATTGAAAAATATCCATTTTGTTACACAGCAAAAAAATGTCCAACTCCAAGAAATCCTACTTCAATTTTATATAGCATACCATGTCTACCCCGACACAGAACATCAGTTTAGAAGGTGTCTCCTGAAGGATGCCTGGCTTTTATTTCTAACTGCCAAGTGCTTGGCAAAAGGACAGTTGGTACTATCTTGCTTTTATTTCTAACTGCCAAGTGCTTGGCAAAAGGACAGTTGGTACTATCTTGCTTTTATTTCTAACTGCCAAGTGCTTGGCAAAAGGACAGATGGTACTATCTTTTTTCTTGGTCAGAGCCAGATAGGATTCAAAACCCCAACCTCACACATTTGGGGCTTCTGTAATGGTGGACAGTGGTAAATACAGTCCAACTTGCCTTAAAGGCCACCTGCTTATACAGACCAGTGAAATTGTTTCCCAATTGTTCTTTTTTCATATTATTTGAACCTGTATATAAAGGCCATCTGCCCATAAAGGCCAGTTTTATTGGTTCCCTTAGGTGGCCTTTATAGACAGGTTTCACTGTATATTGCAAATGTACTGCAGTAGATGCATGGTTAAATCTGGGCTTTGCCAATGTTAGTAACTGCAATTGTCTTCAACTTCTTTGGTTTATTTTGGCAATAGAGAATTATGCATGAATCAATATGATAATCATAAATGAAATTTGTCATCAGAATATACAAACTGGTGACAAAATTTAACTTCTGGTGATATTGCTGGCGAAAAAAATTGGAACCATAGATAAATGCCCCCTCTATCCGCTCCTGATCAATATATACCAATGTATCTGATATACAGTTATAGAGTCATCACTGTTTTACAACAAGACATGCAATCCATGTATCTCTTGTTTTATGTTTGTCCAGTTATATAATGAATTGTTTCATTATGACTTAAACAAATATGTATTTACAAGGTGCATATCAATGACGAAAAAAAATAGGTAAAACAAACAAATAAAAAAAAACCATTAGACTGAGTGGAATAATAACATTTAAGACGAGGATCTTAGATAAACTACACGTCTTCTTTATAGATATCCAAGTATGTGTGTATTGGTCCAATTATGATTTAAAAAGTGTGCACATTGCATTTTTTGTAAGTGCATATTTATGGCACTACAGACACATTGATAAGTTATATAAACAAACATGAAAACTTGGATTTAACAGAGCTGAAACAAAGGAATGTTCAGGATAAGGACTTTATTCTGATGGTCTGATTTGAAAAAAGTAAAGCACAAACGTTTCCAGTTTGTGAAAAAACACCCAGGTGGGTGGATTTAAAGGAGGTATTTCTGAACTAGAAGACTTGAAGGAGGTGGGTATAGGTACATATGCACTAAGAGACTTGAAGGTATCCGAGAAGTTTGATCAATTTATTAGGCTATCCACTCCGAACAAATTTCGCTTACACAAACAGTAGTGAATACAGCATTCTTGGCACTAAGCATTTAACACCTTGGTACCAAGCACTACACTGTATTGGTAAGTTGAATGATACCTCACAATAAATATTAAATTAATTCTGTTGAATAATCAGAATTTAAGTAATATGATTTTTCAATGCATGCAGATATTCTTGGGTTATTTTCACAAAATGTAACTTCATCAAATTATCTGTCTGCCATTTTTAAATTGTTATTTTAAAATAATTTTGCAGCATTTCAACATCAAAATAGTCATAGAGAATATTCATGTTTATGTTATCTATACCCAAAATAATCTCAATTTTAAGAAATGAACCAAGTTTTCATTCTATTATTGATATATAACCTGAATACTGTGTGCAAACTAAACTATGAAGTTTATAATCCACTACATGAATTGTTTATAAAAGAAATAAACTTAAGGCGATATATACTGTGGTGATAAGCAAAATAAAATAGTTATTGAAGGGCATTATGACAAGGTTTAACTGTATCATAATCAATGCAACTATAGTCTTTTAATATCAACATCTAAACAAAAGATTATTTAGTCTCTGTGCCCATATGCTGAGTCACAAACACATTTTTGGAGATCTGCACCTATATGCTAATCACAAACACATTTTTGGGGATCTGCACCTATATGCTAAGTCACAAAGGATTTTTCAGCTCTCGGCCTATATGCTAAGTCACAAAGGATTTTTAAGCTCTCAGCCTATATTTTTGGGCTATGGTCCTATATTCAGTTCACAAAAAAAGTCAGATAAACCTGGTACAATCAATTACGGTAACAATGATACTTACTGAAGTACTTTAAAGTCTCCGTGATCTGTTCTGATGTAAGTTCAAGGTCTTCGTCTATAGGTATTAACGGGGTCTGTATCCAGTCCGCATTGTCATAACCACAAAAATCAGTAATGGAGTCCGCTCTCAGACGGTATCGTGGGATTTGTTCCTCTATCAAACTTAATATCTCAACTTCTGGTAAATCAGCACTGTTACAGAGATCTGCATAATATAAAACAAGTGAATTGGTGAATGAACAAGCAAATTCAGTGAATTAGGAACCCCTGCCAGGGGTTCTTTTTTTTTGTGATTTGCACTTATTTTCAAAAGGCAATAACTCAGGTTAACGATATGTGGATTTCCTATCTACCGGTATGTTGATACTTTGCAACAAGTTTCGTGAGATAGTGCTTCATATTTTGGAGAATTAGTGAAGACAACAATTCTTGAGTGAGGTTTGAACCCAAAACTCTAGACTTTGAACAGAGCCAGTGACAGTACTACTCGTGAATGTCCACTCATGATTAGATATACCGTCAAATAATACACTGGCCACACGTGGAAGATTCACTGTCTTCTAGTTTCATATGAAGGAAAATGCAGGTCATGTTAGAATCACTGTTTTAAACCGCATCAGCATTACATGCATTTCAATCATTCACAACTAGAAAATGTAAGTATAGTCAAGTCAAACCTGCCTTAACGACCAAATCTATTTACGGGCCTCCTGGTTTTAAAGGCCTGTAAAAATTATCCCAATTGCTCTTTATTCAGATTATTTGAACCTGAATATAAGGGTCACTGATATAGGTTCCCTTAGGTGGCCTTCATAAAGCAGGTTTGACAGTAATAGAAAAATAAAGTACATGTATCCGTAAGTAAATGTATTGATACAATGATTGCACTGACTTTCTTTTTTTTATTTTCAGGTCAGACAAAAAATTGAACAAAAAGTCACAAGAATAAAATAAACCAAAGAAGAAGAATGAACTATGAGTAAGTAAAAAAGTTTTTTTTATTTTTTGTATATACCATTAGAAACCATTTATATTAATTTAATCCAATAATAATTTACTTCTCACAGGACCACAGGTAAATTGTACTTAAGGGTAAGCTCATTAAATGATTATAGTTAACAGCCAAAAAACTGCATTATAACAATTTCTTGTCTACCTACATATACTTTAGTTTGATGTACTGGTAGCTACAGTACAGACATATAAAAAGTTTAACACTTAGCTAGTGCCAAAGCAGCAGCTCATCTCAGCCCCTTGTTAGCTACAGTACAGATATGTCCTAAGTTTAACACTTAACTAGCGAATAAGTGCCAAATTGGCAGCTCATCTCAGCACTTTTTAGCTATATGATGACAGTTGTTTGACAGCTGCAATCTATCTCTCTATAGCTATTCGACATCTCATTAACTGGGCATCCAAGCTTTAACTCCTTATCGTTAGCTTAATGTTAAAGTTATGATAGGTCTGTACAGTATATCTCACAGTAAACTCATTGTATAGTCAATGCAAAAATTTATATTAATGTATTATAATTACTTTCCTGTTTGCTGCTAAACCTACCAATAAACTCATTTTATGGTTCATGCAAAATAAGGTACAACAACAGTTGTATCTATGACCTGCAGAAACACCTCAGTAAAAATGTCAATAAAAGTTCACTTAAAACACTATTAAATATTATAGAGTCAGCAATGAAATGCACCATAAGTTACAAATTAAAATTCTATTTTTTTCTCCTTTTCAGTATATTATAAAGACAAATATGTCAACAAAAGATGTGGAAAATCTAACAATCAAGGTAAAACTTTGTAAGATATTTATAATATATATTCATAATATTATTCATAATATCTCGTTCCTGCTTTTTTTCCTGTATCCTTGTTATATGGGATTGTTTTTTTCTTATTTTAAAACAGCTTCTTATATCAATTTTAATTTTATTTTACAATTTATATCCACCAACTGTTTTAAAATATTATGTAATACTGAAGTAAAAATTTCAAAAACTCATTAATCATCATGCTGTATTTACAAGTACCTGTCTTTGGCAAGCAAACATAAATATACATGAAATCATATATTTGTACTCAAAAACTTATCTAGAAATTTTGAATTTTTTACACAGGTAGGTATATTTACAATACCCAAACTTAATGTTCTTGAGTCCTTTATTCATTGTTATAACATTGACTAGGTTTTGATACTGTATAAAAAACTTTTACGAGACAATCTGATACCGACATTTAACCAGACTATCTGATACACACATGTATATCAAAAGGGAGATAACTCATATATACACTTTTACTTCAACACAACATTGTAAATGTCATACAACAGCTCATTTCTGAACTCAACCTGCAGGAAGAATTTCTATCTCTTAGTCATGTCCATTATAGCAAAGCCTTGGTGGCAGATTTGTCTAATGCACTGATTTATGTATCACAGTGCCTCTCACTTTTTAGGTATAAAGTTTGAATTTCAGTCAGGACAGATCCTAATGTGAGACAGTTTGTGTAAAGTTAACTTGCCAATGTTGAAATGTTTTCTCAGGGTATTCAAGTACTCCAGTTTTCTCCACCATATTATACTGAAGTGGTCAAGTCTGAAATGAAGAAACCAGGATACCCAGAGAAAACCATCAATTTTAGGCAAACAAACCTCAGACATAACATAAGCATACTGCCAAATCTTTTTTCAATACTTAAAGGTGGTAAAAGGTGATGGCACTAGTTCACAAAGTATCAATACAAAAAGTAACTACAGGTTAATAAGGTACTTACACTTCAACAATCAATGAACATTATCATCAGATCTGCCCATATGCATCTAAGCCAATAAGGTATAACCAAGAGTCAAATCATTTTATGAAATAAAACAAAGTTGAGATACGTGAAACCCATAACATTCCATAAAATTAAAAGATCCCCATATCTTGACCGGACTTTAATATTTCTCTAAAACAAACTATCTATTTACTAATACAAACATACCTTTACGGAAAATCTGAATATTTCGATTTTAAAGTTGAAATTTGTTTATCTTGAACTTAAGATAAGTCAAAAAAATTTCATTTCCTATTGGAGTTCGAGACGAGATTCAACTCTAGCTCAAAATGTTTAAATTTTCCCCCAGCTCTATCCTTGAATTATGAAATATTTAAATAAGGTGATAATCTGCCCTGCTGAGGTAAGACATTACTTATATAATATTTGACCTACTGTACCCCATATAATTTTATCAGTGATGGTAGGTGTTGGTCTATTTTAGTAGCCCACTACCATGTAAATAAATTATCAAACACAGGGTAGTTTAAACCCATTAATCAATGAGTGGGTCATTTAAATTTTAATGTTGTCTACTGATATAGATATATAGGCAAACAACATTAACCTGTCCACTTGACCTTTATTTTAAATTATTTATTATGGATGAGTACAGGGTATCAGTACATATATGGATATGACAAACAAGCATTTATTTCATCTACGATAAATCATGCTAAACATTCATTGTTTCTGTATTAACTGCAAATCTAAACATTCCCCATGTATTGGGCAGATCATCATATATGAATATTCCTATTGAAAGGTCAAGCAGACAGGTCAATATTGTTTGCCTATATATGAAAACATTTAATCAATGAGAGGGTCATTTAAATTGAATATAGTCCGCTGAAATGATAAACAAAGATAAACAATTTCTGTGACCCAATATATAACATATTGTCCATACTGGAAGTTTATAACCAAGCATAATCAACATGCTCATCATGTGTGAGCCTTAGTAGCAGAGTAGATTAAAGTGCCAGCCAGCTTAGGGATCAAACTTTAAAACTTAAACTTAGCAACTCAAAATATTAAAAAAAAAAGCTTAACTGGGGCAGCAGAAATCTCCACTCTCGTCACATGTCCAACTTGAATGTTATCAGTGTGGTTGAGAACTGAGTAAAATGATGACATTCACAAATTTATCATTTGAAGTAACTGACAGTTAACTCTGTTCTTGAACATCAAGTTTCAGGGAGCATAGCATGTTCATAGAAAGATTTCAAATGAAAGTTGAAGGATGCATCAATCATAGCTGCTTCAACACTTAAATGACATTACTCATATACATTTTTCTCACACCTGTGACCTGGAAATCCCGCGTTTTTACCCATGTGGGATTTCCTTGTCTCATCCTAGGGTTGAGACAGGCTACACGCTAAATTTCCCGCATAGTTATTCCTGCTCTGGATTTATCGTTGGGAGGACTTAATAAGTTTAGAAAAGTTGTGAAGTCAACCAACAATTTCTCAATGTCACAATCACTTACTCACGCTTAATTGATTACGTCATAATCATTTTACGTGAGAACGTCAACAAAAATTGATTACGTCATTTTCAGCAGGCACGGATGGTGACATAACAACTGAACATTTGATGCAATTTTTTTGTTTAAAAATTATGTTTTATGATGCAATTGTGTGAGAAAAAGAATCCTACACCAGTAACAGGGTAAAACAGAGATATCTCAAACTCGGATGAATATTTTCAATGTCCAGAACTCATAAAGCTCGTTCTGGACAAGAAAATATTCATTCTCATTTGAGATATCTCTGTCTTACCCTGTTACCGGTGTAAGATTCTATTAGTACAATACTCATGATACTTGTTGTCTCAATGAGAGCTGTATTATACAAAAATCTAAACCAGATCTGATCTGATCTAAAGGCCCAACGCCAGGAAGAAACACCTAATCATTTTAAATTGAATGTCAAAAAGTTGGATATAGTAAAAATTTGTTTTTGTTGAGAAAACATTAGTATGTATTTTTCTACTTTCTTATTCATAATTTGAAAATAAAGCTGACATTCTGTAAATATTTGCCTTTTTTCTAGACCCTAAATTCTTTCACCACGATGTAGAAGGTCAGTAGATTTTATTGAAGACACTCTGGTTTCCTCCACTATTTCTGAACTGACCAGCTCAATGGCAGTGAAAGAATCTTGACTGACTCATATAACAATGTTACTCTGTTCTACACTTTTGCCATAAAATGGCATAATATTGTGCGTGCAGCACCATGGTACCTAAAATGTTATACTAATAGGAATTCTATTTTTTGACATCACTGTTAATTTGATTGAGTGATTTCAATAAATCAAATCAGTAATATTTCTTATTTGATATCACTAATTACATTAAATTATTGATATCACAAAATATTGAATTAATAGTAAGACACCATGAGAATCAAACAAGTTTCTGCACTCAATAAACCTAGTTAATTATTCAACAACAACTTGTACAAAAGTAAAACAAAACTTTACCACATCCTTTTCCATCCGATTTGTTCATTGTAAAACTCTCTACAATTAAACCACATGACTTTTGTCAGAAGCCAATTTTTACATCATGTATTTGTATATCTTTTCCAAAACGAATCTAAAACCTTGTGTTTTTGATGTTGTTTTTCTGCACCAGTTAAGAAATAAGAGGCACGCAGAAACAGCCCTGCCAAGACATCAGTGTGCATGATGAAATCTAATATACAAACCAATTACTTATACAAGTTATAGGACTGGAAATAAATCACAAAAAACACATCTATGTAACAAAAATAGATCTATCCTGGCAAGACTACAAGAGTTGTCTCCCTTTGTAAACAAATACCTTGCTGTAACAGTAAGTTTAAGTTTTAATGAGATAGCCAAGGTGCTTTCCATTTAAATCAGATTATTTTATTTCACTCTAATCAAGAGGTAACCAGCTAAAGTTACAAAGATTTATATCTGTGTTATATTCTCACATTGAATAAGTAACACACTCTAGGTTTCCATAAATTTAAAATTATTTAGCCAAATTTCCAAAATTTGTGAAAATATAGTCCTTTTTAAAGTATTTTTCCACAAATTTGCTAAAATAGGTTACTTTTTGAAAGAATTCCTCAGAAATTAGTAGCCAATGACGATTTTGGCTACCAGGAATGGAAACATAGACACTTTGTTTATTGAGTTAAGACTTAGTTATACTGGCTATTAAATTTTATGGCCTCATCAAAGGGACACATTGAAAGCCAAATGCCTAGGCAAGCAGTACGGCACTTTAGAGATAATAAAGAAATCTGATTCTGTTTCCGCAGTCCTTGTTTCAAAAATGGAGACAATTAAAAAATTTATATGTTTATGTGTTTATATTTTGAAACATTTAAAATAATGTTTGCATAAACTGTTACCTGTATGTTTTAATTTCAGACAGAAACTTTAAGATCCATCAAACAAAAGCTTTTATTTTACCAGTATTACCAGTACTCAACCTTTGTTTATGCTACATGAATTGATTTGTTTGACAGTGAATTGCAATACTATAATGGATAACAACGACATCATTCCTGATCCCAGCTTCAGTTCCTGAATTGACTGCAAGCAATCAGAGTGCCAGTTCATGGCAAAGGTTAAATCTAAGAATTCCTGGGCCTCAATAATTCGATGGCAGAGTGTAATCAAATGTGTGTTTACAAATTTCAGTTAGTTTTTTTGTTTCTCTCAGTACCCAGGTTCAAATCCCACTCTGGCAGATCCTAGTGTGAAAAAGTTTGTAAGTTCTCTCACTGAAGACCAAAGTTTTTTTCTGGGTACTCCAGTATCCTCTACAATGCATCTCAGAACTGACTCCCTTGACACAAATTAAACTTTCTTGACTGGGGTATAAAACAACATTCTTTTACTCCAAATATAACTGCAGGTGTCAACTTATTTATCAAGACTGCAGTGTTTCCTCTGGGTCTCAAAACAAAATTGCCGGTGTTTTTGCCACTTTAATTTTTTTCAACAATGACACCATTTTTTTGTCGAAGTCAAGACCAGTTTTCACTAGTGTAATGGCAATATAGTATATGTCTCACTATGTTACTTTTGAATATTTATGCAATAAAGATTTAAGAGTAACATATAGACAAGTGATGTAATGTGAAATGTTGAGGGTCAAATTAATTCAAAGTAAGTAATATAACCAGGTCTCACTTTTATCAACCTGCAAGATGCACATTCAAGTTCAATGATCTTGATGTCCATTTCACTGGATAATTAAACAGGACCATGTGAAATTAAGTGTCTTGTTCAACCACAAAGTGTGAAGATTAACTTATACTCAAACCCACAACCTTAGAGCCACAAAAATTGAACCCTGTCCTAAACTTTCTGCCCACACATCTCCATCACTTTGTTGTTGTTATCTTAGTTATATGTTAAATAGTCTATTATTATCTTACATTTATATTCAAAAGCTCAAAACATCACATACCATTACAGTAGTTTAGTGGTATAGTGCTCTCTTGGTATGTGGGTGGTCATGGGTTCAAACCCAGGCTGGGTCTGACCAAAGCTTGGGAAAAGATAGTGACTGTTCTTTTGCCAAGCACTCAGCATTTAGAAATGAAAGTCACAGG
Organism: Anadara kagoshimensis; assembly: GCA_021292105.1. Taxonomy (NCBI): domain Eukaryota; kingdom Metazoa; phylum Mollusca; class Bivalvia; order Arcoida; family Arcidae; genus Anadara; species Anadara kagoshimensis. The sequence continues at coordinate 63,169,720 of CM037870.1, forward strand.
GTCCTTCGGAAGAGACCTTAAAAACCAATGCGCCAATGTCAAGGCAGACATGGCACGTTTAAGAATCCTTCCTGTACATTGCCCTGAGCACACTGCAAACATTTCTGTCACTTCACCTATAGCTGGTGATGTAAAATTCCATTCAATCAATCAATCAAAACACCACATTTTCCATAAAAGTAAACATCTTCACAAGACATGTGATAATTATTTTGGGGAAATCAATTGGGGATTATGATTCTTTGATCAATATTTCTGTTGTCTGTTTTAAAGAATTAAAAAAGAGAGGGAAGTAATGGGTTTTTACACCCCAGTCAAGATTTTTTTCACTTATATATAGGCAGGCAGTTCAGAGATGATGAAGGAAACCAGATTACCTGGAGAACCATTGACCTTCCTCTAACAAACTGAAAAACTTTGTGCCCCAAGTGGGATTTGAACCTAGATGGTAAGAGTAGTAAGAATCATAGAGCCTCTCACTACCAAGGTTCAAATCCCAGTTGAGACAAATATAGTCTACGAAAGATTGTACTTTTTCTTTCCAAAATTTGGAATTTTTCTTCAGGTCCTCAACTTTCATCCATCATACATGAACTGACTGCCTTGGTGTAAGAGAGATTCTTGACTGGGGTGTAAAACACTATTACTCAATTCCACTCCCATCCCAGTAAAAGTAGTATTATATTTAATACTCACCAGTTACTACGCCTATTTCTCTGTTGTCTACATTCAACTCATTTTCAAACCTCTCCTCCTGGTTAGAACTGTCACATGGTGTATGGTTCTCTGTGTCGGCATCACAGTTTTCCAGTTTGCTGGATAAGGAAGACCATGCCAAAACGCCCTCTAAAGGTTGGGCGTCTGTGTTTTCTGGGTGTGGTGACGTTTTGCTGCTATGGTTATCAACAGCATAAAGGTTTTTACATGTTAAATAGGAAGACCAGTGTCTGAAAAGATGAAAATAAGCAAGAAATAAGTTCACTGGTGTTTTATAATAACCGTTAACCCAGTCAAGAGTATTTCACTTGATGTTAAATGAGGACTTTGGTAAATGGAAAACCCTTGAACATCCCTCCACAAAATGTCTCTCTTGGCCGAGGGAGAAATCCAGTCTTGTTTCAAATTCTTAAGCGCAATAATTACAATAAGCACACAATAATACTAAAAGGTAAATGTCAATTGCCTATCAAAATGGTCTTATACAATCTATTTTTATAGACAGAAATCAGACAGGACAAGCATGTTGAGCGGCTGATAGAATGACCCGTACCATGACTGCATTCCTGTTGGCTAACATAAATACTATGAAGATTATCTGATAATAGATTTTCATCTTCATTAAAAATGAAGACAGTGCTGGTAGGTAACTGGATGAAGAAACTATGATGCATTATTGAAGAAATCACATATGGTAAGGAAAGGGCCAAAATTTCAGACCAGTGAGGCATGATCCCTGCAGACAATTTTACCAGACAAAAAAGGTACAGGTATATCAAAATTGAAGGCAAAACCCTGTCTATTTCACTGCACTATCTTTGCCAGTCACATTAGCCTAATGTAGGTCAGCATCCTGTACAATAGCCCGAGATTCCTCTGGCCCGAAATTTTTTTTTTTTTTTTTTTATCAATTTCGGGCCAGAGATCGGGCTTCATTATTTTACATAACGTGATGCCGTTGAAATCCTACGGCAGGGTAAGATTTAATTTGGCGGATATGTTCACTTTATTTTCACGGGCATTGGGTAATGAACCAGTCAGATCGCTTACCTGAACCTTTATTCACAAGAATCCATCGAAAAAACTACGTGGCAACTCCGTTTTATATCCATTCCAGCCATATAAATCCAACACATCCTTCATCATCTCGCCATTTTTTATGTTATGATATTCAAATAACGCGAGATCTCGCGGGTTAAAGTCTCCCTTTTCTGATACACAAGTGTTGGATTTATATGGCTGGAATGGATATAAAACGGAGTTGCCACGTAGTTTTTTCGATGGATTCTTGTGAATAAAGGTTCAGGTAAGCGATCTGACTGGTTCATTACCCAATGCCTGTGAAAATAAAGTGAACATATCCGCCAAATTAAATCTTACCCTGCCGTAGGATTTCAACGGCATCACGTTATGTAAAATAATGAAGCCCGATCTCTGGCCCGAAATTGATAAAAAAAAAAAAAAAAAAAAATTTCGGGCCAGAGGAATCTCGGGCTACCTGTACAACTACTGTCTGGGTGAGTTATCACTTAAATAACCTCCTGAGTGTACACAAGTACAAAACAGATCTATTCACAATTTGACACTCGCTGCCAGTCATGGTCAAAGCTGAGAAGGCTATAGTATAATCTGAATAGCATAAGCACCACAGTGCACCAATATTCAGAAGTAATTCTGACACTTCAAAATAAAAGTACATGCAATTTGTAAATCTGTATTGTCCATATTCCAACATTCACTAATCCCTGGTCTACGCACAACATTTTTAATGTGGTTAATAACTGTGTTACGAACACACTTGACATACAACTTCTAAACGCATAAAGAAACTGTTATATCGCAGAGAAAGTTTGACCAATCCAGACTGTCTCACTTAAGTAACGGGGATGAAGGATCAATTTTGGAAGAAGGTAATCTACTTGTTTAAGATGCATTAAAACCTATTTTGAAAGGATTTTTAATGCATAAATTGATAACAAAATCACCAATCTTTATTATTCAATCGCTCAGGTGAAAAATGAAAGTTACAAGTGACTTTGGCCCAAAAAATCAATGTCAACATTAATTTGGTCCATCTGAAAAACGGCATCTAGAATTACACCGGCTACTGTTTAGCTACCGGGCTGTAGCGATGCCAATGAATAAGGCAAGTAATATAGTATTTGATACCTACTTTATGAAATAAATCTATAATAATGGTAATGAAAATTTTAAACTGCACTGTCAATATTTACAAGAGGTAACAGTTGTGCTCGTATCCGCCATGACACATTTCATTCAGCAGGGTGCGTATTTGTAACATGGATTGTGATTGGATGAATGGTTTGACGCAGCCAATGGGTGGTCAGATAACACTTAAAAGGAAATGGTAATAATTTATGCAAATTTTATGAGTCAGAAGTTAGATAAAACCCTTAAAGATATTTTCGCGGGAAATTTAAATTGAGAGTTAATGCAATATTAAGCAACAAGGTTTGTTTCACGTTGTATTTCCATGAATTCATCATTGCACTTGGAAAATCCAAAAATAAAATGGTACATTCCAATAAATCCACAAAAATATCAAACTATATAATGCAACATGTGTTGAAATCTTTTTTCCCAAAGTGAATATTAATGTGCATAGGACGCTTTTTACGTCATTGGCAAAATTGAGTTTTAAAATTATCCCTTCGGTAATAATTATATTGTCTACATCAAATCTTTGTGGGCGCCGGATAAACTGTTGACAACACTTATTGCACCTGGCGCCCTTTCAGGCAAAACTCTTTTCAATTTTTTTCAAAGTTTTTATAATCTTTTAATCCAAGGCAATGTTGTCATAAAACTAGTAATTTGCAATTTAAGTTTAATGAACTTACGTGACCCTAAATACCCTAATGTAACTTTGCTGAATGAGTCCAAATTGCTGTAATCATTTAAAAATTCTTTATGTACAGAAAAACATAACTTCTTAGGGCTGTGCTTTTTCATTGAATTTCTTTTATTTGTGGTTTATATTAATGGAAGCCGCGGTTTTCAAAGAAAAGAAACATTTAATTCAAACCGCTGTGTGCAATGAATTGATGTAAAATAGCAACTTTGTAACAGTTCAACTGGACTTCCAAATGTTTTATGTAGATATCCAGAAGCGCCCTCTGAAGTTT
>CM037870.1:64541014-64683514 GCA_021292105.1 Anadara kagoshimensis
TACCACAACAATGTCACGACACTGTGCAGTAGACTACTGTACTTACCACAACATGGTCACGACACTGTGCAGTAGACTACTGTTTACTTACCACACAATCACACGCACTGTGAAGTAGACTACTGTTATTCACACAACACTCAATCACGGCACTGTGCAGTAGACTACTGTTACTTACCACAACAATCGTCACGACACTGTGAAGTAGACTACTGTTACTTACCACAACAATCATCACGGCACTGTGTGGCATAGACTACTGTTACTTACCACAACAATCATAACGGCACTGTGCAGTAGACTACTGTTACTTACCACAACAATCATCACGACATGTGTAGTAGACTACTGTTACTTACCACAACAATGGTCACGACATTGTGCAGTAGACTACTGTTACTTACCACAAACAATAATCGTCACGACATTGTGCAGTAGACTACTGTTACTTAACCCAACAATCGTCACGACACTGTGCAGTAGACTACTGTTACTTACCACAACAATCATCACGACACTGTGCAGTAGACTACTGTTACTTACCACCAATCATCACGACACTGTGCAGTAGACTACTGTTACTTACCACAACAATCGTCACGGCACTGTGCAGTAGACTACTGTTACTTACCACAACAATCGTCACGACACTGTGTAGTAGACTACTGTTACTTACCACAACAATCATCACGACACTGTGTAGTAGACTACTGTTACTTACCACAACAATGGTCACGACACTGTGCAGTAGACTACTGTTACTTACCACAACAATCGTCACGGCACTGTGTAGTAGACTACTGTTACTTACCACAACAATCGTCACGCACTGTGTAGTAGACTACTGTTACTTACCACAACAATCACGAACTGTGCAGTAGACTAATACTGTTATACTTACCACAACAATCGTCACGGCACTGTGTAGTAGACTACTGTTACTTACCACAACAATCGTCACGACACTGTGTAGTATAGTTCTGTAACTTACCACAACAATGGTCACGACACTGTGCAGTAGACTACTGTTACTTACCACAACAATCATCACGACACTGTGCAGTAGACTACTGTTACTTACCACAACAATCATCACGGCACTGTGCAGTAGACTACTGTTACTTACCACAACAATCATCACGACATTGTGAAGTAGACTACTGTTACTTAACACAACAATCGTCACGACACTGTGCAGTAGACTACTGTTACTTACCACAACAATCATCACGGCACTGTGCAGTAGACTACTGTTACTTACCACAACAATCGTCACGGCACTGTGCAGTAGACTACTGTTACTTACCACAACAATCATCACGGCACTGTGCAGTAGACTACTGTTACTTACCACAACAATCATCACGACACTGTGCAGTAGACTACTGTTACTTACCAAAACAATCATCACGACACTGTGTAGTAGACTACTGTTACTTACCACAACAATCATCACGGCACTGTGCAGTAGACTACTGTTACTTACCACAACAATCGTCACGACACTGTGTAGTAGACTACTGTTACTTACCACAACAATCGTCACGACACTGTGTAGTAGACTACTGTTACTTACCACAACAATCATCACGACATTGTGAAGTAGACTACTGTTACTTACCATGACTTACCACAACAATCGTCACGACATTGTGAAGTAGACTACTGTTACTTAACACAACAATCGTCACGACATTGTGAAGTAGACTACTGTTACTTACCACAACAATCGTCACGACACTGTGCAGTAGACTACTGTTACTTACCACAACAATCATCACGGCACTGTGCAGTAGACTACTGTTACTTACCACAACAATCGTCACGACACTGTGTAGTAGACTACTGTTACTTACCACAACAATCATCACGACATTGTGAATAGACTACTGTTACTTACCACAACAATCGTCACGACATTGTAAGTAGACTACTGTTACTTAACACAACAATCGTCACGACATTGTGAAGTAGACTACTGTTACTTACCACAACAATCGTCACGCATTGTGCAGTAGACTACTGTTACTTACCACAACAATCATCACGGCACTGTGCAGTAGACTACTGTTACTTACCACAACAATCGTCACGACACTGTGTAGTAGACTACTGTTACTTACCACAACAATCGTCACGACACTGTGTAGTAGACTACTGTTACTTACCACAACAATCATCACGACATTGTGAAGTAGACTACTGTTACTTACCACAACAATCGTCACGACATTGTGAAGTAGACTACTGTTACTTACCACAACAATCGTCACGACATTGTGAAGTAGACTACTGTTACTTAACACAACAATCGTCACGACACTGTGTAGTATAGTTCTGTAACTTACCAACAATGGTCACGACACTGTGCAGTAGACTACTGTTACTTACCACAACAATCATCACGCACTGTGCAGTAGACTACTGTTACTTACACAACAATCATCACGACACTGTGAAGTAGACTACTGTTACTTAACACAACAATCATCACGGCACTGTGCAGTAGACTACTGTTACTTACCACAACAATCATCACGACACTGTGCAGTAGACTACTGTTACTTACCACAACAATCATCACGACACTGTGAAGTAGACTACTGTTACTTAACACAACAATCATCACGGCACTGTGCAGTAGACTACTGTTACTTACCACAACAATCATCACGACACTGTGAAGTAGACTACTGTTACTTAACACAACAATCACACGGCACTGTGCAGTAGACTACTGTTACTTAACACAACAATCATCACGACATTGTGCAGTAGACTACTGTTACTTACCAAAACAATCATCACGACACTGTGTAGTAGACTACGTTACTTACCACAACAATCATCACGACACTGTGCAGTAGACTACTGTTACTTACCACAACAATTGTCACGGCACTGTGCAGTAGACTACTGTTACTTACCACAACAATCATCACGACACTGTGAAGTAGACTACTGTTACTTAACACAACAATCGTCACGACACTGTGCAGTAGACTACTGTTACTTACCACAACAATCATCACGACACTGTGCAGTAGACTACTGTTACTTACCACAACAATCGTCACGGCACTGTGTAGTAGACTACTGTTACTTACCACAACAATCGTCACGACACTGTGTAGTATAGTTCTGTAACTTACCACAACAATGGTCACGACACTGTGCAGTAGTACTACTGTTACTTACCACAACAATGGTCACGACACTGTGCAGTAGACTACTGTTACTTACCACAACAATGGTCACGACACTGTGCAGTAGACTACTGTTACTTACCACAACAATCATCACGACACTGTGCAGTAGACTACTGTTACTTACCACAACAATCGTCACGGCACTGTGTAGTAGACTACTGTTACTTACCACAACAATCGTCACGACACTGTGTAGTATAGTTCTGTAACTTACCACAACAATGGTCACGACACTGTGCAGTAGACTACTGTTACTTACCACAACAATGGTCACGACACTGTGCAGTAGACTACTGTTACTTACCACAACAATGGTCACGACATGTGCAGTAGACTACTGTTACTTACCACAACAATCGTCACGACACTGTGTAATATAGTTCTGTAACTTACCACAACAATGGTCACGACACTGTGCAGTAGACTACTGTTACTTACCACAACAATGGTCAAGGCATTGTGTATAGTTCTGTAACTTACCACAACAATGGTCACGACACTGTGCAGTAGACTACTGTTACTTACCACAACAATGGTCACGACACTGTGCAGTAGACTACTGTTACTTACCACAACAATCATCACGACACTGTGCAGTAGACTACTGTTACTTACCACAACAATCGTCACGGCACTGTGTAGTAGACTACTGTTACTTACCACAACAATCGTCACGACACTGTGTAGTATAGTTCTGTAACTTACCACAACAATGGTCACGACACTGTGCAGTAGACTACTGTTACTTACCACAACAATCGTCACGACACTGTGAAGTAGACTACTGTTACTTACCACAACAATCATCACGGCACTGTGCAGTAGACTACTGTTACTTACCACAACAATCATAACGGCACTGTGCAGTAGACTACTGTTACTTACCACAACAATCATCACGACATTGTGTAGTAGACTACTGTTACTTACCACAACAATGGTCACGACATTGTGCAGTAGACTACTGTTACTTACCACAACAATCGTCACGACATTGTGCAGTAGACTACTGTTACTTAACACAACAATCGTCACGACACTGTGCAGTAGACTACTGTTACTTACCACAACAATCATCACGACACTGTGCAGTAGACTACTGTTACTTACCACAACAATCATCACGACACTGTGCAGTAGACTACTGTTACTTACCACAACAATCGTCACGGCACTGTGCAGTAGACTACTGTTACTTACCACAACAATCGTCACGACACTGTGTAGTAGACTACTGTTACTTACCACAACAATCATCACGACACTGTGTAGTAGACTACTGTTACTTACCACAACAATGGTCACGACACTGTGCAGTAGACTACTGTTACTTACCACAACAATCGTCACGGCACTGTGTAGTAGACTACTGTTACTTACCACAACAATCGTCACGGCACTGTGTAGTAGACTACTGTTACTTACCACAACAATCATCACGACACTGTGCAGTAGACTACTGTTACTTACCACAACAATCGTCACGGCACTGTGTAGTAGACTACTGTTACTTACCACAACAATCGTCACGACACTGTGTAGTATAGTTCTGTAACTTACCACAACAATGGTCACGACACTGTGCAGTAGACTACTGTTACTTACCACAACAATCATCACGACACTGTGCAGTAGACTACTGTTACTTACCACAACAATCATCACGGCACTGTGCAGTAGACTACTGTTACTTACCACAACAATCATCACGACATTGTGAAGTAGACTACTGTTACTTAACACAACAATCGTCACGACACTGTGCAGTAGACTACTGTTACTTACCACAACAATCATCACGGCACTGTGCAGTAGACTACTGTTACTTACCACAACAATCGTCACGGCACTGTGCAGTAGACTACTGTTACTTACCACAACAATCATCACGGCACTGTGCAGTAGACTACTGTTACTTACCACAACAATCATCACGACACTGTGCAGTAGACTACTGTTACTTACCAAAACAATCATCACGACACTGTGTAGTAGACTACTGTTACTTACCACAACAATCATCACGGCACTGTGCAGTAGACTACTGTTACTTACCACAACAATCGTCACGACACTGTGTAGTAGACTACTGTTACTTACCACAACAATCGTCACGACACTGTGTAGTAGACTACTGTTACTTACCACAACAATCATCACGACATTGTGAAGTAGACTACTGTTACTTACCACAACAATCGTCACGACATTGTGAAGTAGACTACTGTTACTTAACACAACAATCGTCACGACATTGTGAAGTAGACTACTGTTACTTACCACAACAATCGTCACGACACTGTGCAGTAGACTACTGTTACTTACCACAACAATCATCACGTCACTGTGCAGTAGACTACTGTTACTTACCACAACAATCGTCACGACACTGTGTAGTAGACTACTGTTACTTACCACAACAATCATCACGACATTGTGAAGTAGACTACTGTTACTTACCACAACAATCGTCACGACATTGTGAAGTAGACTACTGTTACTTAACACAACAATCGTCACGACATTGTGAAGTAGACTACTGTTACTTACCACAACAATCGTCACGACATTGTGCAGTAGACTACTGTTACTTACCACAACAATCACACGGCACTGTGCAGTAGACTACTGTTACTTACCACAACAATCGTCACGACACTGTGTAGTAGACTACTGTTACTTACCACAACAATCGTCACGACACTGTGTAGTAGACTACTGTTACTTACCACAACAATCATCACGACATTGTGAAGTAGACTACTGTTACTTACCACAACAATCGTCACGACATTGTGAAGTAGACTACTGTTACTTACCACAACAATCGTCACGACATTGTGAAGTAGACTACTGTTACTTAACACAACAATCGTCACGACACTGTGTAGTATAGTTCTTAACTTACAAACATGGTCACGACACTGTGCAGTAGACTACTGTTACTTACCACAACAATCATCACGGCACTGTGCAGTAGACTACTGTTACTTACCACAACAATCATCACGACACTGTGAAGTAGACTACTGTTACTTAACACAACAATCATCACGGCACTGTGCAGTAGACTACTGTTACTTACCACAACAATCATCACGACACTGTGCAGTAGACTACTGTTACTTACCACAACAATCATCACGACACTGTGAAGTAGACTACTGTTACTTAACACAACAATCATCACGGCACTGTGCAGTAGACTACTGTTACTTACCACAACAATCATCACGACACTGTGAAGTAGACTACTGTTACTTAACACAACAATCATCACGGCACTGTGCAGTAGACTACTGTTACTTAACACAACAATCATCACGACATTGTGCAGTAGACTACTGTTACTTACCAAAACAATCATCACGACACTGTGTAGTAGACTACTGTTACTTACCACAACAATCATCACGACACTGTGCAGTAGACTACTGTTACTTACCACAACAATTGTCACGGCACTGTGCAGTAGACTACTGTTACTTACCACAACAATCATCACGACACTGTGAAGTATACTACTGTTACTTAACCACAACAATCGTCACGACACTGTGCAGTAGACTACTGTTACTTACCACAACAATCATCACGACACTGTGCAGTAGACTACTGTTACTTACCACAACAATCGTCACGGCACTGTGTAGTAGACTACTGTTACTTACCACAACAATCGTCACGACACTGTGTAGTATAGTTCTGTAACTTACCACAACAATGGTCACGACACTGTGCAGTAGACTACTGTTACTTACCACAACAATGGTCACGACACTGTGCAGTAGACTACTGTTACTTACCACAACAATGGTCACGACACTGTGCAGTAGACTACTGTTACTTACCACAACAATCATCACGACACTGTGCAGTAGACTACTGTTACTTACCACAACAATCGTCACGGCACTGTGTAGTAGACTACTGTTACTTACCACAACAATCGTCACGACACTGTGTAGTATAGTTCTGTAACTTACCACAACAATGGTCACGACACTGTGCAGTAGACTACTGTTACTTACCACAACAATGGTCACGACACTGTGCAGTAGACTACTGTACTTACCACAACAATGGTCACGACATGTGCAGTAGACTACTGTTACTTACCACAACAATCGTCACGACACTGTGTAATATAGTTCTGTAACTTACCACAACAATGGTCACGACACTGTGCAGTAGACTACTGTTACTTACCACAACAATGGTCAAGGCATTGTGTAGTATAGTTCTGTAACTTACCACAACAATGGTCACGACACTGTGCAGTAGACTACTGTTACTTACCACAACAATGGTCACGACACTGTGCAGTAGACTACTGTTACTTACCACAACAATCATCACGACACTGTGCAGTAGACTACTGTTTACTTACCACAACAATCGTCACGGCACTGTGTAGTAGACTACTGTTACTTACCACAACAATCGTCACGACACTGTGTAGTATAGTTCTGTAACTTACCACAACAATGTCACGACACCTGTGCAGTAGACTACTGTTACTTACCACAACAATGGTCACGACACTGTGCAGTAGATACTGTTACTTACCACAACAATCATCACGACACTGTGCAGTAGACTACTGTTACTTACCAAAACAATCATCACGACACTGTGTAGTAGACTACTGTTACTTACCACAACAATCATCACGGCACTGTGCAGTAGACTACTGTTACTTACCACAACAATCGTCACGACACTGTGTAGTAGACTACTGTTACTTACCACAACAATCGTCACGACACTGTGTAGTAGACTACTGTTACTTACCACAACAATCATCACGACATTGTGAAGTAGACTACTGTTACTTACCACAACAATCGTCACGACATTGTGAAGTAGACTACTGTTACTTAACACAACAATCGTCACGACATTGTGAAGTAGACTACTGTTACTTACCACAACAATCGTCACGACACTGTGCAGTAGACTACTGTTACTTACCACAACAATCATCACGTCACTGTGCAGTAGACTACTGTTACTTACCACAACAATCGTCACGACACTGTGTAGTAGACTACTGTTACTTACCACAACAATCATCACGACATTGTGAAGTAGACTACTGTTACTTACCACAACAATCGTCACGACATTGTGAAGTAGACTACTGTTACTTAACACAACAATCGTCACGACATTGTGAAGTAGACTACTGTTACTTACCACAACAATCGTCACGACATTGTGCAGTAGACTACTGTTACTTACCACAACAATCATCACGGCACTGTGCAGTAGACTACTGTTACTTACCACAACAATCGTCACGACACTGTGTAGTAGACTACTGTTACTTACCACAACAATCGTCACGACACTGTGTAGTAGACTACTGTTACTTACCACAACAATCATCACGACATTGTGAAGTAGACTACTGTTACTTACCACAACAATCGTCACGACATTGTGAAGTAGACTACTGTTACTTACCACAACAATCGTCACGACATTGTGAAGTAGACTACTGTTACTTAACACAACAATCGTCACGACACTGTGTAGTATAGTTCTGTAACTTACCAAAACAATGGTCACGACACTGTGCAGTAGACTACTGTTACTTACCACAACAATCATCACGGCACTGTGCAGTAGACTACTGTTACTTACCACAACAATCATCACGACACTGTGAAGTAGACTACTGTTACTTAACACAACAATCATCACGGCACTGTGCAGTAGACTACTGTTACTTACCACAACAATCATCACGACACTGTGCAGTAGACTACTGTTACTTACCACAACAATCATCACGACACTGTGAAGTAGACTACTGTTACTTAACACAACAATCATCACGGCACTGTGCAGTAGACTACTGTTACTTACCACAACAATCATCACGACACTGTGAAGTAGACTACTGTTACTTAACACAACAATCATCACGGCACTGTGCAGTAGACTACTGTTACTTAACACAACAATCATCACGACATTGTGCAGTAGACTACTGTTACTTACCAAAACAATCATCACGACACTGTGTAGTAGACTACTGTTACTTACCACAACAATCATCACGACACTGTGCAGTAGACTACTGTTACTTACCACAACAATTGTCACGGCACTGTGCAGTAGACTACTGTTACTTACCACAACAATCATCACGACACTGTGAAGTAGACTACTGTTACTTAACACAACAATCGTCACGACACTGTGCAGTAGACTACTGTTACTTACCACAACAATCATCACGACACTGTGCAGTAGACTACTGTTACTTACCACAACAATCGTCACGGCACTGTGTAGTAGACTACTGTTACTTACCACAACAATCGTCACGACACTGTGTAGTATAGTTCTGTAACTTACCACAACAATGGTCACGACACTGTGCAGTAGACTACTGTTACTTACCACAACAATGGTCACGACACTGTGCAGTAGACTACTGTTACTTACCACAACAATGGTCACGACACTGTGCAGTAGACTACTGTTACTTACCACAACAATCATCACGACACTGTGCAGTAGACTACTGTTACTTACCACAACAATCGTCACGGCACTGTGTAGTAGACTACTGTTACTTACCACAACAATCGTCACGACACTGTGTAGTATAGTTCTGTAACTTACCACAACAATGGTCACGACACTGTGCAGTAGACTACTGTTACTTACCACAACAATGGTCACGACACTGTGCAGTAGACTACTGTTACTTACCACAACAATGGTCACGACATTGTGCAGTAGACTACTGTTACTTACCACAACAATCGTCACGACACTGTGTAATATAGTTCTGTAACTTACCACAACAATGGTCACGACACTGTGCAGTAGACTACTGTTACTTACCACAACAATGGTCAAGGCATTGTGTAGTATAGTTCTGTAACTTACCACAACAATGGTCACGACATTGTGCAGTAGACTACTGTTACTTACCACAACAATGGTCACGACACTGTGCAGTAGACTACTGTTACTTACCACAACAATGGTCACGACATTGTGCAGTAGACTACTGTTACTTACCACAACAATCGTCACGACACTGTGTAGTATAGTTCTGTAACTTACCACAACAATGGTCACGACACTGTGCAGTAGACTACTGTTACTTACCACAACAATCGTCACGACACTGTGCAGTAGAGTTTTGTAACTTAATACAACAATCGTCACGACACTGTGCAGTAGAGTTTTGTAACTTAATACAACAATTGTCACGACACTGTGCAGTAGAGTTTTGTAACTTACCACAACAATGGTCACGACACTGTGCAGTAGAGTTTTGTAACTTAATACAACAATCGTCACGACACTGTGCAGTAGAGTTTTGTAACTTAATACAACAATTGTCACGACACTGTGCAGTAGAGTTTTGTAACTTAATACAACAATTGTCACGACATTGTGCAGTAGAGTTTTGTAACTTAATACAACAATTGTCACGACACTGTGCAGTAGAGTTTTGTAACTTAATACAACAATTGTCACGACACTGTGCAGTAGAGTTTTGTAACTTAATACAACAATTGTCACGACACTGTGCAGTAGAGTTTTGTAACTTAATACAACAATTGTCACGACACTGTGCAGTAGAGTTTTGTAACTTAATACAACAATTGTCACGACATTGTGCAGTAGACTTCTGTTACTTACCATAACAATCGTTAACGCCAGAGAACATAAGGTCAACAACAAGACTATTTGCTGATGACACCATCGCCTATTTGACAATCACATCAGACATCGACGCAACTTATCTCCAAGAAGACCTGGACAAACTTGCACTATGGGAACAGACTTGGAAAATGAGCTTCCACCCGGAAAAATGCAATGTGATTACAATATCTCAGAAAAAACAACCTATCAAGAGCAACTTTATTCTTCATGGTCACCAACTTGAGCATGTGTCAACAGCAAAATATTTAGGCGTCTCAATCACATCAGATATGAAATGGAACCAACACATCTCAAACATATGCAAGAAAGCAAACGGCACCACCAGCTTTTTAAAACGCAACCTTAACATCAGGAATGCAAATATCAAGGAGAAGGCATACAAGTCACTGGTAAGACCTACTCTAGAGTATGCATGCACCACCTGGGACCCATATCTGAAGGAGGACAAACAAAAACTGGAAAGGGTACAGCGTCGTGCTGCTAGATATGTGACCAACCGATACCACAACATCATCTGTATCGGATATGCTTAACCGTCTCAATTGGCCAGCACTGGAGGAGAGACGGAAGAGGGCAAGACTGACACTTATGTACAAGTTCACTAACAACCTGGTCAAAATCAATACCACCGATAGACTTTTGCCACCAACCAGACTGACTCGTAACATGGGAACACATTCCTTCCAGGTGCCATCTTGTAACACCATGGTACGAAAGGAATCTTTCTACCCAAGAACCATACGAGAATGGAATGTTCTGCCCACTGACGTAGCAACCGCTAAGAGCCTCGAAATCTTCAAGGCTCACCTGCTTGATTAAATTAATCACGATGCTTTTACTTGCACATTTGATTGTACAGCACTTTTTTACCTTTATTCAAATTTGTAATGCGCACACACAAAGTGGCAGTATCATCAGCGATTGATGGCGGCCGCAGACTGGTAGAAGTAGAAGACACTGTGCAGTAGAGTTCTGTTACTTACCACAACAATCGTCAGACACTGTAAAGTAGACTACTGTTACTAAACACAACAATCGTCACGACACCGTGCAGTAGACTACTGTTACTTACTACAACAATGGTCACGGCACTGTGTAGTAGAGTTCTGTAACTTACCACAACCATCGTCACGACATTGTGCAGTAGACTACTGTTACTTACCACAACAATGGTCACGACATTGTGCAGTAGACTGCTGTTACTTACCACAACAATGGTCACGACACTGTGCAGTAGATACTGTACTTACCACAACAATATCACGACATTGTGCAGTAGACTACTGTTACTTACCACAACAATCGTCACGACACTGTGCAGTAGACTACTGTTACTTACCACAACAATCGTCACGACATTGTGCATTAGACTGCTGTTACTTACCACAACAATAGGCACGACACTGTGCAGTAGACTACTGTACTTACCACAACAATTCACGACATTGTGCAGTAGACTACTGTTACTTACCACAACAATGTCACGACACTGTGCAGTAGACTTCTGTACTACCACAACAATCGTCACGACACTGTGCAGTAGACTACTGTTACTTACCACAACAATCGTCACGACATTGTGCAGTAGACTACTGTTACTTACCACAACAATCGTCACGACATGTGCAGTAGACTACTGTTACTTACCACAACAATCGTCACGACATTGTGCAGTAGACTACTGTTACTTACCACAACAATCGTCACGACACTGTGCAGTAGAGTTCTGTTACTTACCACAACAATCGTCACGACATTGTGCAGTAGACTACTGTTACTTACCACAACAATCGTCACGACATGTGCAGTAGACTACTGTTACTTACCACAACAATCGTCACGACATTGTAAGTAGACTACTGTTACTTACCACAACAATCGTCACGACATGTGCAGTAGACTACTGTTACTTACCACAACAATCGTCACGACATTGTGCAGTAGATCACTGGCACTGTTACTTACCACAACAATCGTCACGACATTGTGCAGTAGACTACTGTTACTTACCACAACAATCGTCACAACACTGTGCAGTAGACTACTGTTACTTACCACAACAATGTCACGACATTGTGCAGTAGACTACTGTTACTTACCACAACAATCATCACGACATTGTGCAGTAGACTACTGTTACTTACCACACAATCGTCACGACATTGTGCAGTAGACTACTGTTACTTACACAACAATTCACGACATTGTGCAGTAGACTACTGTTACTTACCACAACAATGGTCACGACATTGTGTAGTAGACTACTGTTACTTACCACAACAATCGTCACGACATTGTGCAGTAGACTACTGTTACTTACCACAACAATGGTCACGACATTGTGCAGTAGACTACTGTTACTTACCACAACAATGGTCACGACATTGTGCAGTAGACTACTGTTACTTACCACAACAATCGTCACGACATTGTGAGTAGACTACTGTTACTTACCACAACAATCGTCACGACACTGTGCAGTAGACTACTGTTACTTACCACAACAATCGTCACGACACTGTGTAGTAGACTACTGTTACTTACCACAACAATCGTCACGACATGTGCATAGACTACTGTTACTTACCACAACAATGGTCACGACATTGTGCAGTAGACTACTGTTACTTACCACAACAATGGTCACGACACTGTGCAGTAGACTACTGTTACTTACCACAACAATGGTCACGACATTGTGTAGTAGACTACTGTTACTTACCACAACAATGGTCACGACATTGTGCATTAGACTGCTGTTACTTACCACAACAATCGTCACGACATTGTGAAGTAGACTACTGTTTCTTACCACAACAATCGTCACGACATTGTGCAGTAGACTACTGTTACTTACCACAACAATCGTCACGAATTGTGCAGTAGTACTGTAACTTACCACAACAATCGTCACGACATTGTGCAGTAGACTACTGTTATTACCACAACAATCGTCACGACATTGTGCATAGACTACTGTTACTTACCACAACAATCGTCACGACATTGTGCAGTAGACTACTGTTACTTACCACACAATCGTCACGACATTGTGAGTAGACTACTGTTACTTACCACAACAATCGTCACGACATTGTGCATAGACTGCTGTTACTTACCACAACAATCGTCCGACATTGTGCAGTAGACTACTGTTACTTACCACAATCGTCACGACATTGTGCAGTAGACTACTGTTACTTACCACAACAATCGTCACGACACTGTGCAGTAGAGTTCTGTAACTTACCACAACAATGTCACGACATTGTGCAGTAGACTACTGTTACTTACCACAACAATGTCACGGCATTGCATAGACTGCTGTTACTTACACAATCGTCACGACATTGTGTAGTAGACTACTGTTACTTACCACAACAATCGTCTCGACACTGTGCAGTAGACGCTTTTGCCCAATCGCACTAGAAAGACAATTTTGAAATGTTTAACTTTCTTAGTATTTAAAATGGTAATAGTAATATAAATTATAAAACGACAAACAAACATTTGGTATACTTGTTTTGAAAAAAAAACTACTGAATATATATATAGAAAGTATGGTGTAACTGTCATTATAGTAGCCCGACTTATCAGATCACTAAACCCCATTTTAATTTTTGACTTGTTAGGGTCACAAACCACCAACTTGGGATGTGAAAAATTAAAATGGGGGTTTAGTGGGATGATTAGTCGGACTATCATGATAGCAGCGCGTAACTAGTGTTCTCTCACAGTGGCAAATTAAATGAATGAGTTAAACTAGATTGATTTATTGCATAATTGATTTTCACGTCCCAGTCGAAAATATTTACCTATATAGGTGAAGTGGTAGAAATTTTGGCCTTTGCATTGTGTTCAAGCAATGTTTCAGAGGACAGCGGTTACAAGATATGTCCATATAAGATACATGTAATATTAATTAATATGGTCTAAGTGCCATTATTATTGCATATCATAGCAATAATCCTACCAATCAAAAATGGGAGATAGAGAGAAAGTTAAAGAAACATACTATATAATTTGAACATTAAAGTAATTATAAACTTACAGAACCCGCATCAACTTTGAGCCAGAGTTCTCCATTGTCGTCCAGCATATGTCTGCCCTCATACCATTGGCAATAGTGTGCACAATGATGGTTGTACTATAAATAAATAAACAAATAAATAAAATAAATAAATAGGCACCAGTGTGCACAAGTCGAGTAGCAATTTAATATTCTATATGATGTGTGCTTCGCATACCAATTATTAATTTTAAATCTGCAAGCATTTAGAAAAAAGTCCAGAAAACTGCTATTTAAAAAAAATGTTTTAAGACTATAACCAATAATTTCACCGAAAACACTGAACCGGAACGAAACTCGTACTTCATCTGTAACCCATGATAGTAGACACACATACTCGGAAAATTAATTCAATAGCAAGCGTTTAGAAAAAAAGTAAGAAACACATGAACATACCAAATATTAGTTCAATATCTGCAGGTGTTTGGAAAAAAAATCCGGCAAACTGATTCCTGCCCGCACGTCAGGCCACACGCCCACCCGCATCACCAAATTTATATTCTAGTACAACTTCGTTTCAACTCTGCGATGTGAAATAAAGTTTGATGGACCGAAACTTGAAATGATATCATTTGTAAACCAAATAGCTTTTGATCTTGGCGGTCTGATTGGAATGATCATCTATGAATGTTTACAATACACCTAAGTACATTATACGATAATTAACTACAGAAAATAATATACAAAAGCGACAAATATGATTTTAACTTGAAAAAATACATACATGTACGTAGTTATTAAAGCTGTGGTATGCGTGACAACTCAGGTTAAAACAGTTGTTATCGCGATCGGGAGGGTACTTGGGACAGACCTCACAGTAAGCAGCGGTTTGATAAACATGGCTTAGTAGTATTATAATATTAAACGTGATATAATTGTCACTCAACATCTGAAAATAAGTAGAAAACGTTTTTAATTTGACATAAAATTCACTTATAGTCTATATTGAATATTCAATACATATCAACAACACTGTCCTCCATAAATAACTTTAGAAATTTATATTTACCATAGATTTACATTTTAATAAACATATCAAATTTTGTTCATACAACTGGAATATGGACGTTTTTCCTGTATTTGAAAGTGATATATCTTAACTTTATGGTCTAAATGTATGTAATAAAGTTGTTTTTCTTGAAACATGGTTTTTTTTGAGAAAATATTAAAAATTGAGAAAATTATATTTTCAAGATAAAGACACTATTTAAACTGAAAACACTCAGCCTTAGTATAATGATATTTTAAAAAATTTACTTTTGTGAAGATTTTGAGTCTGTTATAACAGAACCAGATATGTATGATAATTTATGGAGAGCTATGTTTAACAATACGGTAACTCACTAAGTCGTTTGTAGAATGCTTGTTCTGTATATGGAAAGTCGTGAGTTCAAACCCGTTGGTGTCTGTCATAACAGATTCTACGATTTGCATAAAAGTAACAAAAAAATATATATACAAATACCGTCATTATTAATGGTCTTTTCTGTCTGTGACACAGTATGTAGATCCTGGGGGTTTTACGTACAACGAAAAGATAAGAATTGTTATATCATCTTAAAATGTTGTACAAGGACAAACATACTTTTATTGCACTAAATTACTTCGGCGTGGAAGAGTAGACTGAAATTTAAAAAAAATACGTCTAAAAACAAAACAATATTTGAATGCTTAATGCAGATCTGTTAAGTTTTATAATACATGTATATGTGTTGCAGAAAAATTGAAGTATTTGTCCTTACAATTTCGTATATCACATGTAATCATTACAGATAATATATAATAATTAGACTTATTTAAGCCCAGAAATTTCAGAGGAGGTGTTTCAAATGTTAAACACGAAACATACCATCTGAACCTTAAATGAACTAATAATTTACCTTCTTGTTTAATTAATATTGATTTTTTTAAGATGTATCTATCTGTCTATGTGTTAAAATGGAGAATCTTGACGTACAGAGCTCCCATTCGTTGGAAGTTCTATCCGTTACCATCATCAAAACAATAGAGCTCCCTTGAGAGCTCTATACGAAGGGAGCTCTATACGGAAAAACACAAGCGATACACAGCACTGTCCTGTCCAACGTTTAACGAATGGGTGGCAAATCGGCATACCATCTTGTTAGCTATATCTAGATAGCTTTATCGGCAGCTACTATATCAAAGGTCAAGGTCAAAGTTGCAAACAAATACTAAAGCTAGACCTTAGATGTTTTAGACCGAGCATTCTTAATACAAGTTATAACTAATTTGCAAAAATCCTGCCATATTGACCCCGGTAACTGCTGAAAAATTAGACATTCTCCTGAATTTATGAAATTTACCATTGTTCAAACCACTTATACATACACTCAGGTGAGCATTAAGGTCCTTGGGCCTCTTTGTTTTACTAGTATCTTAATCTCAGTCACCCGGCAGTCGAGCTTTGATTTTTCATTAGCTCAGTTTTTAAAGTGTACTGTAAGTTTGATTTTTACGGGCGTACAAGAGGTTAAAAACTACTCATCATTAAAGTTAGGGGTTCAAAGATAGAACAGACAAGGTAGTCTAAATGTGGATTTAGTATTAGTCTGACCTAATATTCTACATTCTAAACTACATAGTCTAGGCTGTGCTTTGTAACGCCACATAGCGGTGTTGCCGCATAAACGCCCCCGACGCGTCTATACGGGGTATTTTAACGCATAAAGAGGTTGGCCACGTTTAATTGGTGGCGTTCAGCGCATAAATATGACCGTGTTACTTATACGCGGCACAAGGGTGATTTTTTGACGCATAAAGAGGACACATTTTAACAAATCTTAAAAAGAGCTTATATCTCGACAAAGACGGTGGTGGTGACATTAATGATGACAACAACGGTGACAATTGAGAATTTATGTTGTTGATAATGGTAATAATGTCATGTGCTACTTTTGAATTTTCATGAAATAATACATTCAAAAGTAGCACATGACAATAATAATTGTAAGGATGAGATGGAGGACGAAGATAGGGACAATGAAAGGGCGACGACGATGGCGGCGATGGTGACTGTAATATTGGTGATCGTTAAATTGTGATTTTTGCAGAATTCCGATTTTTGCAGAATACCGACTTTTGCTTTTCCGTCCTCTAGTCTGTTCATACGAGTCAAGAATCAAGTCATAGTGTATGCGGACGTGTGCGTCTAGTGACTCAGAACAAGATTTTTTTCAATATAATAATAATAATTATAATAATAATAATGATGATGATGATGTTTAGTGAAGCTGGTAATGATGATGGAGGTCTAGGTGATGATAGTGAAAGATATTATGGTATCGTGTTTCAAATGTTTTCTTTACGTGGCAGAAGTTATCCTTTTTGCCGCATAAAAGCGTCTTCTTTATGCGTTGAAATTCCCCGCATAGACGTGTTGGAACATGTTTATGCGGCAACACCGCTATGTGGCACAGCGATGTGTGTGTGTGTGTGTGTGTGTGTGTGTGTGTGTGACATATGTAAGTTGTAATATACAGTACAGACCTGTCGAAAGTTTAACATTGAAGAAACGAAAAGGAATCGAAGATTAGCTGTTGAGTGACTGAAATATTAAATTGTGTCCACGAAAAGCTTCAGCGAGATACTATTAGATAGCAGCTACCGAATATCGCTAACAAACTGGTTTGCAACGAACGTTAACATTCGACAGTAATGTATACCGCGCATAGATGTCACACTGCTAGTGTTGTGGTATCTCCTATTTGCAAAGTGAGCAGTAGTAGTATGTCAACTGCCATACTACTACTGTGAGCTGCTCTTCTCTGTACCATTTCTACCCCATCAATGTATTTTAAGTGTAGGGTGAACAGATGGTTGAACAATATTCTAAGTTGCTTCAAATCATTACTTTGTATGCCCAGTCTTTGGTCTATACATGACCTATTTTGAGATTGTGCCTCAGGAAACCCAGTAGTTTGTTATCCTTAGAGCTGATGTTATGGATGTGGGTATTCCAAGACATATTTCTGGTCAGATTGACATCAAGGTATTTTGTCTCTTTAACAGACTCAATGGTATGTCCTTAAGTAGGTATCTGTAAGAAATTGGTTATCTGTATAGATAAAGAAACAAATTTGTCAGGGTGAAATCTGTTCCCATTTATAAAGACACGAAAAATCATTTGAGTTTTTGATAGACAACATATTTGTTGTGTTTGATAATATTATTTTCCAGGAAACAATTGGTATACCAATGGGTAAAAACTGTGCACCATTGCATGCTGATTTATGAAGCAGAATTTATGCAGAACGTTGTTAAATCTGGAGAGAAGACTATCGCCAAATCATTCAACTCCACATACAGATACACAAATGACGTTCTGTCTCTTAACAATCCTAGATTTGGAGACTACATGAATGCCATCAATCCTAGTGAGTTTGAAATAAAAGATACGACTGATTCCCCAAGTTCTGCTTCATATTTAGATGTATACCTCAATTATGACGCCCACGAAAGGCTACATTTGAAACTCTGTGACAAACGAGATGACTTCGATTTTTCTATTGTCAACTTTCCTGTTCTATGAAACAATATACCTACCTTCTCTTGCTTATGGTGCATTAGTTTCCCAATTAATACGCTGTGGTAGAGCTTGTTCCCACTACGGAGACTGTCGACGAAGCAGGCTGCTTGCAAATAAATTGTTGACTAAGGGATATTGCGAGCCTAGGCTTATCAAGGCCCTCAAAAAGTTTGATGGCCGTCATCACAGTATTGATAAGTTTGATGTCTCTGTGTCCAGGATTGTCCAGGATATATTTGACGTCCCATAGTTCCATGTTCCTTTCACACAATTTTGATTACACGCGTGAGTGACGGGTGTAGCTAGCTAAACAGTAGGTGCTTACCCTTCCGGAGCATCCGGCCTCACTTCTTGGTGGAAGTTCATGAGTCTAACCTAACTTGTCGGTTCCAAAATTTTTACTTTGCTTCTGGATTGTGATTCGGACATGGATTAGTATGTTTGTTTTTGATTTGTAAGATAAGGTAATCGTTCAAGTCTCTGATTTGTCTATATATAAGATACAGTCATCTGCAAAGAGACGTTTCTGACTAGACTGAAGACGGTAGGTCATTTATAACGGTAAGAAAAAGGAGGGGTCCCAAGACAGCTCCCTAAGGTAATCCGCTTATTACAGGCAACTGGCTTGATGTTTCTCAATCAATAACAACTTGTTGGTGTCTGTTGGATAGAAAAGAGGCTATCTAGGTTGTGTTACCCCGTATGCCATAATTTTTAAGTTTCAAGGGTCGTCTTTTATGGGGAACGTTTTCAAGGGCTTTTGAGAAATCTAATGTAATCATATTTATTCGTATACCTTTATGAAGATTATCAATGTGTTTGAGGACATTAGAGACTACTACGTGTTCTTATACCTTACAGTAAATACAAGCGACTGACATATCTATAGTTGCTTGCAAGATATTTTTCTCCTTTTTTAAAGACGGGGCCATGATGACCGTGTACGCGTTTTGCTTGACCATGTCAGTTGGACTTCTGTAGTAGAAAGGGATAGATTGAACAATTTACCCAGTGAGGGTGCTAATTCTCCTGAAAACTGCTTAAGAATTCTTGCTAGTATTCCATCTGTACCAGTAGCCTTATTAGGTTCCAAGTTGTTAAGTAGGTTTTCTACTCCATTTCACGGTTGTGATATTAATTTCAGGCATAGATGGAAAAGAGTCACATAAAGATGGAATGTCAGCAGATATTTTTTCAACTGTAAAGACAGAGTGGTGTTGTTTGTTGAGGATATTTGCCTTCTGTTAAAGATCACTAATAAGGATTCCTTCATTTTCCAATCAGGTGAGACTCGTGTGATCTGTCCTTTCTTTGGTTCATTATATAGTTTTAAAATTTCTTTTGGTTTTGTGGTTTATCAGTATCTTCATCATAGCAGATGATGTGTTCCAGAGATGTCCAGTAGGCTTTTCGTGTTTCCTTTTGCAGCAACTGATTGGCGGTTTTATATTTAGACGCAATTTTGTTTTTGAAATCACAGGGGTCTGGAATCTTTGGTTACCAGTGATGAGATTTTTTCCGAGTGATAAATATTCGGTTCCAGACCCCTGTGTTTAGAATTGATAATTTTATCCAAAAAATATCATATCAAACATTTAGGCACTGACGTTCGGCGTATGAACTTCTAGCTTCATCAAATCCGAATAGTGTGGCCAGGGCGGGTTTTATATCTACTATTTAAAACAGACGATAAGACATCTTTGACATGATGAGCGTTTTATTAAAGATGGCTCCCGCACATGTTACAATATATGACGTAAAAGCATACGTCATCATACAAAACTATAGTCTGTTTCATTATTAGATTACACTACATCTCCCTTTCAAGTGGCACTGTATTCAAAAGTAAACGTACAAACGAAATTAAACGCAAAGTTACTATTTGCAACAAAAACTGAATTACAACTAAATTACTGAATTCTGAACTACAAGTCTAATCTTTCTGGGGGAACAGATATTCTTCCCGATCTAGTACGATAAACATTACTATCGCTAACTTGATTTGACTCCGGTTTAATGTTGACAACATCGTTAGTCTCGCTCGGCGTGTCGTATGTCGTATCTGGTGGTTCCGGAATCTTGGGACCAGATGTCGGTTGTAAATGACGTCGATTTCTACGAATTTCGCCTTTTGGTGTTCGTACTATATATGAACGCGGAGTTGTCGCGGATTTTACAACTTCACCCCGTGTTTCGAAATCTTTAATCCATACACGTTCCCCTGGGTCAAGTTTCGGTAAGTCCTTGGCTCGGTGCCGCTGATCATAGTTTCGCTTGCGATCGTCGCGCATTTCTGCTTCCTTGTCTCTAACGAGTTCAAGATAAGACCATTCTGGTATCAGTATCTCGGGCGCAACTGGTAATTTTGTTCTAATCTTTCTACCAAAGCAAAGTTCGGCAGGGCTATATCCATTTGATAACGGTGTCGCGCGGTAAGTCATTAGCGCAACATAGGGGTCTTTATTTTTGCACATTAATTTCTTAATTGTCTGTACCGCCCGTTCGGCTTCGCCATTGCTTTGAGGGTATCTTGGGCTACTGGTTATGTGATCGAACCCGAATTCATATGCAAACTGCTTAAACACGTCTGAAGCATATTGTGGCCCGTTGTCTGAAATTAATATTTCAGGTATACCGTGACGACTGAAGATTGATTTAAGCTGTACTATTACATCTTCCGAGGATGTCGCGTCTAACTTAGCAATTTCGACAAAACGAGAAAAATAGTCAACGACAAGGAGATATGTCTTCCCTTTTAAATAGAACAAATCGGTCGCTACGCGTTGCCATGGTCTTGGTGGTAACGGTGTAGGTATTAACGGTTCAGCAGAATCATTTCTTGCTTCGGAACAAATATAGCAAGAGTTTACCGTGTCTTCAATTTGACTACTTAGTCCAATCCACCACACGGATGATCTCGCGCGTTCGCGACACTTAACAATTCCGAGGTGTCCTTCGTGAATTTTCTCAAGTATATTGGCCCTCAATGTCGATGGTATGACAAGTCGATCGCCTTTTAATAGTAAGCCGTCAACGACAGTGATTTCGCCACGAAATCCCCAGTAAGGTTTTATGGATTCGTCAAGTTGTGATTTTTCGCTCGGCCATCCGCCTAAAGCAAGTGTTATCAACTTTGAACATATGGGATCTGACCTTAGTTCGGACCGTATCTCTGCTAACCGCACGCTAGATGCTGGTAAGCTATCGACAATCAATTCTACGAAACATGCCGTTTCTTCAGCTAGACTATTATCTACGTTACTACTATCAGCAACGGGCGAGCGTGATAGTGTATCTGGCGTATAAAGTTCCTTCCCTGGAATATGAAATATGTCATAGTTAAATCGCATAAGCCGCATTCGAAAGCGTTGAATACGCGGTGGAAGTTCGCTTAAACTCTTTGAACCAAGCAGTGAAATCAACGGTTTGTGATCGGTCTCTAATCGAAAACGCAATCCAATAAGAAAATCACTAAATCTATCGCATGCCCATGTCAAGCCTAGTGCCTCTTTTTCGATCTGCGCGTATCTTTGTTCCGTGTTTGTCAGCGCTCGCGAACAGAAAGCTACAGGTCTACGAATTCCATTTTCTTGTACTTGCGTAATAACAGCGCCTATTCCGTAGGATGACGCGTCTGCCGATACAATCGTTTCTTTGTTCGGATCATAAAGTGCTAACACTGGACTAGAACAAAGATCCTGCTTGACTGTGTTAAATGCTAGCTCTTGGGGTTGATCCCATGACCACGTGTTCTTTTTACTCAATAAATCGCGTATGGGTTTTGTCTTTTCCGCGAGATTAGGAGAAAACTTTCCCATCTGGTTGACCAGTCCAAGAAAACGTCGAACACCTGAAATATCGGTCGGAGCTGCCATATCTCGTATCGCTTTAACTCTGTCCGGGTCAGCTTTAATTCCATCTTGATTTATTATGTGACCAATAAACTTAATCTCTTTTTTCGCGAATTGACACTTGTCACCGTTCAGAGTAACGCCGGAATCGCTCAGTTTCTGTAACACAGAATTTACTCTTCTGTTATGTTCGGCTGTATCGGAACCATACACTAAAATGTCATCGGTTTGACAAACTACACCTTCGTGACCTTCGAGAATTTGCGACATTTTCTTTTGAAAATGTTCCGGTGCCGAGGAAATTCCAAAGGGTAAACGTCTAAAACAATATCGCCCGAATGGCGTAATGAAAGTTGTTAGTATTGCGGACTCTTTCGAGAGTTCTATTTGCCAAAATCCCGAGTTTGCATCGAGTTTTGTGAATAATTTAGCTCCGGTTAGCTGTCCAAGCGTTTGGTCTACCGCCGGAAGTGGGTGTTTCTCGCGTTGAACACTCTCGTTCAGTTTGGTCAAATCTACACATATCCGCACATCTCCACTCGGTTTTGGTACTACGACCATGCCCGCACACCAGTCTGACGGTTCGTCGACACGTGTTATAACACCTAGATTTTCCATTCTAGCCAGTTCGGCCTTGACCTTCGGGAGTAACGGTAAAGGTACGCGACGCGGAGTTGTAAGCGCAAACGGAAATGCATCTTCGCGAAGTTTGATTTGGTATTCGCCGCGGATTTTCCCTAATCCAGTAAACAATTTGGGGTATTGGGCTTTGAAATCTGTTTCCTCAGAAAGAACCTCATGTACTCTAGTAACAAGCCCTAACAGTTCAACTGCTGGTCTGCCCAACAGTGGTTGTCGCAGTCCCTTGACAACATAAATGTTTTGGTCAATCACTTTTGTTCCAACCCGAATATTGCCATTAAACATTCCGCAAACTTTAAGTTTTGTGTGTCCTGGTCCATGAAGGATTTTGTCCGATTTTTGCATTTTTACATTTTTGCATTTCACTTGAATGTCCTCAGGAATGACTGTCACATCTGCACCAGTGTCTATTTTAAATTTCACATGCTTATCCTGTAGTTTTACATCAATGAACCACGGATCCGAGTCGCTACATCCAACTTCTCCAAGAAATACTTCGCTCGAGTCGACATAATTATCTTGTTCTGTATTTACGACTTCACTAATGTTTCCAAGGCAACATTTCACGAAATGTCCCCGTTTCTTGCATTTTCTGCAAGTTTTGTCCTTAGCAGGGCATCTGTCTCTAGGGTGATTTGGTGAATATCCACATCTTTGACATGACGACTGTTTCTGTGTCATTGACATAGTTGTATGTGGTCTGCCACGACCTCGTGTTGAGCCTCTATTTTTGCTACCATGTCCACGAAACGTCGGTCTGCCCCTACTGTGAACTACATCAGTATTTACATTTTTATTGTCACTTTGGTGAGATTGCAGTTCATTTCTAACAACACTTTGTTGCTTTTTAACAGCTTCTGACTGTCTAGCTTGTTTCGCAGCCTTTTCTAGTCAGTTCTGGGTCCAATTGCAGTTTTTCTGCTAATCGTTCGTCGTGCAGCCCTACGACAACTCTATCTCTAATCATTTCGTCGTGTAGGACGCCATACCCGCAGTGTTCGGCTAACTGGTATAATGACGTAATAAATGTGTCAACTGATTCGCCTTCGTTTTGTTTTCTTTGGTTGAACTTGGCTCGTTCATATATTGTGTTACGCCTAACCACAAAATAGTCATTCAGTTTTTTCTCAACTGTTTTGTACTCAACCCGCTCTGTTTCTGTCAATTTTATCTTCCGCTCCACTGCCCATTGTGTAGATGAGCGTGTTAATTTGTGTCTCATCGTCTTTCTCGCTTAAGCCTGAAGCTTGGCGGAATCTAGTGAATCGCCTTATTCGTTGCTGCCATTGTTCTGGTTTAGAAAAATTGAACTGTTCTGGCGCGGAAACTTGATAAGTGGCCATTTCAAACTTTTACTCACGTTTTGGCGTGTTCACAATACCACGGGGGTTATCCTGATACACCGTATTACATTTACGTCGGAGTATTCCGTCGGTTTTTATTTACGTCTGAGTAAAATCATACATTTTTGGTCGTTACGCTTTACGGTAAAGAGCAAGGAAGACGGTTTTTCATATAACTTCACAAAAACGAAATTTTAACAGAAAATACAAGGTTATTCGTATTATATTTGATGGTATTTAACTGCCTCATATAAAATCTTGCAACAATTATTGATATTTTTCACGCACCTGTAACATTTCTATTTTTGGCAGGTCCTTTTGTTTAGCAGCTGATTTTAATAAAGCGGTTTTGGATTCAAATGATGTTTCTACTCAAAATTCTCAAGAAATGTCCATACTTTCATAAACTTGCGAAGACAGAAGCTTTACTCTGCTTTTAAGCGAAATTTCATGTTTTGTTTAAGCGGAGTGGCATAAATGTTACGCTTTCCGACCAGCTGTGTTATGCTTTACGTGAAGACATGTTACGCTTTCCGTTTAATATGATTCGCAATTGACAGAGCACACTCTTCGTTATAACTTCAGATCGAACGTCTTTCTCGATTAAATCTTCACTGGTTGTTTCAGATAAGATTCAGAAAGCATTGCAGAACAGGATTCAATTTTTGAAAGAGAACAAAACCACACACAGTTCGTTACATGAACCAATAAAAAACAAACTCAAAGGAACTAGTAAAAGTGGCTTTATGGGCAGGAAGCCCTTATATAAGCCTTATAATAAGGTTCAAATGACACGAATAAATAGCAATTTAGATACAATTTTACTGACCTTTAAAAACAAGTGGCCCTTATATAGAGGTGGTCTTTAAGGCAAGTTGGATTGTACGTGTTAAGTACCATTTTAAAAAGGAAAACTGTAGTTCATATATATGATTTTCAGCCCACCTGAGCTATGGGCTCAGTTGTGCTATTGCAATCTATCACCGTCCGTCGTTTGTCGTGCGTCGTTCGTAAACTTTACATTTTGATCATCTCCTCCAAAACTACTTGAGCAAATTTAATGAAACTTTGTGATTATCATGCCTGGGTAACAGGCATTTACAATTGTGTTCGGGATTTGGCCATGCCTAAAAAGATGGCTGTCGTTACTACATATAGCAAACAAGACCAAAAACGTGTAAGCAAATTTCGACAGGATATATAACTGGGAATATGAAAATTGTGTTTTTCATGAAAATTGGACGAAAATATGTAACGCGTGTTTTGCGTAAAGTTCGTAATTTGTAAAACTCAACCAAGGCTGTACTGTATGGAGAATTCACTATTGATCTTGTCTTGCTATTTTCTTCGAATTGATGTCAAGATCAAAGCTCAAGGTCATGTCTCAAATTATGATCTTTGATTTAAATTGCTATTTTTTTAAAACATTTCAGGTGATAGTTAATGCATTGGATTTTCAGTTTATTGTAGATATTGACATGACATACATAGATCAAGGCCATTGGTTCAAAAGTCAAATTGACAAATGCACAAGTAAACCAAAATGGTTAATTATCTGCACTGACTATTAACTTTTTGTATAGGCATGTGTGTTAGAATATTGGTGATCATATAGATCAAGGTCATGGGTTCAGGGTCAAGGTTACAGATATAGAAAGAATACAGAGGGTTAGGGTCAATGTTACAGATATAGAAAGAAAACTGAAATGGATACAATTGTTTTAACTTAACTATATAAACAGATAATGACATCACTTTCTACACATCTCACCCAACTTTTAAGCTCACATGTGTTATTGTGTTGGGACGGCCATTGATCCATTGTAAATAATCAGGCGAGCGTTAAGGCCCCATCTTCCTATTGTTGGCCGGGTTGCACGGAATGCAAATTCGGTTTATAATATGGTGAATGGCGGGGAAAATAGGGTACCATCTTTGTGAACTCAATTCTATCTACAGTTTTCAACCAAAAACATTAAAACTTCACAGAATGTTTTATATACAGTGAAACCTCCCTAAACCGGACACTCTCTAAACCGGACAACTCTCTATTTTGGACAAAATATTTGGTCCCAAATTTATCCTTCTTTATTTCACCTAACAAGAACCTCTCTAAACTGGACACTCTCTATTCCGGACACCGGACAAACTTTTTAGTCCTAAGTTGCTTATATCCTTAAAATTGAACCTCTCTAAACCGGACAACATTTTGATTTTTTTAAGTTATTTTTTTTCCTTTTTTAAATATATTAGTTTTAAACAGGTTTATAAAAATATTCAATTATGGATTTAATTTAATTACTCATATATTTATTTTTTAGATATTTTTCATCCATATATTTTTTCTATTCTTTCTTTTTTGATTTTTCTTTATCTAATTTTGTTTATTGATTTATTTATTAATTGACACAATAACTTAAGATAAGCACTTTTACATAATCTCATCTTATTATCTATATTGTTGCTACATTTTTTTATATTTACAATCGCAATACTTTTTCTTATATGAAACAGGTCTTCCTGACTATCTCCATAACTTCATGGAGAGAGTCGCGCACGCTACCAAATTCTGACTGGTGTATGAATACATAACTCCCAATACACATTACAATACAAATAGCTCACAAATTTTAAATCCGCAGTTGGGTTTTTCGTTGACTTCCATTCAGTCATCAATGCTTACAAATTCAACATTTAATAGTTGTTCGTTTAATTTTGATATGAAAATGTGACTCTTACCATTGATTATCTTTTAAGTGAAATAAAATATTTACGATAAGCTGAGGGATTATGTTTATTTTTCCGTCACCTGGAGACGGGTACGGGCGGAGCTTCACGTCAATCACGTCAAGTTACGTCAGAGTGGGCGGAGCTTCACGTCATTCAAGTCAAGTTACGTCAGAGTGGGCGGAGCTTCACGTCAATCAAGTCAAGTTACGTCAGAGTGGGCGGAGTTACAGATCCAATTGCTGTTCTATCAAATGATGTGCATCCAGCCACGGAGAGTTGGTAAACAAGTAAATTTAAGTGTTATCCAGAAAAACACTTGTGTTTTTCGTATATTTTTGAAAGATTGTAAATATAAGAAATGTAATTTTACTTTTTTTCTACCATGAGGTCATGGTAGAAAAAAAGTAAAATTCCATTTCTTAAATATTTACAATCGCAATACTTTTTCTTATATGAAACAGGTCTTCCTGACTATCTCCATAACTTCATGGAGAGAGTCGTGCACGCTACCAAATTCTGACTGGCGTATGAATACATAACTCCCAATACACATTACAATACACATAGCTCACAAATTTTAAATCCGCAGTTGGGTTTTTCGTTGACTTCCATTCAGCCATCAATGCTTACAAATTCAACATTTAATAGTTGTTCGTTTAATTTTAATATGAAAATGTGACTCTTACCATTGATTATCTTTTAAGTGAAATAAAATATTTACGATAAGCTGAGGGATTATGTTTATTTTACCGTCACCTGGAGACGGGTACGGGCGGAGCTTCACGTCAATCACGTCAAGTTACGTCAGAGTGGGCGGAGCTTCACGTCAATCAAGTCAAGTTACGTCAGAGTGGGCGGAGTTACAGATCCAATTGCTGTTCTATCAAATGAGTGCATCCAGCCACGGAGAGTTGGTAAACAAGTAAATTTAAGTGTTATCCAGAAAAACACTCATGTTTTTCGTATATTTTTGAAAGATTGTAAATATAAGAAATGGAATTTTACTTTTTTTCTACCATGAGGTCATGGAGAGAACGAGAATGGCGCAAATTTAACATGAAGTGCTTCGCACCTCATTAAATTTGCGCCATTCTCGTTCTCTCCATGACCTCATGGTAGAAAAAAAGTAAAATTCCATTTCTTAATTGAAGAAGTGCACCTGACTTTATGGAAATATTTCAAGATTTTTCCCCCATTTTTTCAGACTTTGAAACTTAGTCACTTTTTAGCAA
The DNA here is from genome assembly GCA_021292105.1 of Anadara kagoshimensis. NCBI lineage: Eukaryota > Metazoa > Mollusca > Bivalvia > Arcoida > Arcidae > Anadara > Anadara kagoshimensis. Next base: position 64,570,335 of record CM037870.1, read on the forward strand.
GTATTTGAACTGGGGGTACCTACTTTGCGAACTCAACTCCTCCTATAGTTTCAATCAAAAACCTTTAAACTTCACAGAATGTTTCTATATATATTGATGTGCACCTGAATTTTTGGAAATATTTCAGGATTTTTTCCCATTTTTTCCAGACTTTGAAACTTAGTTACTTTGCACTGTATATATCAAAAGATTACCAAAGATGTGCACCTGACTTAATGGCATTGATTTCCAGAGTTTGAAAAAAGGTACCTATTTCGTTAAATAATCCTCCTACATTGTTTAAATTTTCTTCCACACTTTACACTCATTCAATAGAAATTTAAAAAACAACCCGGCCCATTGAGTCTTTGACCCTTTTTTTATTTTTAACTTTTTAATCCAAGAATATATTTAAGTTGGGTTATGGTGTTTTACGTCCCAGTCGAGATTCTTCCATAGATATCGAGGCGGTCAATTCATAGATGGTGAATGAAACAAGTGTACTCAGAGAAGCCGCCGACCTTCGGCAAGCGAACTGACAAACTACCTCACGCTGTCCTAGGTGGGACTCGTACTAAGGCGATGAGAGGCACTGTGATCCATATGATCCCACCCTTTAGACCACTTGGCCACCCGTAAAACACCATTTTTCACTTGACTGGGGAGTAAAACACAATTACATAATTCAACTACATTCCGAGATGAAAAAGGTAAAAATAAAAAAAACCCACATTGATTGTTTTCAAAATGGTATTTCTCACGTATAGTTTTATTTATTTGTGTAATTGGTATAACTATCTATAAGTAGGTTTACACGTTCGCAAGTGTTTCCTCTTGAGGGAAATGTATTGATATACTAGTATAAACATGTACATATTATTTTGTTCTTTATTGGTTCAAGTTACGGACTGTGTGTGGTTTTGTTCTCTTTCAAAAATTGAATCCTGTTCTGCAATGCTTTCTGAATCATATCTGAAACAACCAGAGAAGATTTAATCGAGAAAGATGTTCGATCTAAAGTTATAACGAAGAGTATGCTCTGTCAATTGCGAATCATATTAAACGGAAAGCGTAACATGTCTTCACGTAAAGCATAACACAGCTGGTCGGAAAGCGTAACATTTATGCCACTCCGCTTAAACAAAACATGAAATTTCGCTTAAAAGCAGAGTAAAGCTTCTGTCTTCGCAAGTTTATGAAAGTATGGACATTTCTTGAGAATTTTGAGTAGAAACATCATTTGAATCCAAAACCGCTTTATTAAAATCAGCTGCTAAACAAAAGGACCTGCCAAAAATAGAAATGTTACAGGTACGTGAAAAATATCAATAATTGTTGCAAGATTTTATATGAGGCAGTTAAATACCATCAAATATAATACGAATAACCCTTTGCTTTCTGTTAAAGTTTCGTTTTTGTAAAGTTATATGAAAAACCGTCTTCCTTGCTCTTTAACGTAAAGCGTAACGACCAAAAATGTATGATTTTACTCGGACGTAAATAAAAACCGACGGAATACTCCGACGTAAATAAAATACGGTGTATCAGGATTACCCCCGTGAATACGCCGTTTCTCAGATACAAAGTTCCGGACGAAGTGTCACGTGACTTTCATCACCACGTGACTTAATTTAGGGCACTTTTTTACCGCTTCGATTGCGATATTACATGGTGAAGGATATGGCATCATTTTCAGTGATAAATTGAAAATGATAATTTGGCGTCTAAAATGTCATTTGGGAATCTTTTAAAATTTTGTAAAAATGATATAGACAATTTAAAAAAGATGATTAAATACATTTTATTCACTGAATTTGGTGGACATGGCACCGCATGTTTTGAGCATTGATCGTTGCATACGGAATCCAAGATTTTGCGTCACTTTCAGATGTATTTTTGTAAATTATGTATTTTAATAAATAAATAAATTTAAATTAAAGGTAAAATCGAGCAGTCTGGAGTTAAGAATAGCAATGTACCTCCATCTAACTTCTCCTTGACTGGCAAAGGGCTCAGTTCAGACTAAAATGTCCAATAAATCTTTATGAAGTATATTTAGATGTTGAAATGTCATTAAATCTATTCATTTAAAGTATTTTAATTATTTGAGGCAGATAAATGTTCGAAAATATGAGCAATAGGTGTTAAAATACAGCCCATCATAACCACCCTTCAGCCGATCAATGTTGACATTTCTGTTATGCCCTAAATTACAGGCCAGTCACGTGATTTAGGTCAATACTTAAATCCAAATCGGCAAGGAATGAATGCATCCAAGAAACGGCGTATTATGTCCATATGATATGTGGCGTATAGTCCATCTAATATTGTGTGGCCAGGGCGGTTTTTATATCTACCAGAGTTTTATATGTCTCTGTATCTACTATTTAAAACAGACGATAAGACATCTTTACCAACATGAACGTTTTATTAAAGATGGCTCCCGCACATGTTATAATATATGACGTAAAAGCATACGTCATCAATATTAAGCAACTTACTAAATTTAGAATCAGTGATCATTCACTAGAGATAGAAAAAGGTCGTTATAAAAAGTTAAAAAGAGATGAAAGAAATTGTAAATTCTGTAACACAATTGATAATGAGCAACATTTTATTTTTGACTGTTCAAATAACAAGGAACTCCGTAAAGATTTTATAAAGTCAAGCAAAGCTTCTTTAAACTGTAATGTTAATGAAAATAATAAGTTTTCAACAATGATCATAATTTTGAAATCAACATCCCCTTGTCTTATACGTAAATTAGGTGCCTTCATTAAAAAGTCTTTTGGACTGAGGAGGACAGGCTTATTGAATATTTAGGATATTAAACTGAATGTTTTCATACAGATACATATATATCATTTATTTTATTTTGTGCAAAGGTATTAATTTGCAATATTGCATATTTTATGTAATTCTTGCAAGATGATTGTAACAAACTACCTATGTAGTTTATATACAATAAAGTATTATTATATAATATCAAACTATAGTCTGTTTCATTATGTAGATTACACTACACGAATGAGTGTTCCATTTATAGGTAGGATTTCTGGAGAGAGCGGGAAAGAAAACTCTTAACCCGAGCAATCAAAGTCGTATACGCCTTTAACGTTGAGAGCAAAACAAATTATGACTGATCAGTTTTATCAGCCTGTCAAAGTTGTAACTGTTGTTAGCTGTTTTAAAAGACATGTGGCTAAAATTTTATGATGGGTATTATTGTATTAGCAATGCCAATGTGATCTGGATATAGGATAGTCATTTGTTTATCATCTAGCGGACACTTGACAATATGAGATTTCACATCAAACATGTGGTTGTTGTTTTTATCTTGATATTCTTTATAATATGGGCTGCATGTAAGTAATAGTGTCATTTATGACATTTTAACTAGGATGAAGCACCTTAACCATTTTTGAGTTATGGGCACAGGTCATTTAAAATAAGAAGATGTAATTTGGGCTATTCCAGATTTGCTCAAGACATTCCCCCTTCCATGGATGTGTAAGGGGGGGGGGGACGCCTGAAAAAATCCACTTCCTCACCGAGTGCCCTGTGTGAGTGTCAAACCCGCCCCTTCCCTATGAAAAGGAAGTCGACATCAAGGCTATATACAACACCATGACTAGCTCGGGTTCTCTACCTTCCTCATCTATTTTGAGATTTTTGTTGGGTGCCAATGTAAAGGGTGAAAAACTCCACTTCCTCACCCAGTGCCCCAGCTGGTTCCCTTATGAAAAGTTAGCATTCTACCACAAAGCTAAAAGATCTGGATCAGAAAAATATAGGTCTTTCCCAGAGCATCTAATCTTAGATGCAGGGAAAGAGAATAACCCTCCACTGAGAAGAGCAGAAGCCCATAATTTCTACCTGTAAAACGGGGAACCAGTCATAGATTATTCAATACTTTAATCAAGCACTTAAGATCTGGTCATAATTCATTGATTATCACATAACTTTAGATTTTCTTTTCTTTTTCTTTGTAGATGTCTATATAAACAATTTACAACGCAACAGACAACTAGAAAGATCACAAATTATAGAAAACAAAGTTAATGAATGGCTAGACCACAGGGGGCATAAGGATCATCATTTCAGATTTGATCAACTAGGACCTGATTTAACATATAAAACAGATGTGAAAGATGACGATCAATACAATAACGATAATACAAAAAATTTGCTGTCTGTTCCTCGTCTCTGGCAATATTGTAACCAACCTGAAAAATCTGTCACAGGAGACGAAGGTAATAAAACATGAAAATGTATATATATGTCATGTCCAACCATACTTATTGGTCAATTATATGTGTTGTGTCAGGCGAAAACCATAATTATGGGTAATACATAATATACAATAATTGCCCTCTAGGTATGTAGACATCCAGAATTGTCACCCGAGGGTGATAACCCTTCTGAAGCAAGGCTCTACGATTGCAAATTTTTTCACTAGCCTCCTGGCTAGTAAACCTGAGATGTTTACCAGCCAGAGCAAAAATGTTACTCGCCACATATTTGTTTTATAAATACAATTTAACTGGGATTCAATTAGACTGGAAATATTTCCCATTATTGCTTAATTTTGAAGATGCAGGCACAGCAGATGGGCCCAAATGTTTTTAAAAACTACTTTTCATTCAATTTACTTTTATTGTGGAATCAAACACAAAAATCGCAGTGTATGTCCAAAAGCAAAGCAAAAACTTTTAAAACGGGCAAATTAAGTTGAAAACATGTGAACTTAATTCAGAGGTGTGAGGCGAGTCGCCCCAGGAATGTAAGCATTTCCTGTCTAGCTAGATACATCTGCCTCGTGTAAAATTTAACAGCATATCTTTTAAACATACTTTTGCTGGTTTAAAACTTTTTTCCAGGCCAATTTGGGACCCGGCTTTTTGTCATCGCTTTAGTCAGTTTAGAGGATTACGTTTGTTTTTCCATCGAGTGATCACTGGTACAGAGTCGTAGACAAGTCATTTCCTCCTGGTCATTGATAACATTAGAATTCTCGAAGCTTCTGGATTTTTATTCGTACTCGTGGCTTGAAAAATAAATATATTTGCCGATTTTGTTTACGTCTCATAGCGATGAAATATTGACACTTGAAAACATGATCACACAAACGCTTAACTTTACAGATTGGGGCTATACGATTTAAAGCGCTTTAAAGAATAGGCTTGATGAGAGTAATTTCGTTGTCGAAAACGGAAAGGAAAATCCGGATTTGACTTTCTACTTTATACTCGCACATGGGCGAGTGAATTTGACATATCCACTCGCATTTGCAAATAATTACTCGCAAATGCGAGTGTTTTACTCGCAATGTAGAGCCCTGTGAAGGGTGACAATTCTGGATGTCCACATACCTAGAGGGCAATTATTATTTTATTATACAGAAACAAAGCTTACCATGTCAAAATGATACAAACAGTATATAAATTTTAAATTAAATTAAATGCTGCCAGTTTACACTTTTAACCATCCTTTACTGGCGCTCGTCTGCATACTTTAGATTCCACAGAATCTAGGTTTACCTCTCTTTCCGTTTCCATCAAATACATTTTTAGTATTTTCACTAAAGCTTGAGTGACCCTTTTTGTGTTTTCTGCATCTTTGTCATGCATAATTAACTCCATGTCAGCTTCCAACGAACTACAAAAAATGACTGGCTGCCATTGTTACTGTTTACAAAAATGACAACATGGTCCTGTTGTACGAGTTATTTCCCTTGTACCAGGTTATCACCGGGTGATAATAGTATTATCACATGGCTGTGGGAGGATGTCACACACTTACAGTGGTTCTGTGGGAAATATATCATTTATTACATGTCATGTAATTGGAAAACATCCAATGAAAAGTGTTTTGATATATGTGAGGTATAATAATATATATTATTTAGTAAGCCTAATTAATCTTTGCACTGCGGTACTAGCTGTGCTAGTCAGATCACACTAGACTACCCCTATGTGACTATGACTGTATTATGCTTAAGTCTGGTTTGCACTATTGCACACTCTTGGCAACATTTAAGAGATAACTTGCAGAGACAGCAGTTGCAGTCACAAGTCCATTATCTTGACACTGGATAAGTCAGCAGCAGGCAGTGTGAAATGAAGTAACTTGCTTCAGGTCACAACATACCCTCATCAGAATCAAAATCCAATACCCTAAGATCTGGAGTTCGTCGTTTGGTGCTCTGTTACCTGATCAGCTACATACATGTACTTTCAGTTTTTTACTTGAGATAAATAAGCACTAGATATATATTATTTATTTATTGGTATTTAATTAAAGATTTTATTGAGTAATTTTTTATTTGTTTTATTCATGAACAGGTGAAGTATCTCCAGAATATAGACTAGAAATGGTTCAAGTCCTGATCCGACATGGGGTTAGAACACCCCTCCACTCAATAAAGGGCCAGCCTGCAGTGAGAATTAAATGCAATTTAAATGACAAGTTATTAACTAATTCTAAACTACAAAATTTTGTATCAAAAATGAAAGACAACATACAAAGGCACAAAGAAAGCGATTTTAAAAATTGGGATTTGTATCCGGATGAGGAATATTGTGCTGCTTCACAACTGACCGGTACTGGCATAAATCAGCAAATATTGAATGGTGAACACCTAGGATTCAAGTTCTTCAGGAAATGGGAACTATTAACTGCAAATTTAGCTCAGACCAGATACTTGTAAAAAGTACAGAATATTCCAGGACATTTCAGAGTGCAATAGCTTTTATGTATGGATTCTTGCCTGAATTTGATCTGAAAAAAATAATCATAAAAAAATCACCAAATTTATATTTTTGCAATAAATCTCGAGGACTTGTGTGTTTTTGTCCGCAAGCTAATTATGCCAAACAGTTGGCAGATAACTTCAATAGTAAACTAAGTCGTAATTCATCTATACATCAAGATTTAATAAGACAATTAGCAGATATATATGGTATAAAACCAAGTAATATACCGTGGCTTTCAGCCATGGTAGACATTATAATGACCAGTGTATGCCATCAAATAAAACTTCCTTGTAGTGATGATGGCCGTTGTGTTGATCAAAATTTACTCACAAATATATGGAAAGTTATTGATAACGAAAGCCTAATTTCTAAAACCAAAAATAATATTTTTATCAAATTTTCTCATCTCATTATGCATCCACTGTTAGTGGACATCACTCAGCAATTGAAATCGATAGCTTTAGCAAATAAATCTGTACCTAAGTTTGTTTTATACTCTGGACATGACATAACAATGACACCTCTTCTGGTGGCACTTGGAATATCGGATGGACTATGGCCATCATATGCATCTAGACTAGTAATAGAATTTTATAGCAGAGTTGTAACTTCGAAAAAAATCCATTATTTTGTTAGAATTCTCTATAATGGTTTAGACATGACAAGAAAGCTGCCATTTTGTAAAACAATTATAGATGGTTTATGTAAATTTAAACATTTTCTTGAATTTACTAGTTCTCATTTAAAACCATATAATGTGACCAATAATTACAATCGTTATTGTTACTCGGAAACAAAGTAAATGTTAAATTCTGTATTGTAAATGTCCTTGTGTTAATTCAAACATTTTTGTTGAGGGAAATGGCATTTTTATTGTTGACCTTACAGCCACACCAAATTAATTTTTAGTACGTCAGATATTTTTTTTTAAAAAATAGAGGCAAGTGAGCCATTAAAAATTAAACGTACATGTATTTCTTTTATCTAAAAAATATTTTTCTTTGGGTGCACAAAATTTGAACTTGGCAAGTGAAAGAGAAAGTCAAACATAACTTACAAAAGCAAAGAAATATTGTTCTGGCAAATTCCTATTTCATATCACAGTTCTGGATGTGGAAGTTTCTGAAATAGCAAACACTGGCATGATTGTCATCTCCAACGGGACTGTTGATATTGAAAAATTTAGAACAATAAAAATCTACCAAACTTGTCATAGTGTTTTTTGAAAACTATATTAAACATTTTTTTTCTAAATTCTAAAATTTACAAGGGGTAGGTTTGATGAACTACAAATCAATTAGGCATAGGGCTGCAACAATACGATATTTATTACCAATACGATACATATGATACACACTCTTCTAGGAAGCCAAAAACAGTTCAAGAATGCAAACAAAAACAATCTTTTAGTCTAAACATCTTTAGAAATGAAGTTATGAAAGTAATCACAAATTTGTCATTGAAATATCAAGAATGCCTCTGAATTAACACTTTTTGTCATGTTGATTTAGATATGGTGACATAAACAAAAAATAGTTGGGTTGGGTTAAACTTCCAGATTGGAGTAACATGATACATACTTGAGTGTATTGTGAACTGTACCATACAAAAATGTATTGTGATACATTGTCTGACGATTTGACATGGTCATAAAGTTGTTGTATATGTGATTTGATAATTAATCCTCTGTCAGTGAAGTTACTTTATAGTGTTTGTTGTTGTCAGTTTGTCTTTCTGTTAGTCTGTCTGTCCGAAAAAGCTGGTATCCCTATCTCCTCCTAAACCACTGAAGGGATTAATTTATTAAATGTGATAATAATATAAATATGACCCAGTTGTGCATGTCACCATTGATTGGATAATTATGAAACTTTGCAGGCTTTATAAGCTAAAAAGTAATAAATACTCTTTTAAAAATAAAACAGGATAATTGTGTTTGACCTTTCACTGTGAGTTTGCAAAGGCAGATAGAGGTCATGTATTGTATACAATGCTCCATGTAAGCTTGTATATGTTAATGCTGGATTCACACTACACAAGTTTACCTACTTTTTACCTTGATTTTTCGTCTACAATTTATTTGATGAAAATGGGATTACTGGTGTTAACTAGCATAAGCCTGTAGTTACTCCTAATGAGTCCTTTTAACATGAATAATGCATTCAAACTCCTGCTAAAAATCGGCTGAATCCTAGCAAAACAACAAGTATCTCCATTCTTTAAAAACGCTGTGAAAATTGGTAGGTAAAAATGGTGTTGTGTAAATCCAGCTTAAAAAATAACATTATAGTTAAGAGTATTCAATTGGTATTATGAGCGAGTCAGGAATAGAAAATTGAATGAAATTCATCTTAATAGTGTTTGTTCTAAGAAGGGTTCCTGGAGCCAATCACCACTTATTATTTTGCCAAACGACCCCATTGTTAAGCCCTAATGGGTCATAGTTAACATTTAATTAATTAAATTAATGCATAAATATTAATGTTATGTTGTTTTAGGGGAACATTTTTGAAAATGACTAATTTCTGAAAAATCCTAGATTGAACACAATATTTTTAATATTGTGAGCTAGATATCTTGAATTTCATCAGTAAGCTATGGTAGATTTGATTTACAAGTGGGTCACTCTTTGTTGGAGGACTTTAAGTGGTCAAATTGGGAAATTCTAGTCATTTTGCCCCAGGGGAAACTATATGTATTTGGTAGTTATTAAAAGCACACACATTAACTACAAATCAATCATATTACATTAGATTGTATGTAATCAAACCTGTCTTAAAGGCCATCTCTATTAAACAGCCACTTGCTTTTAAAGGCAAGTAAAATTTTATTCCAATTGCTCTTTATTCATGCTATTTGAATCTGTATATAAGGGCCACCTGTCCATAAGGACCAAGTTTACTGGCTCCCTTAGGTGAAACCAGAATGCCTGGAAAAACCACAAGCATCAGCCAACAAGCTAACAAACTTTTGCACAATAGGATGTGTATGTACACACGCATGTATTCCTAGTGTATAACCTAGGGCATGAGAGACACTTTAATCTGTAAAAAACATGCTTTAGACCACGTGGCCACCAATGCCCATTAACATGCATGTATATTTAGATAGTTAGTTGTATTGTTATATAACATAGATATCATGTTTTAGGTGCTTTAATTAACTATTAAGTCATTACAGTATTACAGTTTTTGTATTTTTTGTCAGCATTTTTTCCATTTACCTAAATCGGCTGTTATTTTACAGTGAGTACATGTGTATGTGTTAGTGTGTGTGTGTATCCCTCAGTGTGTCTTATCATGTGTGTGTATGCCTCAGTGTGTGTGTGTGTGTGTGTGTATGCTTCAGTGTATCTGATCATGTGTGCATGTGTATGCCTCAGTGTGTGTGTGTATGTGTACCACACTGATCGTGTGTTTGCATGTTTATGTGTATATGCGTGCACATGCATGTGAGTGTAAGTGCTTATACATGTGCATGTCTGAATGCATATTGCACATCTGAGTGTGTGTGTACACTATTTCATGTAATCTGACCAATTATAAAGTATACATTTTAATTGTTATTCAAGGTACATGTCTATGTTGATTATAAATTCCCATTTTTGTTACTTAATCATATATACAGGTTAATAAGTTTTAATAAAAAGATGCAATATTTGCTAACAGACTTTATCTTTGTCTTGTCATTACAGTTGTGAGATAATATCAATCATTTGGTCATCAGTGTTGTTGTATTCATATTTAACACATGTATACCAATACATTGTCATCCATAAATAACTATGTACATTTATATTTTCCATAGGTTTATATATGTATCATAATCATGATTCATTCATAGAATCAAAAACATACTATTGTCACCCATAAGACATGGAAATCCGGCGTTTTAACATGTGAGATTTTTCTGTCTCACCATAGGGATGAGATAACTTTTCTCAACCAACAATTTCTCAATGTCACAATCACTTACACACACTGAATTGATGATGTCATAATCATTTTACGTGAGAACGTCAACAAATATGGATTACATCATTTTCTGAAGACATACATAATGGCCTGAAAATTGAACATTTGATGCAATTTTTTCTTTATTAATCATGTTTTCATATTGCAAATGTGTGAGAGAAAAAATCCTACACCAGTAACAGTGTAAGACAAAGATATCTCAAACTCAGATGAATATTTTCAATGTCCGGAACTCGCTAAAGCTCATTCTGAACAGGAAAATATTCATCGTCCTTTAAGATATCTCTGTCTCACACTGTTGCCTGTGTAAGATTCTATTAGTTTATATACATTATATAGAATTGAAATACTGAAGATTTTGCAGTAGTTGAAAGTGATATCTTCAACTTAATGATCTGAATGTATGCAATAAAGTTGTTTTTCTGGAATATTTTGAAATGTCTGAGAAAATAAAAAAACATGAAGAAAAAAATATTTTTCAAAATAAAACTGCTATTTTAGCTTAAAAGCACTAAACTTAAGCAGAATGGTGTTTTCAAACAATTACATTTTGTGAAGATTCTCAGTCTGTATTGAGATTTGTGATTTTAGCAATGATAGAATAGTGTTCATTAAAGTCCACTGCAAAATTAAAAATTAATCAGTGATTTATTTGATCTACACTAATTCAAGTGTCCAGGTTAATTAACCCAAATTATAATTTGTTCAAAATTTGAATAAAGTTTCACATTAATAAACACCTGTGAATAAGCCATGACAACTTGACTTTTGCATCACTGATGATTTTAAAACAGATGGATAGTCACTTGTTCCTACAATAGTCACATTTATGCTGACATATCAGACTACCATAGACATTTGTAAGTTCACCATGTTCACTAAATGTTCAAAGCCGTTTTCAATGAAAGTGTACACTCAAGCACTTGTCCTGATGGAGTTGAAATAGCCCAGTGACAAGTAGTTTTATTCACACTTGGCCCAGTGACAAGTAGTTTTATTCACACTTGACCCAATGAAGTTCATTAAAGTCCACCGCAAAATTAAAAACAAGAGGCCCCAGGTGCTCACCTGAGAATAAATTGAATTCTACACATTTTTCCAATAATGTACTGTATAGAGGTTTAACATAGTTCATCAATAAAATTGATTCTATGGTGTTAACAACGTTTTACTATGATTTGACCTAGTGACCTACTTATTGGCCCAACATGACTTGTATACACATTTAACTCAGACTTGGTCATTAAGATCATTCTGGATATGTTTGATGAAGGTTGAATGAAAAATGTGGTGTCTACAGGGTTAACAATGTTTTTATATGATTTGACCTAGTGACCTACTTATTGGCCAAACATGACCTATATACACACTTGACATAGATTCAGTCATGATGATCATTCTGGGTATGTTTGATGAAGATCAGATGAAAAATGCTGTCTAGAAGGTTAACATTGTTGTTCTTTGATTTCACCTAGTGACCTACTTATTAGGCCAACATGATACATATATATAAACTTGACATATATTGGTCATGAAGATCATTCTGGGCAAGTTTGATAAAGGTTGGATAAAAAAATGGCATTTATAGCGTTGACAAGGTTTTTCTATGACCTAGAAATGTACTTATTGGCCCAACATGACTTATGTACACACTTAACCTAGATTTGGTCATGAAGATCATTCTAGATATGTTTGATGAAGGTTGGATGAATAATGTGGTGTCTACATGGTTAACAATGTTTTTATATGATTTGACCAGTGACCTACTTATTGGCCCAACATGACGCACATACATACTTGACATGGATTTGGACATGAAGATCATTCTGGGCAAATTTGATGAAGGTTGATGAAAAGTGTGTTGTTTAAAGTGTTGACAAGGCTGTGTACTATGATTTGACCTAATGACCTACTTATTGGCCCGGCATGACTTATATACACACTTAATGTAGATTTGGTCATGAAGATCAATCTAGATATGCTTGATGAAGGTTGGATGAAAAATGTGGTGTCTACATGGTTAATGCTTTTCTATGATTTGACCCGGTGACCTACTTATCAATCCTTATATGAACTTGACCTAGCTTTTGTCATGAAGATTGTTCTGGGCAAGTTTGATGAAAATTTAACTAAAACGGTGGCCTCTAGAGTGTCAACAAGTTTCTTCTATAATTTGACTTTGTGACCTACTTATTGATCTAACATGACCCATATATACAAACTTGACCTAGCTCTTGTCATGAAGATAATTTTGGACAAATTATATGTAAAGATCGAACAAAAAAATATGGACAATGTTTAATCAATCTGCTCACACTTTATTCGTTACAATTACCTCTATAACTCTTATATTAAAATAGGCTCGCTGTATACTTTGCCATCAGATCCTGAAAGACCTATAGCATATATTGCCATACGTGTATATAATCATGCCAGCTTACGCTTTATTGGTTATAACTACCCTAATATTAAATAGACTCTCTGTATAGTTTTCCATCAGATCAAGTAGATTTAAAAGAAAAAAAACTATATTATTGTGTTTTAGCATGATTTAATAGAATAAATATATGTAAAGAGTACATAGAAATATATTAAATGCCAACAATTAAAAGCTGCTGAAAATTTATTAATAATCACAGTAATTAAGATATGCATTTTCTTAAACTTTATTTGATTCATTGTCATAATAAAAACAAAGTAACTACAATTAAATAAAGCACAGCACATAGTTATGCAATGTAATAAAGCAATGATGAAATTTTTTTTTAAATACATGCCAGTATATCAGAGAAATCCTGTTAAAGCAGAATCATGTCCACTCTGGAGTCATTACCAGAGCTGCCAACCCTTTTTTGTGTAATTGTGGGTCCGACCAAGATCCACCAAAATAAGGTGCATTGGGCACTACTGCCAAGCTAGTAATGCACCATCCACAAAAAAAAAATGAAAATTAGATTAAAAATTGTGCATTGTGGTGTGATTTCACAGAGAAATAGATACAGTATATGTGTACTGTGATTTTTCACAAGGCTACCAGCACAAAATTAATCCTGATTACATCCTAACGTGCCTAAGTTCACCCATGTAATAACGCAAATTTTCCGATTACATGAGGATTTGAGTGGTAATGAATGAACACTGCAAATACAAACTGTATGATCATTAGCGGGACAGTCCCTGTCTTGGCAGGTAACTGCGGCGGGTCAGTTGGCAGCTCTGCATTACCTTGGTGATTTGGTCATAATTAATATATACAGTATATATCTACCTCAAAATGGGAGGCCATGGGTTTGATTCTTGGTCAGGTAATATATAAGATTTTTAAATTTTGAGATGCTGGTTCCTTGTCTCGACATAAAGAAGACAGCATATTAAATGGTTCACTCAGTAGCTTTGAAAACTGACAAAAGTGAAACTTTCCAAGGGGCATAATGCTGTCAAAACTACCTAATTAAAATTGACGCCAAGTCAAATATGACTTGTAGGTCAACTATATAAACATGATAAAGGTACATTCAAATATGAATTCAATATCTCAAAAAGTAAAGGAAAAATGTCTGCAAAACTGTTACAAAAGAGAAAATTTCAAAGAGCCATAACTCTGTCAAAACTGATCAAAATTTTGGCTTAGTCAAACCTAACTTGTAGGTCAACAATATAAAGATACATTCCAAATATGAATCCAATATCGCAACATATAAAGGAAAAAAAGGCCGGAAAACTGATTGAGGACAGATGGACAGAGGGAAAAACTATAGTCCCCTTTTGTTTTCACCATGAGTGGACTAATAAACATAAATTCATAAAAATAATACTATTTAATCATGTTAATTTCATGCCATTTTGATTTAAATATGAAAAAATTCTAACATATAGTTATACAATGCATGAAAATAATGAAAGGTGGTTTAGATATATTAATTTTAAAAGACAATGAAAGGTGGTTTAGATATATTAATTTTAAAAGACATAAATAAATTCATATGAACAGTGGCATTAAATTTCATGTCATTTGATTTGATTATAAAAAAGTAAATTATTATACAAAATATTTAGTCAAGTTTAAACCTTATAACAGTAAAAAATCATACAGGCTTCAGTTCTACAATCACATCCTAACAAACGCCTTACAGATCACAGTTTCTCACTGCCTAGGTCCGAAGTCAACTCTAGACAGATCAAAGTTTGAGAAAGTTTGTCAGTTTGCTTACCAAAGGTTGGTGGTCGTCTCTAGGTTGTACAGATATTTAAGCCATTGCTGAACTGACCATCTCAAAACAGTTGAACATTTTTTCACTGGCACACACACACACACACACACACACACACACACACACACCTCATGAATCGATTTCAGTTTGCTACTATTTTTATACACCCGTATAACAGGACATATTATGGTATGACGCTGTCTGTCTGTGGGTACATTAACATTTTTCTTGTCCAGTCCATATCTTTTTTTATAATTAAAGCAAGGTATCAGTTACCATGATTATGTGCACAAAGTACATGTATATAGAGTGAAATGGGACCTTTCTCACACTAGGATCTGCCCTGATGATGGGGACTTAAACTTATGAAGTAAGAGGATCTATCTATATTTTATACAATTTGGCCACCTAGCCCCAATGTTCTGGGTGGACCCGTATAAATTAGATTTAACTTGACACAGAGTTAGTGCAATCTGGAGAACATATTTTAAACAAAAATCATACAAAACTCTAGCTAATTCTGGCTAAAATCTGTAGCTCTAGAAATAGTGGGACTGAAATTGTACAAAAAAAAAATAGATTTAAAAAAGTAAAATAAACAAAACTATGATAGCAATTCATTTGTTTTCAAGCAAATTTAAGGAATTCGTGTATAAATTACTAAATTGTAATCAAAATATTAACCTAAGAATCCCATAAAAACTTAAAGTCTTAATTATTCTATGTACAAATTAATATAGTATAGAAAAATATATATTTAAAAAAATATTACTCTGTAGTATATATTACCAAGTCAAATTCCATCATACCAAAAAGTAACAAGTAAAGTTGTACCATTACCAGTATAATCAAATGTAAAAATTATTTTATGCTAGCAACTGCAATCATTTAATGAAAACCTAAGTTCTCGTTAAAGTTAGACGCATATATAGTATCAAAATCTTTAGCTCACATCTGAAAATGGCAATCTACAATGGCAGTGTACAAATCAAAAACAAACAACTGGAAAATTTTGCTAAACACTTGAATTTCCACCATTGAATGGAGGTCAGGTGCTTGGAAAAATAAGCACTTCCTGTTTAGCTAGCTACACCTGCCAGGTACATGAAGTATGCAAAGCAAAATTGAGGATAAAAGGAACAAGGAACTAGGGGATATATCCATGATAACTTAACTTGGATACATCAGCAACATAGTTATACAAAGAACAAAGACTAATTATACAAATACACATTGGTTTGTTAAGAAAATAAAATTGGAAATTATAACTGTTAATCTAAATTTTGAATTAAGCAATAAATCTGATTTTTACAGAGTTTTTTAAGAAATACAGTCAAACCTGTCTATATAGGCAGCTTAGGGTATCAGTAAAAGTTGCCCTTATATACTAGTGGTTCAAATAACATGAATAATTAATTAAAGCCATTAGATATTTGAAAGCAGTTGACCCTTAACAAATAGGTTCATCACAGTATTGTTGATAAGTTTGATGTCTCAGTGTCAAGGATTGCCCTGGGTATATTTGACATCCCATAGTTCCATGTTCCTTTCACTCAAGTTTTCTTACACTTGTGGCGGGTGTAGTTAGCTAAACAGGAGGTGCTTACCCTTCCGGAGCACTCGACCTCAGTTTCATGGTGGAAGTTCATGAGTTTTACCTAATTTGTCAGTATTAAAGTTTTTACTTTGCTTCTGGATTGTAAAGTTTGTTTGTTTTTCATTCATCCAAAAAGAAGTTCAATTCAAATTGTTGATACAACAAAAAATGTCAACATTAATTTTCTTAAACAGTTTTTTCATAAATACAAAATGTACAACAAATAAACTATTACATGCATGTAAGAATATCAGTTATAACAACTCAAATTTATAATTAAAAAATCTATTGTAAAAATATAGGAAATAAAATAAATACACTTGAGCATACCTTTAAAGCACATGTTGTAATAATACAATAATACCTGATTTGATAATGTCCCTTGAAAACTTTGCAGGTGTTCAAAATTCCCTGGGACCAAGGTCCGTGAACTATTGATTTTACATTGAGACCCTTGATATTTAAACATCCTATGGACCTGCCATTTCTACCAAGATAATCCTATCTTTTCTATATAATAATATGATATTGGACTTTTAAAACTTTATGCGAGACCTAGAAAAAAATAAAGTTAAAAGGTCCTGGATCTTCAATTTCCAAACATAGTTTTGAACCTCTGCTTTGTAACTTTGTTCATCGCCATATTATGGAGTCAACCTCAAAGTCTTTTTCTTTTATTTTTTCTTTACAAGCCTTTCTTGATTTCTTTACCAAATCCCTTTATAATGCCAAAAATATGACTTAACAAGCCAATTCAGTGAAATAGATCATACCCTGCAGGTAGGTACTTATTTGCACTAATGCTCAATGGGCAGTAGGAAAATGAGAAAAGCAACTCGGATTAATAATATGCACATCTATCAATGTTGATACTTTGCACCAAGTTTCATAAAAGATTATTTCATAGTTCTGCTAAATAACTCTGGGAAAAATGTGTCTGGACTGAAAGTGAAGACAAACATAACTTCTAATTTAATATACCCTAATGTTTTAAAAGGTAGGGGTAAAAAAAGCCTGTTGCACTTGATGGATAGCGGTGTATTGAATTCAAGTTTTAATGGGCATGGTATAAAGATAGAAAACTTCATTCAAACATTTTGTAATAAATTAAGGTCATATAATAATTTCAAGATGATAATCCTGATCTTTGACCTTATAACATCAAATTGAACTTATATCTATTGAAACTTTTGAAAAAAAATTATGTCATGGTCACGACCTGCTTAAACCTTTTTTTTTTTGTCTTCATATTTTGCTGTAGTTCCATAAGCTGCATTCAAACATTTTAAGAAATAATTAAAGTAACAGTAATAATTACAGCAGAAAAATATTAAATAATAAATGTGACCTTTGACCTTAACCTCATTTTGAAACTATATGATAACTTTTCTTCTAGGTTATGGTCCTGCTTGTACATTTTGTTCTTCATTTCTGTGTCTTTCATAGTTTGCTGTAGTTCCATAAACTGAAATTGAAACCAAACTATTCCTGAAGCAAATTAATTGAAAAATGTTCAGTACATATGTCCTGCCTTATATCTAAAGATGTCATTTATACAACCATGTGAACTTTGATTCTCAATCAAATTGTCTATACTGTAGATCAGGATCTTTTTAGTAAGTCACAGGGACTTGTATTATAATACCTAATACTGACAAAACCCTGTTAGAGGGAAAATCCCTTTGAGGAAACAACAACACTTTAAACATCCCTAAAAATAAATAATATGACTGAAGTGTGACCGTCAAGAAAGCACAGCAGACCACAAACTAGGTCAAACCTTTTAAAGCCCTAATCCATTTTTCTATATCTTATGAAAAATCATGAATTTATTCAAAATCATTCATTTTGAAATCTCTGAAGATCCCATTGATGAGATTTCCAAAAAAGTGACATTATGCTGAAAATTCATGTGAAATTATCAAAAAATTTTCAACTTGCCAGTATACAAATTGTTTTATTGCACTTTTTATAGTTTGATTGGCTTAATTTAGAATTATGAATACATGTTATCCATGGTGAAAGCATTGCTTTTTGAGGCCATGAAAAAGCTGGGCTTTCTACGGATATTGAAATTTCCTGATCTACAGTATATAGATTCTAGATGGAAAAATTTGTCAGTTAGC
Organism: Anadara kagoshimensis; assembly: GCA_021292105.1. NCBI lineage: Eukaryota > Metazoa > Mollusca > Bivalvia > Arcoida > Arcidae > Anadara > Anadara kagoshimensis. The sequence continues at coordinate 64,588,977 of CM037870.1, forward strand.
TTGCCGAAGAATGGTGGTTTTACTGGACAATCTGGTTTCCTCCATCATCCCTGATCTGTAACCGCCTCAATATAAGTTAGAAATTTTGACTTGGCATGTTAAACTCCAATACTCTACTCTATTTCTACTCTTACAGTAATTTTTTCTAACTATATCCACCTTTAGTCAGGTTAAAAACTTATACAGTAATATATCAACCTGGATAATAAAAAACTAACAAAAACCAATGAGCAAGCATTTAACTGGTAGCATGTCAATCTGACCAATAAGAACAATTTAGCAACTAACCAATCAGCAGGTGATTACACATTAATATATCAATCTGACAAATCAGAATAAAACAGACATTACCAACCAATCAGCAGGTGATTACACATTAATATATCAATCTGACCAATCAGAACAAGCTAGCACTACCAACCAATTAGTGATAAACTCACCAATCAGAATAAGTATATCTTACCAGCCAATCAGCAAGTAATTATACACATTAAAATATCAATCTGACCAATCAAAATAAACACAATCCTACTAACCAATCAAGAATTACTTATACATATTATCTGACCAATCAGAATAAACATAATCTTACTAACCAATCAACTATTACTTACACTACTTATATATATTAATCTGACCAATCAGAACGATCAGATACAGATTTGTACATCCATTGATTATGAACAGCTGCTAAGGGTCCTTTGTGAAAAACTATCAGTTAAAAAGCATTTGTCAAAATTGTTTTGTGAATATGCAGGGCTCAAAGTTGCACATAAAATAGGTGCCATGACAACTAAAATTCTGATTTTGTGACCATTTATTTGCCACTCTATACAGTTTACCAAAAAGTGCTAGAGTGACTGAATAAGTAAATCATTTGCTACATATTTTTAAAAGAAGAGGCCCATTGGGCCTGATACGCTCACCTGATAAATAATAGCTCAAATGTCAAATGTCAAAATCTTTCATAACAGTAACGATTTGAGGCTAAAATAGTAAAAACAAAAGTACAAAAGAAAAAAAATTAGGCCACTTTTGGATTTTTGGTATCTGTGACCTTGACCTTTGAATGTATGGCCTTTATTAATATATCAAAATAATTGTGAGGCTTATACCAAATCTTCTAATATACATGCCTATACAAAGAGTTAATAGTTTTTGAGAAAATTAACCATTTCAATATTTTTTGCATCTGTGACCATGACCTTTGAACCCATGGCCTTTTTCTATACATTAAAATGATCATTGTATCAATACCTACAACATTCTAGTATACATGTCTATACTAAAACTTTATAGTTTTTGAGATAATTAACCATTTAAGTATTGTTTCTCATCTTTGACCTTGATCTTTGAACCCATGACCTTTTTCTATACATCAAAAATATTGTTGTATCAATACCTACAACATTCTAATATACATGCCTATACAAACAGTTAATACTTTTCAAGATAATTAAACATTTCAGTATTCTTTTGCATCTGTGACCTTGACCTTTGAACCCATGACCTTTTTCTATACATCAAAAATATTGTTGTATCAATACCTACAACATTCTAATGTACATGCCTATACAAAAAGTTAATAGTTTTCAAGTTAATTAACCATTTCAGTATTGTTTCTCATCTGTGACCTCGACCTTTGAACACATGACCTTAATCTATATATCAAAATGATCATTATATCAATACCTACAACATTCTAGTATACATGTCTATACAAAAAGTTTATAGTTTTCGAGATAATTAACCATTTCAGTTTTGTTTCTCATCTTTGACCTTGACCTTTGAACCCATGACCTTTTTCTATACATCAAAAATATTGTTGTATCAATACCTACAACATTCTAATGTACATGCCTATACAAAAAATTAATAGTTTTCAAGTTAATTAACCATTTCAGTATTCTTTCGCATCTGTGACCTCGACCTTTGAACACATGACCTTAATCTATATATCAAAATGATCATTATATCAATACTAACAATATTCTAATATACATGTCTATACAAAAAGTTTATAGTTTTCAAGATAATTAACCATTTTGGTATTGTTAAGCATATGTGACCTTTACCTTTGAACTCATGACCTTTTTCTATACATCAAAATGATCATTGTATCAATACCTACAACATTCTAATATACATGCCTATAAAAAAATTAATAGTTTTCAAGAAAATTAAACATTTCAGTATTATTTCGCATCTGTGACATTGACCTTTGAACCCATGACCTTAATCTATACATAAACATGATTGTTACATCAATACCAACAATATTCTAATACACATGTCTATACAAAAAGTTTATAGTTTTCGAGATAATTAATCATTTTGGTATTGTTTTGCATCTGTGACCTTGACCTTTGAACCCATGGCCTTTTTCTATACATCAAAATGATCATTGTACCAATATCTACAACAATTCGTTATACATGCCTATACAAAAAGTTTATAGTTTTCCAGATAATAATTAAAATCAGAGGTAAAAAAAATTAGGTCATGACTTTCACAATTGACCTTGACCCCATTTTGAAGATAATTACAGGAATATGTCAAAACTGAAAACCCCTTGTCATTATCTGGTCAAATAGTCAAGTTATAAAAATTTGAAGCTATTTTACGATTTTTTCAAAATTAAATGCAAAAACGCGTAACCTATTTTTTGTCCGAATTTCACAAAATGAACAAACTATAGGCTTAAGACCCTAGAGAAGCCAAATATCACATCAGTTTTTTTTCTCCAATCATTGGTTTCGGAGAAGAAGATTTTTTAAGATATTTGCACCCCTAGGTCACCTTGACCTAGTTATGGTAGCCATGGGAATGCAACGAACATATCTGAATTGCACCGGCCATATATACTTCTCACCAAGTTTCATTGAAATCTGTCAGAGGAGATGTTGAAAATAGGTGTTAACGACGCACACACACACACATACACACGCTGCGCTATGCCATAAGCTCACATGACCTTTTGGTCAGGTGAGCTAAAAAATAATAATTAAAACTTCATGTGTGCAGAGCTCATCTACTAAATGAAATCAGTGAGTGCATGAAAATTAAATATAAAAACAAAAATTTTTGTTTCCAAATTTTTTTTCATGACATTTTCTTTATTCCAGTAGTTTTCATTTTTGGCAACTAAAATCTTTCATTGGCACCTGAATAATTTGATAAGGAGCCAGTGTCACTTTGAGCCCTGATATGGTGCTCTCCATCTTTGGAGAGGCTATTCATTACCATTTATAAATTGGTAAATTAGTTTCCAGATATACAAAATTCATTTTATGAAAAAGAAACGTATTTATAATGTATTTATAAACATTACATAAGATTTACAAATTATTAAATCAGTCTTAAAAATTATCAGAATCCTCTCTATTGAAAATGTTGAACATACAATTATAAACAATAAATTTACTGTACTAATCACTTAAGACATTACAGAAAATCACACTGAATTAGACAGATTCAGCTCCATTATTCCACAGCAGCAGAAAATGTTCTCTCTACAGAGATTTATAATGTTTACCTCAACAATGATGGGGTAACCACTCGGCATAAATGAAATAACATGGCATGATATTATTCACTCTTTTATTATTATTTCCTGTGACAATTGGGTGATTTTTACTGTCATGACACCAGCATGCAGTGATTAGTACAGTAAAAATACATGTAATTAAAAACTATTAATTAAAATTAAACTTTACTTATATATCAAATTAATGCATTAAGGGTTATCAGAATAATCTCTATTATTTTTTCTCTTAAAATAAATGTATGAAAAAACTTTAAAAATTATGCTTAAAGATATACATGTACATATTAAATTTTAAACTTTAGTATAACAGACACAGGCTTGTTACAAATTCTCATTGCTTGTATAACTTAGTTAAACATTGAATTAAAAATACAACCAAACCTGCTTATAAAGGCCAATTAAAGAAATCTGTAAATATGGATATTTCTGAGAAGTTTTACAGTTATGTTTAGTGGACTGAAGCAAAATGAAATTAAAGGTCATTCTCAAGAATATATCACAAAGCCTATCTATGGCTTGAACCCATGACCCTTTAGTCACAAGACAACCTTTACCACTCATCCATGTGTCTCTACTTTACAGTAGATCAAGGATTTTGGTATACTCAGGGTTTCACTTTTCACAGATACTAAACAACTTAACAACTTAACTAGGCAAGGGTACTCTAATTATAATGTAGTGCTTGATTTAATTCTAGTTACATTTATTTGCATGTAGACAAGAGAAAAGGTTAAATGACCAAACCATGATTTTCAGAATTAATCAACTTTATCCTTTCGTGTATTACAGATAAATGGTGATCAAACTGTAGTTAAATTTACCAATTTATCTGTGTAACCTGAACAAATAGGCATCAAAGATTCAATTGGCCAGGTTTATTTTTGAATTGTTTTTATTTGTTTGTCTTTTTTAAATAATTATAAATAATGAGGTTTGCAGCTCTACTAAATGCTATACCCTGAAACGTTTGTGCAAAATAATTACTTCCATTGGATATGGAAACATATCAGTTCATGTTTTCTAGTAAAAAGAATGTCAAGATTCTCAGTCAAAATACTGAAATGTTGGTCAAAATGCCAGGAATTCTGGACAGGATATCAAGACACTAGATAAGACTACTGGCATTCCTGGCCAGAAAACCAGTATTCCTGATTGAGATAAGAGTCTCCATTAGAATACACCAGAATATCCAGACAAAATTTTCCGGGTTTCCTGGTTGGAATATTGAAAACCTGGATCCAGGAATCTCATAATATCCAAATCGGGAATCCTGGATCCTAGTTTTATTTTCACTTTAGTAAACTATATTTGCACTCTGTGCATACCTGCCCAAAAAATTGGTCCATAGTGTTCAATTTCTACAAATTCCACTGTTAAAAAGTTTGATTTGCTTGGTAAAAGGAGAAATGGATAGGATTTCTCTGTTTGGCTTTTATAAACAGTTTGGTATTTAAACATGATAGACTGTATACAATATATTGTGATTTACATAAATAGAAGGTTATTACCAAAACCATGGAAACCAGGGAAAATATAAACCAATACCAGCCATTACCAATAAAGAAACAGGAAGTTCCCACCATAACATTGGTTCTATGATATACCTAGGTTTTCCCACTGTTAACATATGTACATTATTGTGCATGCTGGAGCAAGGTTTTTGGAATTTGTTTTATCATGTTTATCAAGTTAAAGTTATATCCACATTATGGCAGGTTCTGGTAGGATTAACAAGATTGACTGCAGTGTTTAATCTAGTAGGGATCACTGACCCCTTATTTTGCCAAATGGCTCCATTGATAAGGACATTTTAACATTAAATGAATGCAATAATATTGATATTTATGTCAATTGAGACAAATGTTTTTTGAGAATGCCCAACTCTAAAATATTCTACAATTTGAAAAAATGCACTGGGATAAGGGAGAACAAGCAACAATCTACTTTACTTATAATAGATAAGGATTTAATGCCACAAAAATAGTCTAGGCCAACCCAAAAATAAGGATATTATCACACACACATACCCCTGGTCAGCCAAAAATTAAGGATTATATAAAAAAAATTTCTTTAGGTCAGCCCAAAATTAAAAATTTTATCCTACAAAAGTAGTCTGTGGGCAAACCCTGGCTCATCTTGTCAAGCTTAGTTAAGTTTGGAACAAATCAAATTCTAATGTCTCGATCTTAGTTAAATAAAATCCAGTTTTACCTTGACATAATAGTGATCTTTTAAAACAAAAGATATCAAAATTATATGTTATAATGTTGATCCAAATTGAATTTTTTTTTCAGGTACAGGGCCAGAATTGTCTCTATTTGCTATATTTTTTAACTGAACACTGCATTATGTAGGCTGGCACTTTAATTATCTTAATACCAATAGTTAGTTTTCATCAAACTTCTATCTTTTGTTTTCAAGATTTAAATTGGTCTATCATTATGATATAAAAAATATGAAATTAGGAAAATCTGAAAGGTTTAAATTTATACCAACATTTTTCCCTGTATAAAGCAGTAGGTCCAAGTTTAGATTCAGAATTTAATACATGCAATACTTACCAGTAACTTATTATTGTATCATGTTTATCTCAATTTATTTTACATAATTTTATCAAATTTTGGTGATATTTAAAAGTTGTACTAAAAATTGAAATTATTTTTTTCTCTAAAATTTAACAGGATGAAGATGTCAAACATGTCTACAAAATGGTTGTTTTGAATATTCTTGTAAATTTTGAAATCTAGACATAGAATCTAAACGTAGAAGTGATTACCATGGCTACTGTAGAATCATGTATGTATGCTATTTTTGTCAGATGTGAAATATAAGAGAATTCTAAGTTAAAAAGGCCTGACTGTGAAACCATGATCTGCAGATATGAATACAATACTCACCCTTCTGTTTTAAACCCTTTCCAAAGTTACGGAACGCCAGTGCAAAAAACACGGAAACAAGTATATGAATAACCAAAGCCAACCCTGCACATGTGAATGTTGTTACTGCTAATGGTTCCGATTTATTTGTCATTGTTGTAGCCGACTGAAAATTTATTTTAAAAATTAGTTGTTTTCTATACTACATCATGTACATGTACACAGTATATAAAAATAATACTGGTATAATAAGAAATTTAAACCACTGGGCCGGTATCTCTGCTGGTGGACTAAGCATCGACCAGGATTATGTATATTCAGTAGGCAATACTTTTGTATTGTCAGAAAAATACTACTGTCTAAATATGCTGCTAGTTAAATATGAAAATCCTCAAAAAACTAAGGTATACTTCCTCATGATGCAAAGTATTTCCTTAGCTAAATTTGGTTAAATATATTTCGGCCCTTTGGATATTTTTTCAACCCTTGAATACAATTTTGATTTTGCAATTTTAGTTAAGAGCAATACTCATCATGCGATGAGGAATTGCATTCTGAAACAGCCATCTATGCTGTTAAATTAACACTAGTATTATATGTAATATAAACTGAGACATTTTAGTGACAGTTTTATTTTAGTGCTTTTACAAAGTTTAACTTTTCTGCTAACTAAAGATAAAATTACACTAAATTAAATTAATAGTTTCTCGGCATGCACACAAAAAGTAGGCACAATAAAGTAAAACTGCTTATTCCTTCTGTAAAGTAAAATCAGTAAAATAAGTATGAGTCAATATAAAGTGGTTTATTGTGAAAGTGAAATATATATGAAAAACAAAACAGCTTATTGAGGCTTACATATGTCAACAGGATAAATCAAAAAGAAGTAAAAGTGTTCACATGAATACCATGTCTGATATGTAAATTTGTATAACATGTGTATAAATATGTAACCGTATACAATTATTGACTTCTCATGAGGTAGACATAAGAATTTATCAACCTCAAAAATATGATACACAACCAGCCACTGTCTAACAAGACTTGAAAATAGGTAGTGACTGTTCTTTTGCCAAACAGCCAGCATTTAGATATGAAGGTCACAGGGTCCTTTGGAAAGACCTTAAAAAAACCAAAGCCCTGTGTCACAGCAAGCTCCCTTCATACAGCAACAATTAAAATTTCTGCCACTTCACATTTACAATGTATAGATGATGAGATCTCAATATCAGTGAAATATGTTTTACTGGGGCATAAAATCTAATACAATCAATCAATCACTAAGTAACTTACTGTTATGATTTTGTAGATGATGTAAGCAGGCTCAAAGAAAAGTGCAACACAAAATACAATACCAAGAATCTTGTTTTCTGTTCTTACCTGCAAAAATATCACCATGTAAAAATCTAATTATTATAATCAAATAAGTAACTAATAATACAGTCAAACCAGTCTATAAAGGCCACCGAAGGGAACCAGTTAAAGTGACCTTTATGGGCAGGTGGCCTTTATATACAGGTTTAAATAATATGAATAAAGAACAATTGGGATACAATTCTACTGGCCTTTATATACAGAATGCCTTTAAGGCAGGTTGGACTATTCTATAATACATGTGCTATATAAAATTTAAAACAAGAAGCCATGTGGGTCTTAACACACAATTAAGGATATGGCACATATCTCCTGCAGAAGTTCAAATGACAAGATATTTCTACTGTAAACCAACATTTATTCATGGATATTGACTTTTGTGATTCTATTACTAAAACTGTTTCATGACTAATTAACTTTTACAACATTGACTATAGCTGAATACATGTATATAAATGATATCATCTTCAAAAACAAGTTTGCTTCAATTAACTTCACAGTTTTGGAGAAGAAAATTAATATATGAAACGTTATCACAAAAGCAAAACAACAGACAAAATGGGAAGGGCTATTGGTTGCCCATGCCCTTCACATAATACATGAAAGGGTTTCATGCAATGTTGCTATACAATGTATTACAATATAGCTTCTTCAGCTGCTTCATGTCTGTGAGGAAAATGGGGAAGGTGCTTGAAGGTTTTTTTCTATTATCATGATTATTGGTGCAGATCCCAGTGTGAGAAAAATGTGTCAGTTAGCTTTCTAAAGGTTTGTGGTCTTTTCTGGGTACTTCAGTTTCTTTCACTATCCAAGAACTGGCTGCCTTGATATATATGTTAAAGAAGCTTGAAAAGGGGCAGCATCAATGATTCAATCCACTCCGAATTTGATAATGTTGATGGTATGACATGACAAAAGTTGCCAACATTTTGATAGCTATAAATAACGGAACTAAAATATAAGTATTTTTATTGTATAATCATCAAAAAATCCCATACAACAAATTCATGTAGCATATTTGTGGTTAATGAAGTCATGCAATTGTTGTAACAAATTATGACGTAATATTTTAGTTAGCACAAATTGTGGTTTTGCAGCCATTTTAGTAGCACTGTTTAAAGCTGAGAAAACGCTTTACAGATAAAAAAAATGAGTTTACTCAAATTATGCCATAAACAGAATCTTACATCTGTGTTTATGCAGACTCTTCAATTTATTAAACTTGTTGAATAAACATTTGCAACTTGTGAAATGCTCACTGCATAAATTTCATTCAACTTGTTTAATAAATCCAATATTGCATTATCACTCATGCAAGATCCTCAATCTATTTTAATCTGGGCCTTTATATATAAATAATAATGTATTTATTTTAACAGGATTAGTACAAAATCGTTTACTCACACAAAGATATCCAACTATGAAAGCAGCAATACTGATAATGATACCGATTGGAAGGATGATTTCATCTTCAAAATCAAGTTTTAAACCTTCACTTAATATGAGAATCACCATTGACAACTGAAAAATAAAACAACAGGCTCTGTGAGTATCAGTTGAAATCTAAGATTTTGTAACTAACAAATCAGTTAAATCTAATGAAGCTTTGAAAAATTGGATGGATGGATGGATGGATGGATGATGGTTTGATCAATAGATGGATGGATGGATGGGATGGGATGCATGGTAGGGGAGGGAGAGAGGAATGAATGGATGGATGGATGGGATGGTAGGGGAGGGAGGAATGAATGGATGGATAGATGGGATGGTAGGGGAGGGGAGGGAGACAGGAAAGGATGGATGGCTGAATGGATAGATGGTGGATGGATTGCAATGGAGGGAGAGAGGGAGGAATGAATGGATGGATAGATGGATTTGGGTTTTATTCCAGGTCAAGATCTTTTCAATTGTATCAGGATGTCACCAGCTATAGGAAAAGTAGCAGAAATTTTTACTTTTGGATTGGACTCAGGACAATATTCAGGAAGGGTTCTTTGACCTGCCACCCCTACCATGGCATGAAGTATCAATTTTTAAGGTCTACTTTGAAGGACCAATGACTTTCATTTCTAAATGCCAAGTGTTTGTTAAAAGCAAATTTCTACTTACATCCTATTTTCAATGAATCACACCACCTCTCACCAACTAGATTCAAATCTCACTTGAGACAGTTAATTCTTAGTGTGAAAAAGTTTGTCATTTCACTAGCTGAAGTCTGGTGGCACTCTGGTTTCCACCATCATCCATGAACTGACTGTCTCAATATAAGTGAAAATTCTTGAATTGGGTATGAAACTCTATAACCCCACCCTACCTGTTTTCAAGTCTTGGAAATCTTGGCTTTGGCTTGACCCTTCACCTCCCACAAACAGAACAAGCACCCTACCAACTGGGCTTCCATAGCTGTCTTTGAAAAACTGGACCATGAGAGATACTTACACCAAGTTGAAGGTCAAACTTTAAAAGTCCGTAGAAGAAAAACATAGTTTTACACATAGCTTGATCCTCTGAGCTTGCTCCAACTGTTCGGAATATCAACCTCCCAGAATCATGGTATTGCTTTCCAATTAGTAATCCAAGGACTATAATAGCAGGACTCAAAATAGAGCCAACAATTAGGCGAGCCTGAAAATATTTTTTAATTTTAAAACAAGAACTATTCTGAATTAAATGTCTGTCTCACAGATTCTCAATATAATCCCATTCAATCACTCTGCCACCTGCTCATATGTGAAAAAAGACGAATAATGTATAAAATTTAGTCACACAGTTTTAAGTGCCACATTGTCTTAGTGCCATTTTAGTAACATAGATTTTATCACAAGGTGTTTTTGTGTTATGGTTTTTGGTGCCACAATTTCTAGCTCCATAGTTTATAGTCACATTTTTCAGATCCACATATTCAGAAAAATTATTTTCAAGAAAAATCACTTTATTGCATACAGTTAGATCATTAAGATATCACTGCAACACTTGAATATCTTAATTCTATGAATGTTACTTGTCATGATGATTATAATATAAACCTTTGGCAAGTATTTAAGAATTCAATTGTTGTGATTATGGTAATTACGGTCATGTATCTGCCATATCTATTCCAGGTAAACTGAATTAGAGGGTAGTATGTCTGGAATAGCTATGGCAGTTGCACAGCTATAATTTTTATATCTCAACAATTCAATGCTCATATTTATAGATCTAAAATCAAATGATTGCCAATTTTTAAATCCCATCTTTATATAACCATGATAACATGTCACCATGTGACATCATTGTATTGATTAGGTCATCATGTTATAATGTCAGTCACATGCTGGATGACATTTATGGTCTGATAATAAGTTTTTATCATGTATTCTCTCTTTTCAACATCATTGTCCATGCATACTACTAATAAGGAATTCCGAAACAGATGTCTAGTGCTGCAAATTGAAGTTAAGTTATGATTACACTACTAATGTTGAAACGGCATGGCGGTCATAGTGTTTAAAAGAGACCCCCTTATGCATCGTTGACAAAATGTCTCCAAACAGAGGAAAAAGGAAAGCATAAGTATCTGTAAATATAGTATTCCTCATAATTACTGAGAATTTTTTCAAAATGATATTCTTGCAATTATTCAAAAATTAAACAGTGTCAAATAAAATCTTAGGCAACAATCAAAGGGGACTAAGTGACCAATTTTCTGCAATGAGAGTTACTTCCCTTTGTTTCAATTTACACTTTCTGTTGTCAGTAACCAAAATATGAAGAAAATGTAAATATCAATTTGTATAGTAGTGCACATGTAACTTACCATTTTAACTTTGTCTTGATGTGCAAAGGCAAAGTTAAGTATAATATATAGCCATACAATGAACGTAGCTATAACAAGTACTCCGATCTCATAAGGCCTCTCATGAAGGACACCATGTACCAAGTAGTACACACAAAACACTGAAGAAAATAAAACAATCATTAATTACTGTAAGTTTTATTCATGGTGTACTAAATTATACTTATTTCACAGTCAAAAATCTTTTGCAAAAATTTGTACCATGCGTAAAATAATATACATTCTCTATTTTATAAATCCACAAACATTATATCCTGCTAAAAGGTTGGAAATTAAAAAGCTGAAAGTTTGAACCCGATAATTAAGTTCATTTACAGTATATATACCACAAGAAATTAAAAACTTAACCCTTTTGCTGCCACATGGACATATGTGTCTTCTACTATTAGTCTGCCACAAGGACACATTAATGTCTTTTCAATGTAACTGGCAACGCTTCATCACAAAACTAAAAGATATCTTTAATCTTTTGGTAAAGTAAACAAACAATGCAAATGAAAACTGGTTTAATGTCATATTTTAAGAATTTGCATTTTGAACCTCAATTTGGCATTTCCAACCTTGTGTTGAAATTCAATTTGGCCCTGTGAACACTATTTTTAAATTCAATTTTGCTGATTGATGAAATGGTGTTTTTCACTGAAGTCAAGAGTATTACACTTATATCAAAACATCACCAACTAAAGGTGAATTTACCTTAATTTGCATTGCTCTTAGGCCAATTTGCAGGGAGGGTTTTTTAACGTGCCATGTCTGCCATGACATGGAGCATTGATTTTTAAGATCTCTTCTGAAAGAACCCAAGACTTTTATTTTTATATGCTTAGTGTTTGGTGAAAGAAGAGTCACTAACATTTTTCAAGTCTTTGTCAGATCTGACCGAGGTTAGAACCCTTGACCTCCAACATATGAAGCGATCACTCTACCTACAGAGCTACCATAGTGGTTTGGCAGCAAGAGGATTAAAGACAATTCTAATTCTGTAAGGATTTTTCTTTGTTTAACCCCTTGTTTGTGTTGCGGTCTGAATATCTCAGTTTGTAGAGCAGTTACCTCTAAGGCAAAAGGCCTTAGGATCTGTTCTTCTTCTGACCCTGCATTTTTCAACCCTACTGTAATAGATTGGTAAGTATAATATATGGCCTTAGGAAGTGGTGAACTTGCAATTGCTGATCATATAAAGTCAGTATGAGAAATTTTGGTTGAGATTTCTCACTTCGGACTGTGGCAAACTAAAAAATAACAGAGAAGGAATATATAAAATAGCTGAGGTGGCAGAGCATTCACTATAATGTGGGAAGTCCCAGATTTAAATGATCCATGGTCAAACTGTGAATTTTTCTCCTATCCTGTTACAGTTTGATAGCCAGCCTACATGATCTTCAAAATCTGTAGACTTGTTATTAAGGCTATTGCCTACCCATTTTTGAGACTAGGGGCACGTTTGGGAAAATTTAGACTGTGAGTTTTACTAAATCAGTAGTAAGGATTTAATTGTTTGATCCCATTGTTTCTTCATTGCTTTTCCGGGTAACTGAATATCCTGATCATAATTGTCACTAATGAACATGACTCTGAGAAGCCTTTTTTAACAAATGTACAATACTGGACCTTTGTCTTACCCTCTTGGACAGTATTAAAACATAAATAAAATTGAATTGGAAGAAGTTGATATTTCACTATATACACAGACTAGAAAAAGATTTCGACTCCAATTTCCAGAAATTACCAGATTTTTTTATTGTAAGTTTTAACTAACAATCATAGGGTTGTAATTTTAGCCAAAACGGTAAGCATAGGAAAGAACAAGTATGAAATCTGTCAGATACTTATCATGCCAGACACCTGTGGGAAAACTTCAGGAATGTTGGTAACTGTATTGGTAGATTAGTTGGTAGAGTACTTGCCTGTAGTGTTAGAGGTCTCAGACTTGAGCACTGTCTGACCCCACCCTGGTTTTTTCCTCCATTCTACTACAGGTTATTGTTTAGATACACAAATGAAGCATCTTAAGCATAAATTACTAATTTTAACAAGCAAATTCAGTGAATTAGGGAGGGCCAGGTTCATTCCTCAGCCAGGAGACTTGGCAACAAAATGGATATTTTAATGTGTTTCTCTGTGTGCGAGCTAGTACAAGACAGACATAAAACACACTTCCACACCTCATGCTTACATAAACTTGTTCTTCCTTCTGTACATTGGCCATCAAGACACATGTAGACATTAAAATCAGACAAATGTCATTATTACATTAAAATCAAACAAACATCGTTCTTACGGACTATTATTTAGATCTATTTACCTGTGTTCAGCAGTAAGACTATGGCAAATGTGAAGTCAGTTGATGATCTATCTGTTATTGTTGCTAACTTAAAAATGGTCATAACCAGGGTAGCCAGCAGAGAACAAACGGATATTAATCCAAAGGCAATTTCCTTCTTAGACAAATCTTTGATTTTTCTTCTCTGAAATTCCATAATTATCACAACTTGAGTATGCAGTCTCTTGAGAGACAAATACCCCCTGTCCCCATCATCATTATAATGCCAAACTGTTATATCCAAGATTTGCTTGTGACCTTGGCTCTAACCCTATGCACCAAATTCGGTATGTGACACATGATCTCAGCCCTTTTTAAAGAAGAGGACTTTTTTTTTAAAAGTAGGCAGCAAGTATAAAGAAATATGTATTGCAAAACATATCAACGGAATGTAAAGTTAGTGGATGTAGTCTACAAACTTTAATCTAAATCCAAACAAGAACCAGACAATTTTTGTCGCCTTGATCAAAAATTTATCCATGGACATCATGAGACATGGAAGATATCAAACAGATATTAGGATGGATGATCAGACAGCCAGTCAGACAGGGTGATTCCTATATCATGTATATTATACCCCTGCATTTCATCCAGTAGGATCAGATTAAATCCTCAGTTGAGGAAGTATTTATTATTTAAATAACCCTCCCTACCATAATTATATCAATAATGTGGAGGACTCAGCTCGACAGGTGACCAGGAATCTGAGAGTCAGTGCAGCATCCAATTAGTATTGGAAAGCTCCTGGGTTTGAGTCCCCGCTTGCAGAGCTGCCAACTGACCCACAACCCGCGGGGCGGACCCGGATTTGGAAATTAATTCCCGCTGACCCTCCAAGAAGGGGAGTGAATTACCATAGGGTTTTAGGATATTCAAGGTTCAGTCATAACCACTCAAATCCATCTGTAATCGCTTCAAATTAGAGTGATTTACATGGGCGGACTAATTGTTATAAGAGGATTAATTTTGTACCCGGGACACAGCAGATGAAAAATCACTACGTGCATTATACTGTATCCATTTCTCGAAGACACTACCTGAGAATGCACCATATCTTTTTATCTATTTTCAATTTTTTGGGGGAGGAATGCGCCTAGACACATCCGGATTTCAGTCAGACCCGCAATTACACAAAATAGGGTTGGCAGCTCTGCATTTGGCCGCTTCATTTTCCTTTTCTTGTTACAATTATGATAATATGTTACTCTTTTGGAACATATGTCCATTGTAGGAGATGTGTGTATCTCATTGCTATACATGTGTTTTGAATGTCAAGTTCTGTGCGAGGAATAATAATTTGACAACTAAATACTTTTCCAAGGGGTGTATCTGCCAGCTGAGGACCCTTTTTAATCCCAAGATCCTCAAAAGTGATGTTTTGTGGTTCAGCATCTGGTTCCTGTTGAACATCCATTTTGATTACGTCAAATTTATGTTATTAGCATGTTATTTCAACAACAGGTGCAAATGAGGAAGTGAAGTGAAAGTAGAAAATCCGGGAAGGTATTGTAATTTCTAAATTGAAAAGCGTGCAATCGGATACGGATTATGTGGATGTAACCTTGAAAACGGCAAAAACAGTCATGGTTGTTTTATTTTAAGATAGAATAGTGATGATTGGACATTTTTGAAGGTTTAAATGTTTTAACGCTTTCCGAATTTTCTTTTGACTCAAGTTTGTTGAAAACACTCATCTGACTCGGAATAATTTTGTCCTTGAGACGTTTTGAAGGAAGGTTAAGCAGCTGATAACCTCACTGACCTGTTTAATGCAATAGACTGTGAGTATGCACAAGACATGTCAAAATAAGTGTTAAGGAATGAAATTGGCGGTTGAGAAATAACAAATTATTAATCGTACGTTATTTAACAGGAAGAAGAAAAAACTGCCAGGTCGGACAGGGGATCGAACACGGGAGAATAGTAGACGAGTGCTCTACAAACTGATATATCGATATACAGAGCGCTACATCACTTTCGTGTTATTTTTTTTAGTTTTCCACGGTGCCACCTTGGAAATCTCAGAAAACCCCCTCGAAGATACTTCATATTATAGCGATATAGCTACATGGTATAGTATGTAGCTATGTACAGGTTAAGAGACATACGTTACGGTAGGGCACTCCTTTACAAACGGGCGTCCAGGTTCCCGGCATAAGGAAAGGGATTGTAAGTTGTAACTAGCATATATGTTATAATATGGCTCACAATCGTCAGTCCCCACTTCTGATGATCACATGTACCGAAGTTTCAAACTGCCACTGGTCACCAAACCATAAAAGGAAGGAGTATAAAAGGCAGGGTAGGACTGGGGATAGATCAACTGAGCTACCCAGACTACTACAATTAGATAGAAGGCAGGATAGGATTGGGGATAGACCATCTGAGCTACCCAGACTACTACAATTAGATAGAAGGCAGGGTAGGACTGGGGATAGACCATCTGAGCTACCCAGAGTACTACAATTAGATAGATAGCCTACATCCTGTATACTGTAGGCCTATTTTCTATGTAGTATATTCCAATTCTAAAACACATTGAGTGGATTTTGATCAAACTTAGAACAAATATAAACCAACATGAGAGAATGTGTCCCATACCAACTTTAGATACATAATTCAAGGGTCATGACCCAGTAACAAAACATATACAGGGTTTTATAAATAAGCTTCACTGACATTTCTTGTTTTATTTGCTTTTTAGGCAGCCAGACATGTCAGTCACCATGACAACAAGAGGGCGATTATTGTATAATGTATGTCAGAATGCTTTCCAACAGATTGTTAGAGGAAAAGCAACTCAAGCTGCTGCAGCGGCTGATATAAAGCCATTTTACTACCAGGACATAATGGAATTTGAAAGTAAACCAGATATTCCTTTCAAGAAATTAACAGGTACAAATCAATGGGATTCGCCACTGACACAGTACCATGTGATCAATATAATACCTTTTAAGGATTGTGCAGAACATTTCAAAAAAATTTTACGTGCAGATTTGCCAGAATAATGTTGTTTTAACAGGAAAACATCATCTTACGTGATTCCATAGCCAAACATTTAAGTATTCTCACAAACGTACGTAACATCATGTGGTATAGCATCTTATCCCATTATTTAAGAATTATTTTATTTAATTTATCAAGAAAAAGTTACTGGGTTAATGGCAAAATATATCATTTTTCTGTTATATCGTATTTGATAAACTGCAAGTACTTCAATTAACATTTCAGTTTTTGTATCAGGGTGTTTTCATTGCAGATAAAAATATAAATTATGCTCTTCTTTCAATGCTGCAAGGGCCCAAAAAGCGGATGACAACCAATTATGCTAATCTTGTCCCTGGGCTAGAATTTTGACATCATTACATTTGTGTGTATTTGCTTGGCCATTGAACTGTCTAAAATGGGGTTTAAATGCTATAACTTCTATTGCTGTGCAAAATGAACTGAATAACACTCACTAGTGCATTATGAATAGTGTGCTTTGCATGGCAATTGAAGTTAAAGCACTACAAACACCATTTTTAGAAAGTTCAATTGTTAAATTTACATTTTGCAATGTTTTGAAAAACTTATTTTGATTTTTTAATCTTGAAATTTTCAAACACTGTAGTGTATGATATAAATTTCTAATGGATGGAACAGCCATTCAGTCATGTCACACATATATATGCATAAGCAAGAAAAAAGTGACGTCACATTATCAATGGTAAGTATACTTCTATAATTACATTTGGTCTCACACAGTTGAATACAATAACACATCACAAATGTAAATATTTACAGGTGATTATGTGTCCACATTTGAAGTTAAAGGAAAGAAAATGCTTCATGTAGAACCAGAAGCCCTCACCATGCTAGCAGAAGAAGCTATGGTAGATATAGCACATCTGCTGAGGCCAGGTCATTTACAGGTGAGTGTACATGTGGTACAGGGTCACAGTGGCATGTGGTTAAGTCATGATAGATATAGCACATCTGCTGATGCCAGGTCATTTACAGGTGAGTGTACGTTTGGTACAGGGTCACAGTGGCATGTGGTTAAGTCATAATAGATATAGCACATCTGCTGATGTCAGGTCATTTACAGGTCAGTGTACGTTTGGTACAGGGTCACAGTGGCATGTGGTTAAGTCATAATAGATATAGCACATCTGCTGATGTCAGGTCATTTACAGGTCAGTGTACGTTTGGTACAGGGTCACAGTGGCATGTGGTTAAGTCATGATAGATATAGCACATCTGCTGATGTCAGGTCATTTACAGGTGAGTGTACGTTTGGTATAGGGTCACAGTGGCATGTGGTTAAGTCATAATAGATATAGCACATCTGCTGATGCCAGGTCATTTACAGGTGAGTGTACGTTTGGTACAGGGTCACAGTGGCATGTGGTTAAGTCATAATAGATATAGCACATCTGCTGATGTCAGGTCATTTACAGGTGAGTGTACGTTTGGTACAGGGTCACAGTGGCATGTGGTTAAGTCATAATAGATATAGCACATCTGCTGATGTCAGGTCATTTACAGGTCAGTGTACGTTTGGTACAGGGTCACAGTGGCATGTGGTTAAGTCATGATAGATATAGCACATCTGCTGATGTCAGGTCATTTACAGGTGAGTGTACGTTTGGTACAGGGTGACAGTGGCATGTGGTTAAGTCATGATAGATATAGCACATCTGCTGATGTCAGGTCATTTACAGGTGAGTGTACGTTTGGTACAGGGTCACAGTGGCATGTGGTTAAGTCATAATAGATATAGCACATCTGCTGATGTCAGGTCATTTACAGGTCAGTGTACGTTTGGTACAGGGTCACAGTGGCATGTGGTTAAGTCATGATAGATATAGCACATCTGCTGATGTCAGGTCATTTACAGGTGAGTGTACGTTTGGTACAGGGTCACAGTGGCATGTGGTTAAGTCATAATAGATAAAACACATCTGCTGATGCCAGGTCATTTACAGGTGAGTGTACGTTTGGTACAGGGTCACAGTGGCATGTGGTTAAGTCATAATAGATATAACACATCTGCTGATGCCAGGTCATTTACAGGTGAGTGTATGTTTAGTACAAGGTCACAGTGGCATGTGGTTAAGTCATAATAGATATAGCACATCTGCTGATGCCAGGTCATTTACAGGTGAGTGTACGTTTGGTACAAGGTCACAGTGGCATGTGGTTAAGTCATAATAGATATAGCACATCTGCTGATGCCAGGTCATTTACAGTTGAGTGTACGTTTGGTACAGGGTCACAGTGGCATGTGGTTAAGTCATGATAGATATAGCACATCTGCTGAGGCCAGGTCATTTACAGGTCAGTGTACGTTTGGTACAGGGTCACAGTGGCATGTGGTTAAGTCATAATAGATATAACACATTTGAATAAGAGCAGGATATTTATAGCCAAGTCGTAGAAACACTCCCTGACCTTCAGCATCCAAACCAACCAACTTTTTCACACTAGGATCTGTTGGAGTTGGATTTTAACTCAGGCCATTTAAGGCACTGTGATCTGTAAGTGTAGATGTTAGACCACTTGACCACCGTAGCCGTTTCAAAGTTTGTGAATTAAACTTATACCTTATGCCGTAAAGAGATGAGACCACTACAGTGGCTCAGTTGGTAGAGTGCTCAGTCTATATGCAGGTGGTAGTAGGTTCAAGCCGACTGGGGTCTAACCATGCTAACCAAGACTTTAAAATAGGTAGCGGCTATCCTTTCGCCATGCACTCAGCATTTAGAAATCAAAGTCATGAGTTCCTTAGGAAGACACTTTAAACACTGATACCCTGTGTTGTGGCAGGCATGACATATAAAAGAACCTTCCTTGCAGATAGCCCTGAGCGCAACACAAAGGTAAAAAAAATTGTCACTTCACCTAAAGCTGGTGACCTCTTGATATAAGTGAAATGTAAAATCCCAAATCAAGCAATCAATCAATCAATCCTATAGAGTTTACTTGCCATTTGTAATTCATGACATGATTATTGAAAATTAACAAACATGCCTGTAATTTTTTTTTTTTTTTTTTTTTTTTTTTTTTTTTTTTTTTTTTTTTTTTGCAGCAACTATCAAATATTTTGAAAGATCCTGAATCATCCAATAATGATAAGTTTGTGGCATTAGAGTTGCTGAAGAATGCTAATATTGCTGCTGGTATGATACTGCCTGGCTGTCAAGATACTGGTACTGCAATATGTATGGGTATGTACACTCCATTGGAGCTAGTTAAGTTTGAAAATAGTCATGGAAATCGGTTGGGTTTTTATAATTAATGATGGGAACTGTTCAAGTAACTAATAATTGGAAATAATTGATAATGTAACATTAATATTTAATCATTACCATAAAAATATAACTTCAGATGTTAAGATAAATATTGTTTTGAAATGAGCATTTTCCATGACATTTATCTAATTTGAATTGTGTGCCATGTATATATATACAATACAGATAAACCGATATCTAATATGTATTGCTGATACAGTACAACAGGGTTTTGTTGCCATTCCCTTCGGTCGGCTGTCTTCACAGTAAGACTTGGTGATACAAATGTATCTATTTTATGGTGCCTTCTCATG
The DNA here is from genome assembly GCA_021292105.1 of Anadara kagoshimensis. Lineage (NCBI taxonomy): Eukaryota > Metazoa > Mollusca > Bivalvia > Arcoida > Arcidae > Anadara > Anadara kagoshimensis. The sequence continues at coordinate 64,609,521 of CM037870.1, forward strand.
TATGTTGACATATTTGTTGTTCCTCTGGAGCTTGCAACTTTGGCTTTGCATAAATTGCATTAGTTTTTGAAAAATAGTTCCAGACTTTCGATTTTCATTGAGACATCTTGGTCTTTAATTTAGCACTAGGCAGTAGACAACACGGGTATGTTTAGATATAAAGGTAGTAAAACGGAAGTTTCTAATGTTTCCGGAATGATGCAAAATGCAGCCCTAATATTGGTGCTTCATAAATTTGACAAAAATTGATTGGTTTTTTTTTTTTACAAAATGGCCTGTTTTGCATATGGATATTCATATATATATATATAATATATATATATATATATATATATATATATATATACAGTCACAGTGACTTGTTAATGTAACGTTTTCTTTATCATGTTTATCATTCTTTATTTTACTTCAGGAAAGAAAGGACAGTATGTCTGGACAGAAGGAAGGGATGAAGAAGCTATATCTAGAGGAATTTACAATACTTATACAAAGAGAAATTTAAGATACTCACAGGTGTGTGTGTGTTTGTTGTATAACTTGTCATATATTGAACCTGTCAATTTGTTACAGTGTTTGAAAACTACCTTCTGCCTTTCAAATTGGACAAATTTTCACTATTTTCATAAATGTAAAATTCAAGTTCTGACAAAAACGGCCTGAAATGCCTGTAAAATAAATAGCTGTGAACTTTAAGCAAATATACAGTAAAACCTTTTTATGATGCCCCACAATAACTTTGCCACCTCACTTACTTCAATAAATAAAACATTCAATTATTGCTCCTCTTACAATGTTTCAGCAGTTCATTCTTTATCAAGTAAAGATATGCATTCAAAGGCTAAATTGCTGAAACATTAAAAGATGAACAATAATTGAATCAATTTTTTCTATGTTTTCCTTTAAAAGCCTCTATGGATTTATCACCAAACTCCTTTATAAAACCAAAATTTGACTGAACAGATGATAATAAATGAGATATTACTGTACCTGTGTAAAGGAAATCTATCGATCCCACTTCCACATTTATCAATGATTTTTTTTTTGCCATACTAGACGCAAATGTAAACCAAGACAAAACTATATATTGCATTCCAAATTTAGGTTTGTGGGTTAACGGTCACAGTCACAAGGTCAAATCTTAGAGTTACCACACACACACACACTTCTCCTAGCTAGGCATGAGAAAAGGGGCCAAGTATTTGTCTCACTAGAGATTACTTACAAGTTTATATGGCGAAGGCTGTGTCGTATTTAAATACTGCAAAAACACCAATACTTTTATTCTATGAATATGAATAAATTTTGACATGTTGATTGTAATATAAACCTATAGCAATTATGAATTTGAATTTATAGACATTTTATGGCAGTGTATATGTTGTGTGTACATCAAATTTATCTGTTTATAGAGGAACTTACCTGATTGATTATGTACATGTTTTAATAGAGTTGTTGAACTTGTTGTCCTCTGGAAATATGACTTTTTGTGGGTGAACATTGTTCATACATTGTATCTCCCTCACTCAAAGGCAATAAATGTATAATAAAACAATAATACATTATACAGGTAGCTCCTATGGATATGTACAAAGAAGTGAACACCAAAACCAACTTACCAGCTCAGATTGAAATCTACGCCACAAATTCAAACCAATATGACTTTTTATTCTTAGCTAAAGGAGGTGGTTCTGCTAATAAAACATTCTTGTTTCAACAAACAAAGGCATTATTAAATCCAGAGAAACTTCTCAGCTTCGTTAATGAGAAGATAAAGGTGAGAGACTTTCAGTAACTATGCAGTATTCCTCATAATTATTGATAATTTTTTGTTCAAAATCATATTTTTTCGATTATTAAACAATCAAAAGGTGTCAAGTTGAACTTACAGTTTGGGCAACTCAATCCTACAACTAAATAATAACTTTTGTGTAATGAGAGTTACTTCCCTTTGTTTTCACACTTTTTTTTAGCATCTGCAAGCTTGTAGATTTAGTGGCTTTGGTCAAATAAAGCCTACTGTGTATGTGGGAGGTGGTTGGTTGGAGATTTTGGGAGGTCTGACCAAGATCTTTTTTTGTCAAGCACTCAGCATTTAGTTATGAAAGTCACAGAGTCTTTCGGAAGAGGCCTCGTGTAACTGTAGACATGGCACATTAAGGAACCATCCTCAAACAATTTCCTGAGTGCTCTTTAAAGATAAAAATTTCTGCCACTTCACCAATAACTGGTACCACCACAATATAAGTAAAGTTGTCTGAAGCACATGTATACTGATCATAGCACCTTTCACTACCTAGGTGTGAAACACACCCGGGGCAGATCCTAGTGTGAGTAGGTCAGTTCTGTTTTCTACACCCACTGGTTTCCTTCACCATCCTGAACTGACAACCTTGATATAAATGAAAAATTATATTCTGGGGTGTAAAACTCCATTACAGTGCTCTTTCATAAAAGATTGAGAGACAACCAAGTGAAATGTAGTTCTTCTCAACAGCAGGTTTACCATAATGTGTATTTTCAGACACTAGGAACAGCTGCTTGTCCTCCATATCACTTAGCTTTAGTTATTGGTGGAACATCTGCTGAATACAACCTAAAGACAGTAAAACTGGCATCTTGTAGATACTTAGACACACTACCAACATCAGGTCAGTTTGTATTTTATATACTGTAGATTTCAAATTGTTATGGTTTTGTAAGTTACAACCTTTTGGCCAGTTACAATACTTTGGGATTTATGAAACTTAATTACATGTATAACAAAAGATACCAGTATATTTTATTTTATACTTGGTACAAATTTTTGTGGAAAATTTCAGGAAAATTTTCAACTGCAAAATAAGCAAAAATTATTAAATTGCAAATAAAACTACTTACAGTAAGTCAGTAACTACAGTCGAACCTGCCTTAAAGGCCACCTCTATATAAGGGACAACAGCTTTTAAAAGCAAGTCGAATTTTATCTCCATTGCTATTTATTCTTGTTATTTATTTCTCTATATAAGGGCCACTTTTCTTTAAATGCCACGTTTACAGGTGTCCTTAGATGGCCTTTATAGATGATTAGACTGTATTGTGAAATCATTCATTTTTCTGGGAAAACTTTCAAAATAAACTGTTCTGTCTGGTAACAGAAGTAATAACCAAACGCTTCAAATGTGGCTGAATTCGTAGTTTATTTGAAGTTATATGCGTATGTGGTAAAAAGCTATAATAGAATAAGGAAACATGCATATAGCAAACCTCATAAAGAATTACATATAAATATTAATAATAATCGTACAAACGACATAAAAATTGACCTTTGCGTTCTACGTATGTATTATACATGTAACCGTGAATAATTCCATTAATATTACTGACCCAAAAATATAAGTATAAATAAAATGTAACCTACCAAAATTGAATGTGTGGAACACACCATAACGTGTAAATAAAAAATATAATTACGTAATTAGCAATCACAGGTATAAGTAAATTGATTGAAGTAGTCGAAATAAATTATTGAAAAATAAGAAAATATAAAAAACATATTTAAATAAATTAAATAAGAGTAAAAACTTACACTGTGTGCTGTATGAAGCGAAAATAAATGTAGTATATTTGTGGACCACAAACATCGACCATGATATAGACCTCGTGGAGCACGAGTGAGAACAACGCCCGTATATAGGTAGGAACGGTAATCACCGGTAATTAACAGGTGTGAAATATGAAATCAAGAACGGTAATTCATTATAATATATAATAAAGTCTAATCTGTGTATAACAACACCTGGCAATAACATCAACCTGTCTATAGCGGTATCTTTGACTAAATCTATAGAGTGGCCACTATAGACAAGTTTAACTATATATCGATATATAAATATATAAAGAAAAGTAACAAAAAATCAAAAACAAATAACAAAATTCAAAAAACAAAATAATCTGACATTTGGTCAGAACACTCCCCGTCTGGTATCTACATGATGCCACTACTGAATAAAGTTATTCTACAAGTAATACAATTTCATTGATAGGGCGTACAAAAACTGTTGGTTTGCCATCTTTACATATTCTAACCTTTACTTTCCTTACAATTTCATCATTACTTTCAATGTTTCCAAAATAACCCCTAACGGCCAATAAATTCGGTGTACAGATTTATCGCGCAACAATACGATATCGCCGACCTTAACATTTGATCTTCTGACATTCCATTTCGTACGTGATTGAAGACACTGGAGGTAGTCTTGTCTCCAGCGCTTCCAGAATATATCTGCCAGAAATCTTGCATGTTTCCATTGCGCGCGATATATGTCATTGACGTTTAAAGCCTCGCTTATAACCGGTTGACCATTTACTTTGCCAGTAAGTAGCATGGACGGACTAAGAATTAGCGGAGATTCCGGATCTGAAGATATTTGCGCAATCGGCCTAGAATTTAGTATAGCACACACCTCGGCCATGAAGGTAGTTAACGTCTCGTGATCGATATCCTTATGCTTGTTGTCGAGCAAAATGGCATCTAAGATCCTCCTAGCAAGACCAATAATGCGTTCCCATACCCCTCCCATATGTGAAGAATGGGGAGCATTAAAATCCACGTAGTTTCGGAGTCATAAAGAAATTTCCGAACCGGACCGTCCTCGACGTTAACGGCATTAATTTTCATATCGTCGACGGCGCCGATAAAATTTGTGCCTCGGTCGGACCGAAAAAGTTTAACGGGCCCTCTTAGTGCTATGAACCGTCGTAAAGCATTGATAAAAGACGAACTGCTCATATCTTGAACTACCTCGATGTGCACTGCTCTGGAGGTCAAACACGTGAACATGATAGCCCAGCGTTTACTATTGGCTACACCGCCACGCGTTCTACGGGCAACAACCTCCCACGGACCAAACATGTCAACTCCTACAGCGGTGAAAGGAGGACCAGGTGTTATTCTATCGCTCGGTAAATCTGCCATTTTCTGATGCTCGACGTCTCGTCTGAGCCGTCGGCAAATTACGCACCGATGGATTAAGGAAGAAATCGCTCTTTTAGCGGCGATTGCCCAGTAGCCGGCTTTCCGCAACGCACCTTCGGTAAAATGTCTCCCTTGGTGTTTAGTCGATTCGTGAATGTAACGTATCAGAAGTGTGGTGATATGATGGTTTTTGGGCAAGATAATCGGATTAACATCCAATTCAGGATCCTGTCCTCTGATTTTGTTCAGTCTGCCACCAACCCTTAATACACCCTCTCTATCCAGGAATGGAGACAACTTAATTATAGGGCTATTGTCGTGTATAGCTTTGCCCTTCGATAACCTCGAAATATCATCGGAAAAACACTGTCGCTGTGCATTTTTGATAAGGACGATTTCCGCATCTTTATACTGTGTCGGGTTCTTGTAAGTTGAACAAAGATGCCAACCTGCACATTTGCCGTCGGGATGTTTAATCGAATAAGCAATATGTCTCAATAATGAAACGGTTCGAACCAGCGATCTCCATCGAGAGAAATTTTGGATATGGCCCGAGTCGAGTGTCATACAATTTGAAACATCGGTGGTATGCACAATTATTTCCGGTCGGATTTCGCGATCGTCTTGCGGCTCGATAAGTGGGAAACTTGGTTTGAAATTGGTAGCAGGTTCATTTTCTCTACAAATCCACTCTGGACCTGCTATCCACGGACTAACATTTATATTGCTAATCGAAGCGGAGTACCTAGTACCGAAATCGGCAGGATTCTTATGCGTAGGGACGAAATTCCACTGCGAAGGTGAAGATATCTTGCGTATACGTTCCACTCGATTACTGACATAAGTGAAAAATCTACGCGTCTCGTTGCCTATATACCCAAGGACAACCTTACTGTCGGTGAAATACTGAATGGCACCGCGATCAATATTAAGCTGTTCAGATACAATCGCTCCAATCTCGGTTGCTAGTACAGCGGCACATAACTCTAGCCTAGGTATGGTATGACCCTTTAAAGGCGCCAATTTAGATTTGCCCATAATGAAACCAAGACTAGAATTATTAGAACTGTCGGTAACTTTCATATACGCAGCTGCTGCAACTGCCTTCTCCGAGGCATCGGCAAATATGAGTATTTCATAGCGGTCATAGTCACATAGTGACAACGGAACGTACATGCGCGGAATAACTATATTAGTAAGTGATTGTAACGATTTCAACCACTCTTGCCATTCACTCTGATGATGAGAAGACAACGGCTCGTCCCAGTCTGTACCAGGTGGTGTGGCTTCTCTAAGTAGAATTTTTCCACTTAAAACAATAGGTGCTATAAAACCTATAGGATCATACAGACTGTTAACGGTAGACAGTAAACCTCTCTTAGTATACGGTTTACTACTGATATTCACGTTGAATATAAACTGGTCGGAATTAAGATTCCATGACAGTCCGAGACTTCGCTGTAACGGTAACAAGTCCTCGCCTATGCATAAGTCCTTTAGATCCTTTCCGAGGTCATCCGACGGAAACGCATTCATAACGTTTGTACTATTCGACGCGATCTTGTGCAAGCGAATTTTACCTTCCGACATTAGCGCGTTTTGCGTACGTTGCAAGAGATCGATCGCAGATTCGTCGGACGGCAAGGATGTAAGACCGTCGTCTACATAGAAGTTGTGATTAACAAAGTGTTTGACATCGGCTTCGCAGTTTGCAACAGCCTTCCGGAGTCCGTACGTAGCCACGGCTGGTGACGGGCTATTTCCAAATACGTGAACGCGCATCCGATACTCGATTAAAGGTTTGCTGAGGTCATTGTTTTCGTACCAGAAAAAACGTAAATAATCTCGATGGTCTTCGCTGACACAAAATTGGTAGAACATCTGCTCGATGTCAGCGGTAACCGCGACCTTATTAAGCCTAAACCGTAACAAAACGCCCAATAGACTGTTGGTTAGAACAGGTCCCGACATTAAAACGTTGTTGAGAGACACGCCTTCATACACCGATGAGGAGTCAAAAACACCTCTTATCTGGTCCGGTTTTTTAGGATGATAAACACCAAACAACGGCAGATACCAGCACTTAGAACTATTTGTAGGCGGAGCTACTTCGGCAGCATTAGAGTCCAAAACTTTACGCATAAAAGTTACAAAATGGTCTCTCTTTTTACAATCCTTTTTTAGACTGGCATCTAACATTAAAGCCCGTTTCCATGCCAAACACCTATTATTCGGCATTACTTGCGCGTTTGCCCTAAACGGAAGTGGTGCTGTCCAACAGCCGTTACTATCCTTATGGAACTCTTTATCCATAAGATCTAAAAAACGCCTATCTTCCTGCGATAAACCAATAGTATCATCATCGGATGATTTCTGAAACAAGGCTTCTTCGGCATACTTATTCACTTGTGGCTCGATGTTGTGAACAAGTTGTTCCTTAAGAATGATCGAATTCTGACACGGTTCGTAATTTGTACCTCGACCGTCCACCGTAATGTTAATTTTATTCACGTAGATTGAATCCGGTGAGTGCATACCATTTAAGCAAACGTTACCGATAATTACCCAGCCTAACGGTAGCTTTTGTGCGAATGGTGTGTGCTTTGGTCCTATTATCTGTTCTTGTACATGATGAATTTCGGACACGTCTCGGCCTAGCAAAAGCTGAATGTTTAACTGTGGGTCGAACGCGGGTATGTGCTCTGCAATACGTTCGAGATGTGGGAAACACCGAGCTACTTCTGGCGTAGGAATTTCCGAAGTGTTGTTAGGAATGTCATTACATTCGAATATAACCGGCACTTCGATACTGGTAGGGCTATTTACGGAACGAATTGTAATATTGTTAGCGCGTCTACCGTACATTGTAACTGTACCCGAACAAGATGTTAGCCTATAGCAAGTGGGTTCGGCCGACATGTTCAAAGTGTCAAAAAGTTCCTTTGACGCCAAAGATGAATTACTTTGATCATCAATTAGTGCGTATACTCTGATCGCTTTCTGCGGTTGACTGGACGGATAAACTTCAACTAATAAAACTTTACCACACGATCTACCACTAAACCCGTTACCACATAATGTAGTACATTTTGGTGCAATGCAATCTACAGGAGACACCGCCTCCCCGCCATGAGAGGTCCCGGGGTTAGCTACGCTAGCATGCATTACTGTACAGTGGCGACTACTATTACAGTGTTCACATTTAACGTCCGCTTTACAGTCGCGAGAAACGTGTTTAGTCGAACCGCAACATCTAAAGCAAATGCGTTTCTCTTTAAGGAACTTCTTGCGTTCATCGTAAGATTTTGCTTTGAAAACACGACACGCGTTTAACGCATGGTCAGCTCTATGAATAGGACAACGTTTAGCGATGTCAGTCTCATCGGAAACTTCGGTTCTGCGACTTAGAACAGAATTAGGTGTATTGAACCGTCTAACGTTTTGTTCCGTTGGCGACTTCGTATTTCGTATATAAATGACGGGTCATTCTTAATCTTACTCATTCTACGTATAAAATCTACGAAGAACGTAAACGGCGGAAAAGATACGCTATGAGTAAGTTTGTATCTAGCGGCTTCGGATGTCCACTTTTCCTGTAAACTATACGGTAGTTTACTAACTATCGGTGATACACCTGACGAAGAGTCAAAGTAAGCTAGCAACTGACTATATCTAGCATCTGACTTAGTGCATTCTATCTCAGAGAGAATATCAGCGAGATCGTAAAGTTTCGTATATTCTCTGTTGCCTAACTTTGGAAACTTGTTTAACTTAGCTTTGAGTGAAGACTCGACAAGTTCTGGACAACCGTAACGATCATCCAACCTCTCCCAAATTAAAACAAGTCCACGTGACGGAGCATTGACGTTCGACGCCCTCAGACTAACAGCTTGACGCGAGGAATCCGGACCGAGCCATTTTACCAACAAGTCAAGTTCTTCGAAATCGGTAACTTTTAACTCGCGCATAATACTTTTGAAACTCGCTTTCCAGACCGAATATTGCTCTGGACGGTCGTCAAATTTAGTTAAGCGAGACAGTAATAACTCTTTTTTCAACAAAAAGCTAGTTAAATCTGACATAATAGACTGATCAAATGCTTGTTTTTCAACAACAGAATTATTGTCTACAATACCTGACTTACTCAAACCAGAAGTATTACATAACTGTTCAGGGTCAGTGATTTTTTCAATAACTTGATGGGGTTCAAGAAATGTAACACTGGGGGTAACAGGTTGATGAAATGCCTTTACACTAGTTTCATCATTACAAGATAATTGTAACGGTTTATCATTATTTTTGTCACATTTAGTGTTAATGTAAGAACCAACGTCATCAGCTTGAGTTTCTGTCCCTACTGAAGCTAAATCATCATTGACAGTGTCATTTTCATACATTTGAAATAGTTTGGCTTTTGCTTCAGATACAGCAATGCTTGTTGAAAGTTCGAGTTCTTCCTCTTCGAATTTTAATTTTGTCTTGGCTAACTCAATGTCTTTTTTTTGAAATGATTTAAACCTTTCAATTAATTCTAATTTCTTCGCCTCCTCCCTAAGCCGCTTAGATGAAATATTTGACCTCGTACCCGACGAAGCATGTGACCTTTGACTTTTATTACTTTGGATGTCTTGCGTTTTTACCTTTTCCGCTTCGTGTATGTGAAACTTCGTGGATGTCATAAAATCTTGTAAAACACTATTTTTTACAGCAAAATATTCTTGAAATTCTTCAACGTCACACGACTCTAAACGTTTAAGATGATTGTCGTGACTTTCTAAATAACATTCATACATCACCATCCAGTCAGCAAATTTTGGTCTAAGTTCAACAACATCAGTGCCTTTGTGAATCTCATCTATTAAAACTTGTGACTTGTTATTTAATTTATCATACAACTCATTCAAGTGCTGACGATCATATTCTTTACCCTTTTCGGTGAATTTCTTCATCCTGGCTCCTTTACCCTCTAGATCTGAGTCCTGCTGGGCCTCCATACTTGTATACAGTCTTTTTACTGTTCTGTCTGGTAACAGAAGTAATAACCAAACGCTTCAAATGTGTCTGAATTCGTAGTTTATTTGAAGTTATATGCGTATGTGGTAAAAAGCTATAATAGAATAAGGAAACATGCATATAGCAAACCTCATAAAGAATTACATATAAATATAATAATAATCGTACAAACGACATAAAAATTGACCTTTGCGTTCTACGTATGTATTATACATGTAACCGTGAATAATTCCATTAATATTACTGACCCAAAAATATAAGTATAAATAAAATGTAACCTACCAAAATTGAATGTGTGGAACACACCATAACGTGTGAAATAAAATATAATTACGTAATTAGCAATCACAGGTATAAGTAAATTGATTGAAGTAGTCGAAATAAATTATTGAAAAATAAGAAAATATAAAAAACATATTTAAATAAATTAAATAAGAGTAAAAACTTACACTGTGTGCTGTATGAAGCGAAAATAAATGTAGTATATTTGTGGACCACAAACATCGACCATGATATAGACCTCGTGGAGCACGAGTGAGAACAACGCCCGTATATAGGTAGGAACGGTAATCACCGGTAATTAACAGGTGTGAAATATGAAATCAAGAACGGTAATTCATTATAATATATAATAAAGTCTAATCTGTGTATAACAACACCTGGCAATAACATCAACCTGTCTATAGCGGTATCTTTGACTAAATCTATAGAGTGGCCACTATAGACAAGTTTAACTATATATCGATATATAAATATATAAAGAAAAGTAACAAAAAATCAAAAACAAATAACAACAATTCAAAAAACAAAATAATCTGACATTTGGTCAGAACATAAACACTGATTAGTGGGGTACTTAATTTTTGTGGTACCAACTACATAGAGATGTTCTTGATATTGTACTGTTTTTACTTTACAGGTAATGAACATGGGAGAGCATTTAGGGATTTACAACTTGAACAAGAAATCCATCAATTAACACAAAAAACTGGAATTGGTGCTCAGTTTGGTGGAAAATATTTCTGTCACGATGTCAGAGTTATACGACTGCCACGTCATGGTGCTTCATGTCCTGTAGGAATTGGTGTGTCCTGCTCTGCTGACAGACAGGTGAGCTATGCTACTACCATGTCATAGTGTTTTATGTATTGTAAGAATTGGTGTGTCCTGCTCTGCTGACAGACAGGTGAGCTATGCTACTGCCATGTCATAGTGTTTTATGTATTGTAAGAATTGGTGTGTCCTGTTCTGCTGACAGACAGGAGAGTTATAAGACTGCTACGTCATGGTGTTTCATGTCCTGTAGGAATTGGTGTGTCCTGTTCTGCTGATCAACAGGTGAGTTATAGGACTGCAAGGTTATGGTGCTTAATGTCCTGTAGGAATTGGTATGTCCTGTTCTTTTGACAGACAGGTGAACTGTACTACTGCCACTTCATGGTGAGTTCTGCTCTGTTGACAGACAGGTGAGTTATACAACTATCATGCCATTGTGCTTCATGTCCTGTAGAAATAGGTGTGTCCTGTTCTAATGTCAGAGAGGTGAGTTATAGGACTGCCACGCCATTGTGTTTTATGCCCTGTAGGAATGGGCATGTCCTGTTCTGCTGTCGGAGATGAGTGTTCGGACTGTCATGTCATGGTGCTATATGTCCTGTAGAAATGGTTGTGTCCTGTTCTGCTGTTAGAGAGACGAGTTATATGGAAACCATGTCATGGTACTTCATGTTTTGTAGGAGTGGGTGTATTCTGTTCTGCTGTCAGAGAGGCGAGTTACATGATGACCATGTCAAAGTGCCTCATGTTCTGTAGAAATAGGTGTGTCCTGTTCTACTGACTGGTTAATTATTCTTTATTTTGAAGACAAGAGAGGATAATAAATTCAAACTTCAGTCTTTATGTCTGTCTGTCCATCTGTCTAGACAATTCTTGTCTTCAATAATTCACCAAAACTATGAGGCATAATTTTACAAAACCACATGCAAAGCATCAACATTTATAGGTGATTTAATTACTTTATGTGATTTATTGACAAACCACTTTTATATGACAAAATCTAACAGGACAATATAAGTTTTACATGGTTTTGGCAGGTTATTCTGCCTTTGTACCCTGTCAGAGATTTATGTACTCTGAGCTGAAGGTCGAAGTGTTCATTGATCTTTGACAGTGTACTTGTGGCTGTCTAACAAGCTAAAAACCTGTATAACAATTTTGTTACCTTTTCAAGTGGTACTAGTTTGGTCTTTTGAACTTTTAATATCACATTCTGTGTGACACATACGTTGTTGCCATGCTTGTTTACTGTAACTAGACTTCCATGATGTACAAGCTACATCCCTTTTACCACTAAATGTTGTGTGTGTGTTTATATACCCTGTCAGATTTATCTACCCCAGCAAGTAAACCAATGGCTATGACAGAAATTTCTTTGAAGATTGCAAATAGTGACAAAGTTTTATTATATACATGATTCCCATGAATCAGGGAAAAGTCAGGGAATTTTGATTTTTTTCAAGGTCAGGGAATTGTCATAGAAATTTATATTTCTTTCTTAAGAGTTTTGTCCATTTGAAATTTTATCATGTTTTTTCTTCTCCAACCTATTCATCCCACAATACTGAACAGAACAAGACATACTATATACTAAAGCCTTAGTTTTTGTTTGCCTTTCAAATAACAGTAGGTACTTAAACATTTTATGTCCCTTTGTACTTTCATATCATTGTTATCTTTACCAGCACAATTGCAAAAATGTAAACTTGATTTATATATCTTACTGTGTCTAGCAGCATTTTTGTTTGATGTGTGCTAGAATGTCAGTGAAAAATGCAATTCTGTCAGAATTGTCGGGGAATTTTTAATGAAGTCAAATAAACTAGATTTATCTTGGAATTCTGTCAGGCAAATGTCAGAGAATTGTCAGGAATTTTCAATGAAGTTAAGTGTGTGAACCAAGGTACATGTGTACTTTAATTGATATTTTTTTTTGGTCTGTTTACTAGGCTGTAGGAAAAATCACAAATGAAGGTGTATTTTTGGAACAGTTGGAAACTAATCCATCTAAATATCTACCTGAAATAGAAGCCAAGGAGCTTGGTGGTGAAGTTGTTCAGGTAATGTTATACTAATGATGGAAACTGGTTGGGTGATAAAAACTAATAAGAATTAATTAATTATTTAACAAATACATACAGTACAGGCCTGTCAAAAGTTTAACACTGAGCTAATATAAAGGAGTTAATGTTCTGCTGTCAAATAGCCCAGATATGAACAGATTTTATCTAGTTTGAAATCCAAAGAATGGTAGATTGATAGCCAAAACTTTGTATTTTTTCCACCCATGGTTTCTTCAAAGGGAACGGTGAATATTTATTATTAAATACAGTAACTTTAATCATGAACCTAAAATCAGGTTACAGTCAATTGATAATAAACTATAATCAATCATCAACACATCAACATTACATATATTACAAGGCCACCTCTATACAAGGGGCACCTGTTTTTGCAGGCCAGTAAGTTTCCACATTGGGAAAACCTGTTCCATACATATGTTTTCTAAACATGGGTCATTATGAGCAAAATATTCAAATAAGGTGTTATATTTAGCTAATTCTTTGAAACTCTTTTCTTCTAAAACTACTGTGTCAGTGTGAACCAAATTGAAGCTAAAATTGATAAATTGGCAATACAGATTTGATTCAAAGTTGGTATGTAGAAAGTAGATGTATAGCCATTACAATTGTTTATGTTCTATTTAAATTGTTAGCACCAGGTGTTTCACAGACAAGTCAAAGTCAGTTAGTACCGTACAAGGACTGATTTATACATATACGAGTATGTTGTGAGCCTAGTATTGAAAGAAGTTAGCATCAATGTCCCTGACTATTCAAACCCCTATACCCAAAAAGTGGTGTCATTTGGTCAGTTTTCATAGGTGAAAGAACAGTGATCCAATATTTGCATAAAAAAGTTTTGCATTTACCATTCATGTACAGAATTGTACATTCATGTTTATGTAATATTTAATTTAATAACAATTGTTGAATAAAATGTTAAGCAACTTTTGAATAAAACTTGATTCAACTTTTTAAATAAACCTGATACGAGACGAGAAACTGTGACAATCACTCATGTAAGATCCTCTTTGAATGATATTTTTATAAATTTCAGGTGAATTTGAATAGGCCAATGGGAGAAGTTCTCACACAACTGTCTGGTTATCCAATCAAAACTCGGCTTTCATTGTCTGGTACTTTGGTTGTTGCCAGGGATATTGCACATGCCAAGTTACAAGAAAGGTTGAATAATGGAGATGGTTTGCCCCAATACTTTAAAGACCACCCTGTGTACTATGCTGGACCAGCAAAAACACCGCAGGTAATGTGTGTGAATATTGATTGATTAACTATTAACAAAGGCATGTATTTTTTCAGGGCTCAAATTATTAGTGACCTGTGTGGCTTCTTATCAAACATTTTCAGGTGCCAGTTACCAAAAATAAACTAAAGAAAAAATTATAATATAATTCATAACAAAATTTTTTTCCCAGTTTTTCATGTACTGACTGATCATATGCAGTTGATAAGCTCTGCACACTTTATGTCATTTTCATAAAATCTTAATTTGGGGTGTTTGAAACAAGCATAACAGTGCCCTTACAGCTTCAATCGGAAATTTTCATATTTTGGAAGCCAAATTGGTGATTTATAGAAATAAATGGTTGAAAAATCAAAATTTTATGTGTCATGGCACCTATTTTACGGGCACATTTGAGACCAGTGACTGCTCCATATATATATTGCACAACATAAACAGATTAAAGTGTTGTTGTACACCACTGTAAATTATAGTCCATCTCTTTGGCTCAGTGGTAGAGTGTCGTGTCTTTAGAGCAGGAGCACACAGGTTTAAACCCTGGTGGGGTCATACATAAGACTTTAAAATTTGAGATACAGTTTTTTCGCCTGACACCCAGAATTAAGAGGACAGATTATTGAATGGTTCACTTGTTGCCAGGCAGGATAATGTGACTGAAGGACTGGTATGCTTCTTTGTGGCTTACCGACTCTGCAAGCTAGCATCTTCAAAGTGTGTCCTAGTATAGTTATTAATGGATAGTCTCACCATTATTTTACCACATCACTCAATCATTTTAACTTTATAGAACTTTACACATTTTTAGTTTACTAATAATAACATAAAATTGCTATATAAGGTCTTTTTACAGTCCTCTATCTGTTGTCTGCTATTTCATTGTTAACTTACTAGAACCTACACTTGTTCCTAAGACAAACTATCAACTTTCAGCAAGTCAACTAACAAAATTTCACACTTTTTTTGTTTGTCTTTTATACTTAGAGACAGTCATTAACTCAAAATGCTATTTCATCATTTGGTTTCTTATAAAATCACCACAATTTGTGTGTTTAAAAACAAAAATATTAACAAGAAAAAATAGTTGAAAAATTTAATCAGTGTACTAATTTCTGTATATGAATTCTTATAATTTACAAATATCATCAGTTGTCCAAAAACTAAAATACCTGTGTTGGACCCCATGTACTAAAGCATTGATATTCATGCAGGAAATACTTTATTACAATGTTAAGTTATGACATGGTGCAAAAACGTGAACAATATCAAACATTATTCAAGTTTATTGGATTTTCTATAGAAATAAAGTGTTATTCAGTCACAAACACAGTGATTTGGACAATGAAGTTTTTATGAAAATTTAGTAATCGTGTGCAGTCACAAGCACAGAGAATCAGACAGTGTAATACAGGTGTATTTATATATACAGGGCTATGCTAGTGGATCATTTGGGCCAACAACAGCGGGAAGAATGGATTCTTATGTTGATGAATTCCAGAAAGCTGGAGGAAGCATGATAATGCTGGCCAAAGGAAACAGAAGTAAACAGGTAATAGAATCAGTTAATAGATAAATAATTAATGGATTGAATAGAGTTTTATGTCCCAGTCAAGAATATTTCACTTATATTGAGATGTCACCAGCTATAGGTGAAGTGACAGAAATATTTTCCTTTGCAGTATGCTCAGGTCAATGCAGAAAGGAGGGTTCTGTAATGTGTCACAACTGCTGTGGCAGTGCATTACATCATGGTTTTTAAGGTCCGTAAATTTTTCTTCACTTCCAATGTGTATAAAAGTCAAACTAAATACATGTACAGAAATTTCAGGAATTTAAATTTCCAATATATAGATTTTTATTCGCGAATGATCTTGATCATTCTCGAATTTAGCTGTTACATGCAGATTTCTCAACCCGAATATTCTTCCGTTACAGATAATCAACTCTCTCTCGTATGTAGGTTCAAAGTTGAAATAAAGGTAGATAACTCAAATTTTGAATGCGGGTTATGGACGTTTCGCCCCAATATTAATATTTTCCGCCCCGACTATATTCTCCGCTTTATCATACCTGCCAACCCTCCCGATCAGGGATTGAGATTAACGGGCGCCCAGTTTTTCGCTCTGGGCGATAAATGTATCATACACAGGTCGCCCAGGGCTGCCAGGTGGCGATTAGAATTTTCAGTTCGGTGTATTTGACATTCCGATCCGTTTACCGATTTCCTGTTTATATTTCTGACTGGCGACAATAATAGTAAAATTGAAAAATGGGTATCATATGGTTAACAAGTGTAAATGGACCAGTGTTCCGACCGGAATTCAAATACGGTGCCATTTCGTTTCCTTTTCTGATATTTATGTATAAAATGATACTTCCGGCTTTCTGCCATGTGGAAATTTTTAGGAGCATCGACTCCAAAGGCTAAACAAGGACCTGCGGAAAAACGAAAGTACTATCAAGAGTATGATAAGTCCAAACGCATCGGAGCATATAAAAAGCCATGGGAAGATGGCAGGCCTTGGTTGTATGATACGCAGGACGGAATGAAGTGTGCCGATTGTGTAGAGTTCGACGGAAAAAAAATCTGTATTTACCGAGGGTTGCACTAGTTATACTTGACAGTGTAAATAAACATGACATTTCTGAATCTCACAAACAGACCAAAGCCTTTTAGTAATGCAAAACAGTTCCTGCTAATAAATCAAAATCTGCCAAAATTATACAGTCATTGAACATTGGCAGTACCTATAGATCACATTTTCTGCAAAACCATTCGTCAATGTAATTGCAGATGTTGAATATCGAAAAGTAAAGCAAGGGATAGAATAATCCAAATGTATATGCCTGATATATTCAGATCAACCATCACTCTTGACAGTTCATTGTATGGCTCATCGAAAAGTTAAGCTCAATCCTGCTGATGTGAGGAGTCTCCCATATTAAGACAAAATTTTGGAATTTTGTGCTATGATATCATACTGCTTTTCCCCGTTTTTCAAGCATTCCGTGAAGTCATCCTTAAAAAATTATAAAATTGATTAGAGTGAAATCTGGGATAGCGATCACTTTGTAGAGTGGTCATCTGTCACTACATTTTTATCATGTACAGAACCTTTGTAGAGGGGTCACCTGTCAAACCCAGTCAGCGGGGATCCTAACGGCCACCCGATTGAAAAAATTGTTGTTTTACAAGATTTACTAAAATTATGCTGGTCTCGGGAATAAAAAGTCTTCCAAAATTATCGAATTTTAAACACAACTCTGGTGATATAAATAATAATAAAATAATAGTTAATTTTTTCAAGTTATTAATTATTTAAAAAATATCCTCAATCATGACATGAAAGATATCAGAAGCTTATTAGCTCACCTGAGCCAAAGGCTCAGATGACAATTGTCATCTATCTTCATCCGTCTTGTATAAACTTTTTAGTCTCACCTGAGCCAAAGGCTCAGATGTGCAATTGCCATCTATCTTCGTCCGATGTGCGTCATGTATAAACTTTTCACATTTTTTATCAATTCCTCCAAAAATACAGAGCCAAATTGGATGATATTTGACAGTAATGGTCAAGTAAGGGGTTTTCAGATTGCACAAATGCAAGGATTATGTCCCCTTGGGGCCCATAAAGGGGAAAATTTGTGAAAATCTTTAAAAATCATCTGCTCTGAACCTACAAGAGAGATAACTTAGATATTTCATGTAAAACACTAGGGCACCTAGTTTTAGATTTGCACATATTGTAGCTTTAGGGCCAAAATGAGATAATGGCAAGGTACTTGAGGGGGAAATTGCAAAATTAATGTATTTGGTCATATATTTGAAAACTATAAGCTTTTTGTATGGGCATCATCATCATGTGTATTGGAATACTGTAGGCATTTGCACAACGGTCATTTTGATATATGAATAGAGGTCATAAAGGTCAAGGTCATAGATGTAACGAATACTGAATGGTTAATTATCTCAAAAACTTTGAACTCTTTGTGTAGGCATGTATATTAGAATATTGTAGGCATTTGCCTTACGGTCATTTCCATATATGAACGGAGGTCATAGGTTCAAAGGTCAAGGTCATAGATGCAAACAAATACTGAAATGGTGAATTATCTCAAAAATGATAAACTTTCTCTATAGGCCATGTATACAGAATGTTATGGCATTTACACAATGTTCATTTTGATATTATGATGTAGGTCATAGGTCTAATGGTCAGGTTATAGATGCAAATGAATACTGAAATGATTAATTGTCTTAAAAACTATAAACTTTTTGTATAGGCATATATGTTAAAATTTGTAGGTATTTGGCCTAACGATCATTTTGATATATGAATGAAGGACATGAGTTTTAAAAGTCAAGGTCACTGATGCAAACAAATACTGACATGGTTAATTATCTCAAAAACTAAAAACTTTTGTATAGGCTTCTAAATTGTAGGTATTGACCTAATATTCATTGCGATATTTAGATTAAGGTCATGATTCAAATTTTTCTTACCTTTTAATTTGTTTATAAACAATATATTGTAGCTAGATTTCAGATATATTATATGTAGCACTCTTATGACTAGTTATTTATAATTACATTTGCAAAAAATCCTTACATATAATTGGCCCTTACTGCTGAAAATTTATTTGGACATTCTCTTTAATTAATGTCAATGACCATTGAACCTCTGCATGAGATATGTACTCAGCTGCATGTGAGCATTAAGGCTCATGGACCTCTGTTTAATATTAGGGTCTCCATGACGATGGAAGTAACCTTTGACCATCCTTGATGGTTCCATACCTGCATTTATTTGGCTTGAACTATTTCCTACATGAATCCTTAATATTGGTCCAATGTTGAATATTAAAACAGCCCCATGCTCATAGTCTGCACATTGCACACTACATGAACCCGCTATGTTGTGTTGGGAGCAACGCAAGGTGAACATAACAACCTCCTTTCAGTTACCTGACAACTTCATATACCTGACACTACATTGATGGAGACACTGAACTCCCTGTCTTTCTAATCTTTCGCGAATTTTAGTACTTTCAGTACTTTGATTTTTTCTTATTATTGATATATATACAACTGGGGACATGATACTTCTCCTTTCCCCTCTGACGCTAAGGCGAACCATTTTAATCGGACACTTTGGTCTTGCTGGTGACAAGCTAATTTCTCGGTCATCAGTAGTTACTCAGCACTACTCCCGCCGTTCATCCCCGGCCTTTCACTCCAAGCGGGTTTACAATGTATATTCTAGATTGTAATATCAATTATAATGTTGGTTTGATATATCATCAGACTCCTACTTAAGACACATAAATATAAGATTTAAACTTTTGATGAGTGGTCAAAACAACACACCTACAAGTCACATTACTTCTAACTGCCTAGGTTTAAATCTTACTTTGGATAGATCCTAGTGTTGAAGGATTGTCCATTGCCAAATCTCCATGGTTTTCTTCAGATATAATGAAAGAATCTTGACTTGGAATAAAACATTATCACTTTAAACAGTTACCTGACTCCACTCTATTAGATATGAAATCGTCTGATTTGATGATTTTTATGAAAATTGATATTCTAAGAATTTTGACAAAATTTTTCCATAGCCAGATTAAACAGCAGGTCAATCAAAACAAGTATACCAATCCAATAGCAAAGCCTTAAAAAGAGATGGTGAATATTGTATGATCTTAAATTTGAAAGAATTAAATTAATATGTTGTTTCCCATCATTTTTAAATGATACTTTGAGTCTTTTTTAAAACTTATTTCACGAAACTGTTTATATGGCAAAAGTAGACGTGAGACTATATATAACTCTATTCCTATTGTATCAGAACATCAGGCTAAGCTTGGGGTTTCAAAAGTCTGCCCCAAAGATTGTTTACAAAATTATTAAAACCTATATATTCATCTCTCAGCAAACAAGATTTACCTTAAGTTTGTTAAGTTGTGATGTTTGATCGAGATTCTCTGCGGTTGTCATAACCACACTTCAGGGATTAATTGCACACCCTGTAAGTTTCTAGTACTTACCTATCCTGAAGTTTAAATTTTATTTTATGAACAACAGAAGTGTTTCTCTTTGGGTATCATTTTGAAAAAAAATGAAAACTTTTAATCTTTCAAGGCAAAGCAGATACCTGGTACACATGACTTATTCTGATGTTAATTTTTGTTTTAGGTAACCAATGCCTGTAAAAGTAATGGAGGCTTTTATCTAGGATCTATTGGTGGACCTGCAGCTATTCTAGCCCAGAACTGTATCAAAAAAGTGGAAATTCTTGAATATCCAGAACTAGGTACACTGTATATACATGTATACATGTCCGCCCAGATGTTTTGTGCCCCCTTCTATAATAGCACACTTTGTTTGTTTGACATTTTAATCGGTTTTATACTGTCTGTTATAAACAACAGTTTTAAATTTATCAGATTCAACAAAAATTATTATTATACAAAAGAAATAGCTGGGTTTTTTTAAACAATACCTTTCAAATTGGAATCATCCAGGATTTCAGTAAATGCCACTTTTACCACACTTTTTATCTCCTCGCAAACAAATAAATGCATGACAAACACAATGATTGCAGAATATTTTACCTTGTGTGTGTCAGGTATAGTCACTTAGTATAGATATAAAGATGGTTAATAAAACACTTAATTTTTTTTGTAAAATTCAAACAGGTAGTGAAGGGTTTAATTATATAAATAAATTCCAGTTAAATCAAAATTTTCAGTCTTTGACCAAACATAATTATGAATTGTAAGGTGAGCAAAGTGTGTGCAAGCCACAGTTATTCACTAGAATAAGTGTATTTTCAGCATTTTTGTGTGAATTTGACCAAAAGTTTTAAAAAGAGTGTTTTCATGTGAACTTATTCTTTCAATGCATAATTAAAGTATTCAATAAGTTTGATAAACTAAATATGACAGAAACACAAATATAAGATTTTATTTATTATTAAATAATCAAGGAAAAAATTATTTTTCATGAAAATACCATCCATCTTCTCTATAGGAACAGAGCTGATTGACCACAGTAGTCAGAATTAAGTTACATAAATGTGTACATGTGCTCAAAGAATACTGCTAATGTTTTATGGATATGTACATTGTAATTATGACAAGAAAACAATGTTGACTTTTCCATAAAATACAACTGATCATGAGTTCCTTCTTATGATATTAAAATAAATAAATGAAGTGTGAGTGAAACAATCCACAGTGAACATCATAGAGCACACACATTGGAATGCTACATGCTGGTTACCAAGGTCATAAAAAAACAATATAACACATGTATAATATGATATTTATTTCATGGCTTTAATGTATAGGATATTGAGAAGATAACATAAGTATTGTTTAATATATATTTGGTGAATTAAGTATGTAAGAAAGACAGAAACAAAATCAGTAATGTAAGAAGGGGCACAAAACATTCTGGATTAACCTGTATATAGTTTTCCTCATAACTATTGAGAATTTCATAATATGATTATGATTAATAATTTGAACTTTTTCATAAGAACTATATTTCCATTTACAGGTGGGTTTTTTTTCAAATAAATGAAATATGAAATAATTCATATTTTATCATGGCGATCGAATATCCAAGATGGCCGCTGTTAATAAAAATAGACAAAACCTAAAAAAATCTTCTTCTCTTGAACCACTCATTGGAGGCAAAAACTGATGTGATATTTGGATTCTACATAGTCTTAACCTTTAAGTTTGTTCATTTCGTGAAAGTTGGTTTAAAAATAGGTTATGCGTTTTTGCATTTAATTTTTCAAAAATCGTAAAATATTTTTAAAATGTTATAACTTGATTATATGACCAGATAATGACATGGGGTTTTTAGTTTTGACATATTCTTGTAATTACCTTCAAAATGGTGTCAAGGTCAATTATGAAGGTCATGACCTAATTTTTTACCTTTCTAATATTATTTATTATCTCGAAAACTATAAACGTTTTATATCGGCATGTATATTAGAATATTGTTGGCATTGATGTAACAATTATTTTGATATATAGATTAAGGTCATTGGTTCAAAGGTCAAGGTCACAGTAGCAAAACAATACCAAAATCGTTAATTATCTCAAAAACTATAAACTTTTTATATAGGCATGTATATTGGAATGTTGTTGGTTTTGATGTAATGATCATTTTGATATATAGATTAAGGTCATTGGTTTACTGAAATGGTTCATTATCTTGAAAATTATTAACTTTTTGTATAGGCATTTATATTAGAATGTTGTAGGTATTAATGCAATGGTCCTTTTGATGTGTAGAAAAAGGTCATGGGTTCAAAGGTCAAGGTCACAGTAGCAAAACAATACCAAAATCGTTAATTATCTCAAAAACTATAATCTTTTTATATAGGCATGTATATTGGAATGTTGTTGGTTTTGATGTAATGATCATTTTGATATATAGATTAAGGTCATTGGTTTAAAGGTCAAGGTCACAGATGCGAAAGAAAACTGAAATGGTTCATTATCTTGAAAACTATTAACTTTTTGTATCAGCATGTATATTAGAATGTTGTAGGTATTGATACAATGATAATTTTGATGTATAGAAAAAGGTCATGTCTTAGACATTATTAAATGTGTTTAGCCTCAATGGGTCTACAATACCCCCATTTTGGATCTCAACTCTTGAAATAACTGCTGTAAATAATGATTTGAGTCATTATTTCTCTGAAAATCTAGCAATTCAGGCTTTTTTTAGCTCACCTGAGCCAAAGGCTCAGATGAGCTATTGCAATCTATCACCCTCCGTCGTCCGTCGTGCGTTATGCGTCGTGTGTAAACTTTACATTTTAATCTTCTCCTACAAAACTACTGGGCCATATTTGATGAAACTTGGTGATTATCATGCCTGGGTAACAGCCTTTCAAAATTGTGTTCGGTGTTTGACCACGCCCAACAAGATGGCCACTGTTACTAAAAATAGCAAAAAGACAAAAAAATCATCTTCTCTGAAACCAAAAGGTGCAGGCAAATTTTGATTGGATATTTGGATTCAGCATACCTGGGAACATTAAAATTGTGTTTTTCATGAAAATTAGACGAAAAATAGGTTACGCGTTTTTTGCGTAAAATTATGTAATTTTTAAAATGATACATTTATTGTTATAACTTCATAACGGCTGAAGATAATTGTATGGAGTTTTCACTGTTGATCTTGTCTTGCAATTTTCTTCCAATTAATGTCAAGGTCGAAGGTCAAGGTCATGTCCCAGTTTTTGACCTTTGATAAAAAATGCTATTTTTTTAACATTTCTTGTGATAATGGTGCAGGATTTTTAGTTATTTGTAGGTATTGACATGACGATCATGTTGATACATAGATCAGGGTTATGGGTTCAAAGGTCAAGGTCACAGATGTCCAAGAATACCAAAATAGTTAATTATCTGCAAAACTATGAATTTTTTGTATAGGCATGTATATCAGAATATTGTAGGTAATGGCACAATGGTCATTTTGATATATAAATAAAGGTCATGGGTTCAAAGGTCAAGGTCAAAGATGTAAACAAGTACTGAAATGGTTAATTATCTCAAAAACTATGAACTTTGTGTATAGTCATGTATATTGGAATATTGTAGGTATTGGCCTAACGGTCATTTTCATATATGAATGAAGGTCATAGGTTCAAAGGTCAAGGTCATAGACGCGAACAAATACTTAAATGGTTAATTATCTCAAAAACTATAAACTTTTTGTATAGGCATGTATAGTGGAATATTGTAGGTATTGGCCTAATGATCATTTTGATATATGAATGAAGGTCATAGGTTCAAAGGTCAAGGTCATAGACGCGAACGAATACTTAAATTGTTAATTATCTCAAAAACTATAAACTTTTTGTATAGGCATGTATATTGGAATATTGTAGGTATTGGCCAAACGATCATTTTGATATATGAATGAAGGTCATGGGTTCAAAGGTCAAGGTCATAGCTGTGAACGAATATTTAAATGGTTAATTATCTCAGAAATTATAAACTTTTTGTATAGGCATGTATATTAGAATATTGTAGGTATTGGCCTATCGATCATTTTGATATATGAATGAAGGTCATAGGTTCAAAGGTCAAGGTCATAGATGCAAATGAATACTTAAATGGTTAATTATCTCAAAAACTATAAACTTTTTGTATAGGCATGTATATTGGAATAAGGTACATATTGGCCTAACGATCATTTTGATATATGAATGAAGGTCATAGGTTTAAAGGTCAAGGTCATAGACGCGAACGAATACTTAAATTGTTAATTATCTCAAAAACTATCAACTTTTTGTATAGGCATGTATATTGGAATATTGTAGGTATTTGCACAACAATCATTTTGATATATGAATGAAGGTCATAGGTTCAAAGGTCAAGGTCATAGATGCAAATGAATACTTAAATGGTTAATTATCTCAAAAACTATAAACTCTTTGTATAGGCATGTATATTGGAATATTGTAGGTATTGGCCTAATGCACATTTTAATATACAGATGTTTTAGCTATTTATAAATAATTTATTGTAGCTAGACTTTGAATATGTTATATATAGCATACTTATATCATAATTATTATAATTAATTTGCAAAAATACTTGCATATTATTGGCCTTACTGCTGAAAATTTTGATATTCTCTTTTATTAATGTCATTGACCATTGAACCTCTGCATAAGATATGTACTCTTACTCAGGTGAGCGTTAAGGCCCATGGGCCTCTTGTTTAATTATACATTATTTCTACATCTTTGATCCAGTTTTGATTTTTTACCTCTGATCAAAGGTCAAGGTCATGACCTTATTTTTTATCTTTGTAATTTTTGTTGTCTTAAAAATTTTAAACTATTTGAGTGTATTAGACCCATTTGGCCAAATGCAAATGATACATTGTATCCTAATTAATCAATTCTTTGAAAATATTCTCCTGTGAACCACTGGTTCAATTTGAAACCAAATGTTTTATGATCCCTAGATGGGTTAGATTAATTAATTTTGTTCAAATTTGAAATATAGAAAGTAGAACAAAACAGTTATGGCCTGAACACAAATCCCTGGCAGGGGTATCCGTTGTGAGTTTTACTCACAGTATTTCTAGTGTAATCATAAGATGGTCAGTTTAAGATGGAATATTGTAGGAAGAGGACCAATTGAAACACCAATAATATTATATGGGGTTAAATTGCTGCAACGGAAACTCATGAAAAAATCTGGGATCCCAGTTTATATCAATGCAATTCTTTTTTTTTTTTAAAGATAATAATTATAAAAATTACTGGGAAATAAAATTGATGCACTTTAACTTAAAATTAAAGTGACTTTAAAGATCACATCTTGATTTTGCTAATTATATTTAATTTTATTTCAGGAATGGAAGCAATTTGGCGAGTTGAAGTAGAAAATTTCCCAGCATTCATAGTGGTAGATAATAAGGGAAACGATTTCTTTAAGGAATGGCAAGTCGAATGAATGACTGATCCACAGCTGCATGTTATATATTGTCCCATTATTAAATTTAGATATTTGCAGACTGAAAACCAATTTTTATTTAAAAAAATTTCATGATTATCTTACTTAAACCATTTCACGACTGTTAGCTTTAGTGATATGGACTACAGCTGAATATTTTGTATAAAACCATTATTGTTATCAAGTTCGTTATGATTTACTTTCATGATTACAATTTGTCCTTGTGAGAATTGTGAAGGTTAATCCAACGTGAATAGAAGTTGGTTTACAGTGCTTTATTTTATATTTATCTAATGATATTCAGTTAAAAATGCACTAGAATCATATAAAATTTAAATATTTACGAAAGGTTTATTTTCTCATGACGTTATTCTCACAAATTTTATATGGAAATAATATGATTGCAAAAAGTTTCTCCACTTACAAAAACAAAGTTGAAAAACTAAACTTGATGTTTTGTCTCAGGAGTCTTATAATCAAGGTAAATACAAAATTGTATGCTGTAGAATAATTCATGGGGTAAAATTATCATGTTTATTGTTTTGTTAATTTAATTTAATATTATTGTTGTTGTTTTGGGAGATAAATCCCACAATAATGTGCTTTGTAAAAATAAATCCTTGGGGATGGGTGTGGGTGTCCTTGGTAGTGAAAAATTATTATTGACAATATAAAATCCCATGGTATTCACTGACTCATGAAAATAGCCAAGTTTTTAATCTTTGTCAAAATTTGTGATTATATATACAGTATGACATTATCATGTCCCCTAGATAAAGTGGGGGGGGGGGGGGGACATAATGTTTACTCCATTAATGTCATGTCTTCTTTTTTTCATATTTTAATGAAACTACAGAAACAAGCTTTGCCTAAAGTAGAAATGCCATTGGCTAGTTTGACTGTGCACATTTTTGGGGTTTTCCCAGTTGGTTTTTGTTTGAGTGACACTTTAAAATAGCATCTTATCTTAGTTAAAATAATGAAGTAATGAAAAAGTAATATAATATGATGGAGACTTACAAGAGACCATTTTAACTTGAGCTTACTGATGTAATACTATTTTCTATATTTTTCCTCAAGTGATGTTTAGAAATGTTTTACTGTCGGTGACAAAAATTTAGAACTTAAGTAGCTTGAAGCGATATTAAAGTTACATTGATACAAAAACCTAATATATGGATATATGTTAATCTATTATGAACCTCCTCCCAGGGAACTGTTTTGTCTGGAGAGATATAATGCCCTAGTAAATAGTCGAGGTAACTTTACTTTTACAAAGAACACTGTAAGATATAACTGTTCTACAAAGAGGGGTTGACCATTAATTTAGTATATCACATGTATACATTTAACTTGGCTTGCCAGCTATCAATTAGAATACTGTTAGCATTCTGTAAACATTTATTTTGCAAATTCCTGAAATTACATAATTTTTATGTGAAAAAACCAGATCATGAGATTTCATATCTGACAAAAATAATAGTTCTGCATAAAGGTTATGGGTAAATGGGGTATTGTTTGCTGGCGAACCTATTTGGAATAAGTGTGTGTGTGTGTGTGTGTGTGTGTGTGTGTGATTTGTGTTCATGTTTTATTAAGTAGCATCTTACTTTAGCTACAATTTATATTTGTTCCGGACAGCTATTTATTTGAATGAAATAGTTCATTGTGATTTTATATACATTGTATAAGCATGGGTATTTATGTTTAAGGATATTAATCTAAATTAATTACTACATTGATATTGGTGATAAAATTAGAATCTATATTGCTTATTATGTGCCATTTGTGTTGCCCCTAGCAACCCTAGGTGGCTGTGAAGTTAAACTTCAGGTGTCTCACCTCTGTGGTAAACTGAGTTTGTTAAACTTTACTGCTTATAAGAATGTTCTTTGCTTGCCAAGAGTCTTTAATGGCTAGCTCTGTTTCATAACAATGTATATAGTATTAATGTTAATCTGCAATATTAAACATTAAAGTCATGGTATTTTATGCCATATAAATTTTATTTCAAGTGTCAGTTTTGGAATGATGAAGGAATGAAAAGTTGTGATACATTAATAGACATGGACTCAAGTCATAAAATGTCTTCCATGAAACTCTGATCTGGTAAAGTCATGTGGTGATCAGCAATGAAAAGTACTGTGATACCTAAATTGAAGCTTTAGATTATAGAGGCATGCTGTACTACCTACATACTGTTAACCCACAAAATAACTTTAAATTTCGAATTTCAAAAATGTAAATTAGAATCTAAGGAAATGACACTTTTGTAAACAAGGATTTTCAATGAAGTAAGATGATTCAGAATGATACAAAATAATTATACACATGTAAAAAATAGAATATTAGAATTATTTTTCAAAAAAATCATATTGTAGGGCTTTTCAACATGGCACACACTGTGTTATGATCACCTTGGATTTAGTCTTGCCCAGGGCAATTCTTGATCTAAAACAATTCTGTTGTTGTTGGTGGGGGTGTTGCTGGTTGGTTTAATGAATCCTATCCACAGAATGTCCACCTCAATATCAGTGAAATATTCTAAGAATTTACTACATTTAATAATCATAACTTTGTCACTAAGTACACCATTTAGCACAATGTAAGTGACATCGTTTATGTTGGACCACTGTGGTAGCTCAGTTGGTAGAGTGCTTGGTCTGTAAATGGGAGTTCGTTGGTACAAACTCTGACCAAGTCTGACCCAAGACTTGAAAGTGGGTAATGACTGTTCTTTTGCCAAGCATTTGGCATTACGAAATTAAAGTCACAGTTCTTTCGAATGAGCACTTAAAATGAACGAGGTTCCGTGTCATAGTAGGAGTGGCATATTAAAGAACTCTGCTGTATAATACCATCAGCACAACACACAGGCAAAATTTCTGCGATTGCGCAAATAGCTGGTGACTTTTCGATATAAGTGCAATATTACTGACTAGAACGTTAAACTCCATTACTCAACTCAACTCTTGTAGGATGGACTGTGGAATACTGTTCCATAAAGATCATCAAGTCAGCTTCTCCTGCTGATGGTGTATTTGTTTCTCAATTCATACGCTATAGTAGACTGTGTTCACATACGTGAACTCTATACAACAAAGCAAAATGCTTACAAATAAATTTTTGACACAGGGATATAGCAAGCCTACTAGTAGGCTTATCAGCACTAAGAAGTGTTATGGCCGTCATCGCAGTATTGTTGATAAGCGTTTTTGTGACCAGGATTGCCCTTGATATATTTGTTTGGATACTTTTCACTCACGAATTTTGATTGCACACGTAGCGGGTGTAACTAGCTAAACAGTAGGTACTTACCCTTCCGTAGCACCCGACCTCAATCTCACTTCCCTGATGTAAGTTCAGGTGTTTAACCTAACTTGTCAGTTTTTACTTTGCTTCTAGATTGTGATTCCGACATGGATTAATGTTTGGTTTTGATTTATATTAGCAACTGTCATAACCCTGCATTTGCTAGAATGGTATGAAATTAAGATTGGGTGTCAGTAACCGTTATTGGAATAGTAGACACAAGTCTGAGTAAGATGAGGTAAACAAGTCATAAATACATAATTCATTTTGACATATTGTTTATTGTAATACATTACTGTGGCAATGAAATCTGAACTTACATGAACAAGATCAATACATAATGATAATTCTGATTACATTATTAAATTACATATTATACCAGTTTTAATTTTACAGCACTAAACGGTCGTTTCGGAATACATTTCCTCATCAGTAGTGCCAAAATTATGAAACCAAAACCATTTAAAGTTGTTGAAAATAAACCTAAATGACCAAAATACATGTAATCAAATTACTTTGCATGCTGGACTATCCCTATAAAAATATTCCACAGAAATTTTAACCAATATGTGATCAAATAATTGACATGGCAGTTTTCTCCAATCGCTGTGATGGATATAAAATGTCCATTTAGAATACTCGTGTAAGATTTTTTTGTCAGTGCATCGTCTATTGTCCTACAGCATGTACAGTGTTGTGATGGTATTGTGTTTAACAATCCCTTAATGTCATCGTCTGGGAAAAATACACCGATTATGTTCAAAGTTGAAAGTCCTTTCTTATGTATTTCTTATACAACGTCATCGTTTCCCTGTTCATATTTCCAACCAATATTGGTCTTCTACTTCGAACCAAATTTAACCACAGTGACATGAAAAGGAAACAACTTGCTTACATCGGTAAAGATAGGCTAGTACGTTTCTCCAAACCCATGATACACGTAGGCAAGTCTTGAAATTTCCTCCATAAGAATATTTTGATTGTATCAATATAATACAAATGATTACAATATGAATTTGTTTCACGGCACTTTATACACAATGTCCTAAATTAAGTTATGTAAACATAAGTTACTTCCTCAATCAGATATCCTTACACCAGTGAAAACTGACCAGCTATTGAGCCTAGCTCTTAAAGTAGGTTCTAGCCAGACACGATCCCCGTACGTTAAAGAAACAACTGTAGTTCCAGAGAATGAATCCCAGGGTGTTGACTTATTTCCATACGCATATCCGACTCTTTGTCCATTCTTTACAAAATATATCCATAGACTGCTAGTTGATGTAGTAATGGAAGTTGCAAACATGTATAGTCCATTATGTTGACAGTAAAATACACCATCAGATGCGTTGTATCCACCTCCGATATCGGATATCTTGCTGGAAAAGGGTATTGCGTTGCCGGTGTCATATTGTAAGTCACTACTTTGGTGTAATTTATAGGTAAATCCTACTGCATTGTTCTTATCTGTAAAATACATATTTAAAAGTATCAGAAATTATTTTGATAAAATGGAAAAAACAAACGACATATTACAGAAAAATGCAGTAATGTTGTTTTGTATTTTAGTCAAGATTCATCAAAATCACTTTCATCAAGACCAGTTAGTTTTTGGATGGCGATGTCAAAAAATTCACGGCGAAAATTGGCAAACTGTGGTAAGCAAATGAGTAAACAGAAAGTAGATAACATTTTAGTGTATGTTTACAACAGATACGTTCTACTTACCACTATCAATGATATCTAGTGTGTATTGTCTATAGAAGGGGGGTTACCCTTCCGTAGTCCTCACGTGCCTGATTTAGGTTAACGTGTGTTCCTAATTTGACAGTTTTCAAAGTTTGTACTTTGCTTTTGGGAAATTGTGATTTTATCATTTATCGGTAAATTGGTGATTCGTTTAATTCATTGTTTTATTTCTTCTCGATTACATTTCATATATTTATACCAGTGTTAATTTTACAGTACTAGACCACCGTTTCGAAATTTAATTTCTCATCTGTAGTTCTTGGACTAACATTGTGAAACCATTTTTAAGGGGTTAAAAATATTCAAAGTAACTAAATAATGTTGTGCCAAACTTAGCTAAGGATTTACTTTGTATAAAGAAGTTGAGGATTTTGGTAATCAAATAATGATTAATTCATACCGGTTTGTGGTTTTATTTAAAATATAAGTACGTGATAACACAATTTGTTTATATGTTCATTGAGCCGAGTCTGTATGAAACATAAAGGGTAAAATTGTAATTGTTTTACGGTTTTACGGTGAACTTCATTGATTATTCCTGCAAGTGAAGTTATTTGAATGGACGTCCATTGCAAGTTTGACACAACATAATGGCCCGTGTCAATTTATTTGCTAGCTTGATTGGTGGACAAAACATGTGAATCTAAATTTCCCCTGTCCAATATCACGCACAGCATTAGGGGTTTGGCATCTAAAAAAAAGTTTATGACCCTGATAACGTAGTCAAGGGCCTCAACAGAACATTCAGACGTTACAGTGTAATCCCTGATTGCATTGAAAACAATAAATATTTATTACTTACTGAACTATGGATATAAGCAACTGTATGAATAACTTGTACTAAAAGCACATTATATCCTATATATAGCTGTGGTCATTAACAAACCATGAAGTTTATGATGTTTTCCCGTATGAATGGTAATGAACAAGGTCGTTTGGCTTCCGCACATAGACATACTCTTGCCCAAAGTGAAGATTAAATACAAAAATATAGTAATCTCACGACATTATGAACCAAAAAGATTTTGGTTCTTCATAGCTGTTATTTCGATATGCATGACCTTTTTATGACTCTATTCACTAATAAAAAGGGTTAATTTTGTTCTTTTCCCTCTTTCTTGCTTAATATAAATACGAGTATGCTAATCTTCACACCATAGTTGATCAAAAATGGATTTTGTTTCGTAATATCGTGACTGCGATGTGATGACAATACTATGTTTAACATTCTATTCAGAATTTTTATTGATGAACTTATTCTTTTTTATCGGTTAAAATGTTTTGCAACATCATCAGTTAAATCGAAATCACATCACGGTAAACCAAACAGAATCAAAACAATGACATTATGTGGGTTTTCTTTGTAGTACATACAGACAAGTGAAATTTAAGACCTATTTAGGGGTGTAACCGTCCGTATCAAAAACAAACATCCCAATTCATGTCATAAACAATCCAAAAGCAAAGTAACAACTTTCAAACTGGTTAATTCGAACATGATCTTCAACTAAGGAAGTTAGGTCTGGTGCCCGGAAAGGTAACAACCCCTGTTAAGTTAGCTACTTTCGCCACCTTTGTAATCGAAATTGAGAATATTACGTAAGTGGAACTATTGGATGTTCAATATATACAGAATAATTTGAGATATAGAATCATCATACTAATGAACAATACTGTATTGTGATGGCTCAAAACTTTTTGAGGGCCTTGGGAAGCCTAGGTTTCCAATATCCATGTGTCAACAATTGATATGTTTGCAGCCATCATTCTTCAAGTAATTGTTGTTACAGCCATAACACATTTTGAGGGCCATGATAAGACGGTGTCTTCACGTTTATCCAACATTTGATATTTTGATATGGGGAAAGGTAAATTTTATGTTGGATAAATGACATCAAAGGAAAATAGAAACAACAGGTTGGCTTGGGTACTGTGAACATGGAAATTCATACCTTTACCTTTTTGAAGATTAATATACCTGACTCTAGTTTCACAATAATTCTTTTATTAAGATTTTCCTTAAGTTAAACCTAGCAAAATTGATACATTAATGATTTTGGTAAATTTTAAAATACCTGGAGTTTAATTTGTGACTTTGAAGATCACATAAAGCTTTGTCAAAAATGTTTATTCTAAGTTCCAACGATTGGCAAAATTCGCTAAATATAAGTTTAGGAAAATCTTAGTAATGGAATGATTGTGAAACCGGGTCCGTGGTAAAATGAAAACTGAAGTTTTATTTTGAATTTATTATTTATGTATTTATTTATTGTTTTTGAGAATTAAAAAAAAATAATCTAACTTACTTATTTTGGAAAAAATATCAAAAATATAATAGGAAAAATAATTCAAAATAACTTTTATTTGAAAAAAAATATACAAATTATTCTCCATTTCAGAACCAAAAAAAATTCCAATTTGAAAATATATAAAATATTTTCCATTTTGGAAAAAGTCATTGCAAGAATGGAACCTTATTGGAAAAAATCCCAAATATGCTCCATTTTGGAAAAAAGTTATTCCAAAATCATAACCTTTATTAATTATATATTTTATTTTTCTATTCGGTTAAAGCATCAAACAGGTGTAACATTTCAACAGTAACATCATTTTTAAAACCACTATTACTTTGTAATATTTTTTAATATACGCATGAAATTCAAATGATTAAGCAATATAATCAATTTCTCAATCAATCCAACCTCTAATCACTCCATGATGGAAACTATATGAAAGAATAAATTAATGAATACATTTGAGAGAAATTCATATTTACTTGTCAAAATATTACGTTATCAAAATTTAGTTAGGTAAGGAAAACAATTTAATTACTAAAAAGTGACATAATAGTTATTTTTAATTCTCAATTAAGAATAAAAATATTATTATTCTTAAAATATAACTTTATTGAAATTTATTAAGGTAGGAAATAAAACTTGAATTTCTAAAATTTAACATATTTATTCAATAATAGTTAAAATTTTGGCTATTTAAAACTTTCAGTAAAAATATGACATGTTATTACATACTTTTTAATTAAAGGAACTTTTATTCTGGTAGGGTAAACTAACTGATCACACTACAGGTAAATAATATCTTAAATCAATGGTGCGTAAACCCAATGTTGGATAAGTGTGAATAGTGATTTTTCAAATGTTGGATACACGTGAATGAACCGATAAGACTAAACTCGCAATATCCCTCCGTCAATAGTTTATTTCTAATCATCAATTACATACACTAAAGGATCTATATGTTTATAATGTAAAGACTAGACAAACAAACGTAAAAACAAGCTGTTTGATTTACATTTAATTTTAGTGATGAACCAAAATCCGTGTCATAACTAACCTAAAATTTGATAACAAAATTCCAAATTTATTAATGTTTTACTATGTGTTACAATTCCTTTCCAAAAGAGATGAAAACCTTATTCAGTACTTACTTTTTATTTTCTCGTCTAAAGCTTCAATACGGTCAGTAATGATATCTGTACTATTTCTGTATATAATATTATTTTTATTAGATGTGGTTTCTATGACTTGTATCTTCTTGGTCAATGAGGAGTTAACATTCATGTACGTATCAGCTGTTTCCTGTATTTCATTATGTAGTTGGTTTATCTGCAGAAGCATTTCACTGGAGACATTTGCCTTAATGTTTAAGATATTCTGTTGAATATCTGTTCTTACTTGTACTATCTCTCTGTGTAAAGACTGTTCAATATTCTTGATTTGTTCTTGTAATGTCATAACCACCTTCATCAATTCAGCGACTACTTCCATTGCATTATTATTTCTGTTTCTTTCCTCGAGGTACAGGTCAAGCTTTGTCCCCAGCCCTGTTAATTTCTCAGAGTATTTGGTTTTAAAGGCAGCAAATAGTTCTGACAAATCTGGAATATATAACGAACATAAATACAGATGAAGGTGTACTAATGATCATAATGGTGGTGCTGATAGTAAGTATTAAATAATACACAAAAAGAATATATTAAAAAATACGATAAGGCTAATTGCTCTGGATATATTTGATGTCTCATAGTTCCGTGTTTCTTTTCTCAATTATAAATTATACAAATGATAAAAGTAAAAACAATAAATCAAAGCGGGATTCTATCATTCCATTACCCAAAAAGAAACATTTTAAAGTTAAATATAGTTTAGAATTGAACCGATTTTAGAACTGATTTTGTATTGCAAAAATCAATAAACCCAAAAGAAACACTAAACCACAATCCAAAAGCAAATTAAATCTAAACTGACAAAGTAAGATTTACTGATCTCCTACAGGGAAAGGAGACCAGGTGCTCCAGAACGGTAACCACCTCATATTTACCAAGCTACAACCGCCACGTGTATAATCAAAATTATATTTATGGCAATTCCTGGATACAGAGACATAAACAATATTGTGATAGTGGCCATAAAGGTTTTTAGGGCATTGGTAAGGCTAGGCTTATAAAACCCTTGTATGAACAAATTATTTTTAAGGATCTTGACTTCGTTGTTTAATGTAACATAAAATCAACAACAAATAGCGACCAATGACCATTTATTTTACTGGATTTTGGATTTTTTTTTTGGCTTGTAGGGGCGTGAACTTCTGGAGAATCAGTCACTAGTATAATTTTAAACTATGTTTAGAGTTTATAGTAAATGCTAGCATATGTATTTAACATTTCTTTATCAACGTCCAATAGGAAACTCGTCTTGCTTTAAAAATCCGTCGACCAATATTTCATCTGCATAATCTGTCAATAACAAACCCCAATTAAGTGTAATATTCTACGAAACAACAGAAAAATAATATATTAATCATTGTCAAAAGCACAATCCCATTGCAACATAAAAATTGTGAAACAGAGAAATTGGGTTTAATACGTGACCGTCCACAATAGAAGTGAGACTGTTGCTTCGGAGGGGTAAACACCTCCTGTTTTGCTAGCTAATCCCGCTATGATTGTAATCAAATTTGAGATTGAAAGGAACATGAAACTATGGGACGTCAAATAAATCCTGGCAATCTTGGACAAAGATGCATTATACTTATCAAAAAATTGTGATGACGGGCATACATCTTTGAGATCCATGATAAGCCTAAAATTGCAATTCCCTTGGGAGCTTGCGTCGTGGTAGAAAGTAGTGGGGACAAGCTCTTCCATAGTGTGTTAATTGTGAAACAATTACACCATAAGCAGGTATATTGTGAAGTTCCTGATTATTGATTGTGACCACGGGAGTGAATACTAAAATGATACAAGTTATTATTTGAGGTTTGGGGTTATCGGTGTATAAATCATTTCTTCGAGACTGTAAAGGTCGTAAACATGCGATACGACAGGCTGTAAGGTTATTAGTATTAACATTAAGTATCAGTATAGTATTGTTTCAGTGAATTATTTCCACCAGATGGAATAAACACATACTGTTTTCCTTTCCTTGGATTTGCTAATAATTTTGCTCCAACAAGATAAATTCACTAGTGTAAAGATTTCAACGGGAAAGATGCAACAGTAATATTTATTCTATGTTTTGATTTACCGGGATTTTCGCACCAGGAAAAAATTTACACTTACTATACTGAAAACTGAAATTCACAAACATTATACTTAAACCTTAACGCTGGTAGGTTTGTTTCTCCGTATAGAGACAAACGCATTAATTTCACAAATGTTGACTTTTGATAAATGATTCTTTATACCTCAATAATATTGTATTCACCAAAGATGCATCTATCAAATCGAAAGATATTAACTGTTTTATTGTATGACCAATTATTTTATTAGAATTTTCGTTTTTAAACATTAGATAAAACCTGTAGATGACTGATGAATACATTTGTATAATCAAAAAGAACGTTAACTTTAGGTACAAGATATAACTTTTTGATGTCCTTGTCGCTTTTATCGGTTGAATTAACAGGGGGAATAAGAATACCAACCCGTCTTTAAATAGCGTTATGTTCATTTTAATTAATTGGATTAGGTTGAATGCCACTATGCTACTTTTTCAATGTTATGTCAAGTTTCAAGTTTCAAGTTTCTTTATTTCTCATACTGAATTTTATCAATACAGAGAACATATATAATAGATAAACATAAAACATATACAATATAGTGCACATGCAGGAAATTATCAATAATAACTAACTCACTAACCCGGAGGACTGATCCTCTTATTAATAACCTTGATAAATTTACACAAGTTATTTAACATAGACAATTTGTTAGAAGAAAAAAGATTATAAAACTTAAGAGTATTCGGTTTATTTCTAAAATGAAAAGGAATATAAAGATTTCGTTCTAAAGACAAAGAATTGCATTTCATGATATAATGATATTCATCTCCTAGTTCTTTACCACACAGATTACAGAGTCTCTCATTTCTAGGAACATTTTGCCAGCGGCCCATTTCTATTGGTAATTTGTGATTTGAACATCTATACTTTGTTAAAATAATTTTGTTACATAGAGATGAATTAGATCTTAAGTAATATGGTACAATAAAATCAGAATTTAAAAATAATTTATATGATATACCTCTAGAAGAGTTATTACAATCGCTATTCCATTTTGTAAAAACTGGTCGCATAATATCTGTTTAACACATTTTACTAACCATGTTTTATTGCAATATGTTTGAGACAACCATATATTATTTAAACCACATTCATAAAAAATTGCTTGTACGTTTGACATCCATTTTGAATTAAAACCATTCAGAAATTTATTCAATAAAAATTTGTATAATATTGTTGTATACTTTGATTCTTTACTATAAAGTATTCTTGACCAATAGCTAACAATTCTTGTTTTAACAAATACACTAAGTGGATATCTTCCTAATTCCCTATAAACAATAAAATTAGGTGTTGATTTTTTAACATGTAATACTAACTTACAAAATTTTAAATGAACCCTCTCTATAACATCTAAATTACTAGACCCCCATACTTCACATCCATAAAGTAAAATTGGCATAACAATCTTGTCAAACAAATCTAATTGACACTCCACTGAGAGATTTAAAAGCCTTGCCTTTTTTAAAACTGTATACATAGCTTTAGTAGCTCTGTCGGCTAGATATTTCTTTGCAGTTAAAAAAGAACCACTTCTAGAAAAAAATATACCCAAATATTTATATTCTTTTACAATTTCTAATGTCATATTATTAAATGTAAAAAATAAATGTTTTGGTAATCTACCCTTTGAAAAAACAACAACCTTAGTTTTATCAATATATTTTGTCAGATATATTGATATAACACGTTCGAAGCAAACCAGAAA
Organism: Anadara kagoshimensis; assembly: GCA_021292105.1. NCBI lineage: Eukaryota > Metazoa > Mollusca > Bivalvia > Arcoida > Arcidae > Anadara > Anadara kagoshimensis. The sequence goes on from CM037870.1 coordinate 64,647,725, forward strand.
AGCGCAAAATCATCCTCACACAATGATATATTATTATTATTATTATTATTTGATACCATCCTATGTGTGCACGTGAAAAATTCTATGCTACGATGTTGCACGTCAGTTAAATAATATAGCGATATATTTCGTCGTGGCTAGTGTTAAGCCGGAGAAATAAAGAGGCGCTTACAAATGTAATTTTATTCGCGAGTGTAATCATTTTGCCTTTTTCGCGGTCTTAAAGTTTTTGCAAATTTGTACCACAACAAAACAAATTATATATTCATTTTCATTTAGTTAGTTTCATAAATCCGCGAAAATTATGCCCCGCGAAATGGTCAAAAATGACAAAATCGCAAAACTTTGAATTAGTGAAATGAAGTACATTTACAGTATAGAAAAATGTAATTAGTTACTATAACAATGGCATTTTCTATGTATTCAAAACGTTCAATTTATTTTAATATTTTAAACATACCTCTTGTGCGAAAATCTCTCTCTATTTCTTCACTAAGTGTGGCATGGCCGCCCTCCTTATCCGTTGTAACTGCAGGTTTAAAAATCAAAATCAAGCATATTCCAACAAAACAACTGAATGAATGCATCTTTTGTTTTGATGCCGCAACCTGATATATTGTTCTGCTGCACTTAAATATATGTTAGGAACCTTTAAATCTCTTTGTATAACCTTATATGGTTATATGGTTTTTGATTGGTGCAAAGTATGGAATTAATTCGATTCTCTCATGTTTCTGAAAAATTTTTGGCATCATATTAGGTACTATATTCTTTTTTGTTAACAAATACCTACTTACGTCAAACTAACAGTATCCGAGATAAATAACTGATTAAACAACACATGATGTAATATTACAGATAACGGATGTTTATTTTGCTAACCTTCACCAAATTAATGTCAGAATTATTGAGTAATTATATTGATTGTTTGATAAGTATAACAAAAAATAAGTACTGCGTAATTGTACACAACAAAAACGGTAGATAAAACAAATGTGCGTCTTAGCGAAATTAAATACATATAATTTGTTGAGATACCACTATCTACTCTTTGATAAGCTTGTTATTTCCATTTCGTGTGTTGTCTGTTACATTATTTTTTACCAGCTGTTTTTCACTTTTAAATATTAACATTTTTGATGTATGTTTGTATAAAAGTCTGTTTGAGTCTAGATGTTTGAGACCAGGGGACATGTTCCATGAAAGTGTCGTATACGTAGGACTGAGACCAGGGGACATGTTCCATAAAAATGTCGTAGGACTAAGAGATGATGTCTTATGATAAGCTTACGAACAACAGTATCTTAGTCTCAAGTCATGTTTACAACGGCATCTTAATTTGCGACATGTCTTAAAATCTATCCTAAATTAACGACAGCGTGCTAGGTGTCTAAAGACAATCTTAGGATAATCGTAACTTTGTTACATGATTATGATATCCAAAATAACTAACATGGCTGCCATGCACTTACACCCGAGATGTAGACAACACAAGTTTCAACGTAACCGGGTGTACTTGACATTAGGAAAAAAGTCACTAACCCCAAAAATTAATATATATATATATAATATATATATATAATATATATATATATATAATTTGTGAGAAAAATTGATTATTTAACAACTTTAAGTTATTCGTGTCTCTAGTTTTTATATCTGTTTCTCAACATTTAATCCTTCTCACTCAATTTTAAGTGTTTCTATCTCGATTAACTTGTCCGAGCTTCTGTTAACTAAATTACTTTTCTTTCGTGATACTTGAAAAAGATTGGCCTGAACTGTTGAATTTAGTAATGTCTTATTGTTCCATTCCAGCAATTAACAGCTGATTTCAATCTCAAAAAAAATGGATTTCTTTTACTGCTCGTTTTTAATCCGTAAAAAGGTTACGCCCATCCACCCAAGTTACACGAGCCTTTATATACCATTGAATGCACGATTTTACCCTTTAACTCTGGACTGGTCAAACTAGTATATACCTAGTTTTAGAGGTATAACAACAAAACAAAAGAAATATTAAAAAAATGAAAATTAAAAAATATATAATAATTATTTGAATTATTTTTCAAATTTTATATTATTTTACGTATTTTATTTTGTTTTGTTTTATTTCTTCTTTCGCTCACAAATATATCTGTTAAACTTTTATAATTGAAAGTTAGGCTAATGTTAGGACATGGTTCTGATGGCATTACTAAGATAAACCTAAGACAAGATATGGCATGTCGTAAGATTATCTTACGTATTTTAATGATCCTAAGAGATGCCCTAGGACACCTCGTATGACATATCCGAGGATAGTTTCATAAACCTGCCCCCAGATGTTGGAGACAGAAGCTAGGAATGTTCTCAATGATTTCACTGTTGTTACCGGACAAATTTTAGTGTTTTTTATATTAATGTATTTTTGGTCTGAATTGTTACCGGACCATTTTTAATATTTTAATATTGATACCATTTAGTGAAGAGATTCCTATTTTTGGTTTTAAATATTAATATGATAGTTCTCAATTTAAGAATTTTGATTTTATTAAAAATTTATTTTATCATTTCAATTTTATTAGAATATTATAACAGTCTAAACAAAATGTTTAACTTAATTCTTATTTCCAAAGAAATAAGTGTCAAACTATCTTATTTTCGGTCAGTGTTTAATTTTAAGAAAAACAGAAAATGCAATTTAGACGTCCGACAATCTCTCCATATTTATTTAACTAATTGTTGAAAACTGTTAACATAATGAATGAATTTTATTGCATAAACATAATTAATGTTATAGCATTAAATAACATTTAAATAAATATAACAACATGGCAGAGAACAATATCAATGTTGTAGAATTAAAGTTCTATGTCTCCAAGCTGCTTGGAGATAGCCGCAAAGTCTTTTTGTGAGATGTATTGAATTGCATTTCAATAGTGTTAATAATTTTGGTTGAGATGGCCAAGAACAGTAATAAGTAGGCAAAAACTGTCTTCTGATGTCTCTGTATGCAGTACATGTTAGCACAAAGTGAAAGTCATTTTCAACGCAGTTTGCATTGCAACACAAACACAGACGCCTATCCTGTGGAATGTCAGTATACCGACCTTCTTCAATATTTAATTTCAAAGTCCCACTACGTAATTTGGTTAATAGCTTCACATTAAAGTCAAAACTTAGATAATGTTCTAGGAGAAACTCGGATTTGTAGCACACATATGTAGAAAGCTTAGAATTATCACACATAGACGCATACCAATTTTGATAAAACTGGTCGTTTATACGACACTTAATAAAGTCAAACATATCACAAACTGTTTCTTGGTTATACCAAATATTAGCCATACCTAAAGAAAACAACATGTCGCGAACTTCAGGCACCCAATTCTTCTTGCCAATATTAATATCATTATATAATAAAATATAAATATCGTAAACAATAGCAGGTTTATACATAACAATTCTTAACCAATATTTTATAATCCTATATTTACGTATAATGCTCATAGGAAAATGACCAAGTTCACCGTAAAGAAAGTTTACTGGTACACTTTTAGATAGATTAAGGATATATCTACAAAACTTGTTGTGAACAGTTTGTATATTTTTGGCTTGATGAAACCCCCATATCTCCGATGCATAATTCAACACTGACCCAACCATACTATCAAATAAATGACACTTTTGATTCACACTTATATATATCCTCTTAAACGTATTAATCAACGAACTCAACGCCTTTTCCCCTTGTTTGGACAGTCTTTTCTGGGTTTGGAAGAACTTTCCATTATAATGTAATAGGACACCCAAATATATAAACGAGTCGATTACTTCGAGTTTGCGTCCATTGTAGAAGAATTCTTCAGTTACAGGATGCCAACCATTTCTAAATACGACGACCTTGGTTTTATCCGAATTTACCTCGATCCCCCACTTATCACAATAAACTGAGAGTTTGTCTAATAAATACTGAAGAACACCAGGAGTCTTTCCAAATAAGACTGTGTCATCTGCGAATAAAATCAGATACAACAAGTAATTGTTTATAGTATAAATGTCACCACCGTGATCATCCACTGAGAATTCCTGTATGATATCATTGATAAATAATAAAAATAACAGGAGTGATAGAGGTTCGCCTTGCTTCACACCAAGAAAATTATTAAATACATCCGACAGATCACCATCAGTTCTAATACGTAGATGAACTTTTGCATAGATAGATTTGATTACTTCTACGAACTTGTTGCTAACTCCTGACGTAATGAGTTTATACCACAATATTCTCCTTATCACCTTGTCAAAGGCCTTCCTAAAGTCCACGAACGCACAATATAGCTTTGACTTGTGGTGTAGAGTATGGGTTATAAGACCATGCAGTACATACACAGCATCCACAGTTGAATGTCCTGCTCTGAAACCAAACTGGTTATCAATAAGTTTTTCCTCATTTTCGGCCCATTTCATTAATCTGTCCCAGAGAATAGTAGTGTAGATTTTTGATAACGCACTTACTAGTATGATCGGCCTATAATTATTAGGATCCGTCAAGTCTCCCGATTTCGGTACCGGTATTAAAATTCCTTCTTTCCACCTATCAGGGAAAATATTGTTATTAAACATGAAATTAAACAATTGTTTTAAGATTGGGACTATATTCGAAGCTATACTGCAGAACATCACGGTGGTTAACTGATCTACTCCGGGGCTTTTACCATGTTTCATATTTTTTATTACCCTGTGAATATCTTCTTCCGATATTTCCCTATCTAACGATTCAATGCCGTCATTTGTAACAACTACACTATCGAGAAATCTGATTATATCGTCGTTAAATACTGGAATATCTCCAAGAACATTTTTAAAATGTTGAAATATATTATCTTTGTCAGCTTTGCACTGTGTCGACTTTTTCGGTTTGACTGCTGACCAGAACCTTTTAGGATTTGTCCTTGCTATATTACGTAGTTCTTTACCCTTTCTCACTTTGAAATTAAATCGAGCACGTCGTTTTACTTTATTATAGTTTGAACGCGCTTCTATGAACAACTGTCTATTTATATTGGTTGGATGTCTATGAAACGTATTACGTATTGAATTAAAATCCCATCCTTCACGTCGACAGGTTTCATCAAACCATTTGTTATTAGACTTAAAAACACTTATATCGTTTTGTAATAACACGGATTTGCCAAATATTTCCTTAGCCCGATTGTGCAATAACTCAGACAGTTCTTTAACAACATTTTCAACATCGTCCCTACATGTCAAACCGTCAACTAACGACAATATAGGTTCAAGTCCATTTTGTATTGACCTAGAATACTCCTCACTGCGATTATTATCCCATTTAATATATATTTATAAGTTCTGGGTAGGGAGCTAGAGGAAACATCTCCATGATGACATAGTTCAAATTCTAATGGGCAAAGATCAGAGAACTAACTATTTTGTAGTACTTCAAAATCACCAACTATACCGTAATTATCGGATGACATAAGTAGATAATCCACCACGCTTTGACCAGCAGATTTACAGAATGTGTAGTTACCACTAGACGGTCCGTGTTGCGCATGCGTGGGTTGAAATGGTCAGGATTTTTTCACTCTGTAGAGTTTTGAGATTTAAAGCTGTTTTAAAGCTGTTTTAAAAGATGAAGTTTGACTAAAAAGTGAATCAATGTTCTGTGAATATATTCAAGATTGAGAATGAATCAGGATTTTGTAAGCTATTATGGGAAAGAAGAGATAAAAGAACAATATCAGCAATAACAGCGGGAATCATAGTAAGGTACAAATAACGAGTGTGAGTAGTTTTCATAATATAAGTAGTGACTGTGAAATAGACAAGAAATTTGTAAACATGCAGACACCAACTCATTTTGTAGCTCAAAACCAATCTACCCCGCAAAACAATGGAAATTTTCAACCATATCCAGTGATGAATTATAGTGGTTCACCAATTCAAGTTTACCCCCCAAACCAACCAATGGTAACACCATCACAATTTGAGACAATTAACTATACTGAGAAAATAGACCAGTTAAGTAATAAACTAGATAAGGTTTTTAACAAATTACAAAAATTGGATCAGATAGAATCTAAATTGTTAAAATTTGAAACTACTATTGGATCTGTGATGAACGATGTTAAAACATTAAAGTCGAAAGTTGATGAGATGGATGAAGGTGTGTCTTTTTTAAATGTAAAATTACAAGTGAATGAAATGCATAACTGTGTCAAAAACTTAGTCAGTGAAAACGATGATTTGAAACATGAATTAGTTAACATGAAATCTGAATTTAACGCTTTATCAGAACGAAACCTTGAATTACAATCTAGGTCTATGAGAGACAATTTAATTTTCACTGGAATTGCAGAGGAAGAACGAGAGGATACAGAGACAATCTTAAATGGTTTCATAAACAATACACTTGAAATAACCCAAGACATAGGCTTTCACAGAGTCCATAGGATGGGTCGTAAAATTAATGGTCACAGTCGACCAATAGTCGCAAAATTTATTAACTTTAAAGACCGTGAAGTGGTGCGAAAGACAGCGCCAAATGCGCTGAGAAAAACCGAAAACCGAAATTATGGGATAAACGAACAATTCCCAAAAGAGTTTAATGAAAGAAGAAAAAAACTGTACCCATATTATAAATCGGCAAAAAGGGGAAATAAAAGGGCAAATCTAGTGTACGACAAACTATATATCGATGGAAGGGAATTTAAAGTAGACGGAGAAATGGGCGGAACACAATCATCAGGAATAACACAGGACAGGAGATCACAGGATAGAAGAACACCAGGATGGAGAAATGGAGACAGAAAACAGAGAGAAAGGATGGAAACAAGATAGGAAGACCATGGAGGTAATCATGCTTTATATAATGACATTCATAGTGACAATGACTCTCTCAGTCAAAATACGAATTCAAATAGTAAAATTGTTTCATTAAATGTGTGTGGTTTATCACGGAGACTGCAATATCCTGAATTCCGTGCACTTATTTCTGACTTTGATATAATATGTTTTACTGAAACAAAGACAGATGACTCTGATAATATAGAATTAAGTGATTTTGAATTCATTCAAAAAAACCGACGAAAGTTAACAAACCATAAATCTGGAGGTATAATACTCGGATTTAAAAAGAGTCTCACGGATTTTATCGTGCCTCTACGATCAGAAAGTAATTATGTGTTATGGTTCTTGTTACGGGGTAATGCGTTTCAGTATAAACACGATATAGTGTTTGGAATTGTCTATATACCGCCGGAAGGTTCAAAATATAGCACGACAGACGCTTTTAGTGAAATAGAACTAGAATATTTGAATTTTGCTAGCAAATATGAATGTATCTGTTTATTAGGTGACTTCAATAGTAGAGTGTCTGATAGTGCCGATGTAATGCCAGATTTTGATTTTGATATTGAAATTTTAGATGAAAACAGTGTAATTAATAAACTTACTCAAATGAACATTCCATGTAACAGGGTTAACAAAGATAGGGTTAAGAACAATTATGGAAATTTGTTACTTGATTTCTGTAAATGTAACAATTTGGTGATTTTGAATGGACGAGTTGGTAACGAAAGTGGTGTCGGTAATTATACCACCAGTAAATCAACTGTGATTGATTATTTCATTGCTACAACTGATTTTTTAAGTGTTGTAAATAATTTTTCTATTTTGAATTTCAGTAAACTGTTTTCTGATGTACATTGTGCTTTACAGTGTGAATTGGTTTTTAAGAAAAATGTAATAGGTCAAAATGCTATTGAACACACAGACTGAAAATACTGTTGTTTTAAAACCATGGGATGCTGATAAATCAGTCGAGTTTTGTCAAAATTTTGACCAATTTAATGTTATTTTTGACTTAATTCAAGAATGTGAAATGGAAAATGTAGATAAAATTTTTGTTGACGGTATTTTTACTAAGATTACAGAGCTAATGCTTGACGCAGCTAATATTACATTTGGTACTCGTCCAAGTAAATCTGTTATAAACGAAAAGTCAAATAATAAAGAATGGTTTGATAGTAATTGTGTCAAAGCTCGTAAAGTTTTTCGCAAATCACAACGCATGTACCAGAAGTACAAGTCTAATGTATTTAAACAGGAAATGTTACATGCAGAGAAAAAATATAAAAAGGTGTTAGACAGTAGTATACGTAACTATCGCAAAAAATTACAGAAACGGTTTAAAACATGAAAGATACTGATCCAAAGCAATATTGGAAATTATTAAATAAATCTAGTAGACCAAGTAAATGTAGTATATCTATTAAGGATTTTTACGATTATTTCAAAACTGCTAATACTGATAATGTAGATAATGATGTAGATATTAATGTAGATAGTGATGTATATAATAATGCTAATAATACTGGTATAAATATGTTAAATGATGTTATTACTAATGATGAAATAATTATGTGTGTAAGAAAGCTGAAAAACAATAAATCGGCTGGAGATGATAGAATTTTAAATGAATATATTGTGTCTTCTATAGATCTTATGTTGCCATTATATAACAGACTGTTTAATTTAGTTTATAATACAGGTATCATACCTGAAGCATGGTTAATCGGTAATATAGTGCCTATTTTTAAGAATAAAGGTAGTGTTAACGATATTCATAATTACAGACCGATTACCTTACTTAGCTGTTTAGGTAAACTTTTTACTACTATTATAAGTACAAGGTTATATATATGAAATTCTCTGTGAAAGTCAGACTGGTTTCCGGCACAACTATTCAACATTAGATAATATTTTTGTTTTATTTCATTTATTTGAAATTTTACGTTTTAGTAAAAGGAAATTATTTTGTGCATTTATAGACTTCTCCTCGGCTTTTGATAAAGTCTGGAGAAACGGGGTCTTCCCGATTCTCCCACTTTTAATTACCAGTAAATATAAACTTAAATGTTATTTTAGTAATTATAGTCTATTTCCTTATCCTTCGTTTCATTCACCTGGATTTTTACACTGTTAAAATTATATGTTCTTTGAATGTAAAAAATATTAAAAATAATAAAAATAAAATAAAATTTAAAAATTACCTGTTATTATTATTATTATTATTGTTATTGCACTAGTTTATGAATTATGATAATAATTGGAGCCAGCCAAATAACACTGATCTGCCGTAATTTAAAAAAGTTAGTTAATTTTATCATGTTAAAATCATTTGTTTTTTATATGTAAAAATATTTTTAAAAAATAAAATAAAAAAAATTTAAAAAATGTTTGTTATTATTATCATAGCACTAATTTATGAATTATGATAATAATTGGAGCCATCCAAATAACACTGATCAGTCGTAATTTTAAAAAATTAAATGTAAAAAAAATGTATAAAAAAAATAAACAAGAGAAAAGTGTCAATGTAACACATATTGTCCCCGCTTTATTTATGATAGATTGATTGAACGCGATTTACTCTCCCGAGGGTCAGTGGTTTACTCCAGGTTCCTCTGCCTTTCATGAGCAGATCACCTTGGTCTTGATCTTGATCTTGATGTTACAATTTGGTATGCGACACATCATCTTTCCATACTATATGTATCTTGTATATATCCCTTCGATACCTCTTTTGATACAAAAGTTAAGGAGCAGAATTGGATAAAAATCATTCTTCAAAGTTTTTATAGTTCTTATATTACTTGTATTTAGAATTTTAATTGTAATGCACAAGCTAAAATAGACATTTACAATGTGACTAGTGTTTAACGTCTACCAGGGAAAGACTTTGAGTGTTACATTTCTCTTTTGGTATTTGGACCGTTACCAGGGAAAAGTGAAGATGGATGCCATTTTCTTGGAGTTTTAAATTGCTTCCAGAAATGCTGTGAAGAATATTTTTCATGGAGTCTTCCTTTCACTATACACAATGTCCTAAAGTTTTTGAATTTATAGTGCTTCATTTTAACATTTATTTTGATCTGACGTATTTAATATTGTGATATTATGTTTTGTTGCTTAAAATTATCATTATTATATGTTATATTTGTTTTAAGAAACTTGATAAATATAAACATTAAAATTATATTTAAGTTAATAAATTTCTGATAAAAATAACCAGGTATTAGTCTTCTTTAAAACAGACTATATTTTCAATCCTATTGTTCTAATTGTGTATATAAGGGATTATAATTCTATAGGTAATTAAAAGTGGGAGAATCGGGAATGAACCGGAGAAACGGGTTATGGCAAAAACTTTTAAAGAATAATATAAATGGTAAATGTTACCAATTTATTGTTAATATGTATAATGGTTCAAACTCTAAAATCTTTGTAAATAATACTTTTTCCGACTACTTTGAATGTAACATTGGGGTAAGACAAGGGGAAAACATGTCACCATTTTTATTTGCCTTATATATGAATGACCTCGAATATTTTTTAAATACAAACAATGTTGATGGATTATTAACTGTTGCAGATGAATTTGAAAAGGAAATTGGTGTATATGTAAAGTTTTTTTAATGCTCTATGCAGATGATACAGTACTGTTAGCAGAAACCACAGAAGACTTACAAAGACAACTTAAATATTTTTTCAGATTATTGTAAACTTTGGAAACTGAATGTTAATGCATTAAAAACTAAAATTGTTATTTTTTTCAAGAGGCAGGGATTTACAAAATATACATTTTTATATTGATGAAACTGAACTTGAGATTGTTAAAGACTTTAAATATCTAGGAGTAGTATTCAGCAGAAGTGGTTCTTTTCTAAATACCAAAAAACATCTTATCAATAAAGCAACTGCAGCAATGTATAATGTTATTAAAAGGTCAAGGTTATATAATTTGTCTATTGAATGTCAATTAGATTTGTTTGATAAGATGGTTATGCCAATTTTATTATACGGGTGTGAAATATGGGGTTTCAGCAATTGTGATATTTTAGAAAGAGTTCACCTTAAATTTTGTAAATTAATTTTAAATGTTAAAAATTCAACACCAAACTTTATTGTGTATGGCGAACTAGCAAGGTATCCCATCAGTGTTTATATAAAAACAAGAATTATAGGTTTTTGGGCAAATATTATTACTGGTAAACAAACAAAATACTCATTTTTGATTTATAATATGCTATATAACAAATTTTTAAAATGTATCAATTTTGAATGGTTTATGAAAGTTAAGACAATTTTAGATGAATGTGGTATGAGTAATATTTTACATTGTCAAAACTTTAATAAAAAGTGGGTAGTTAAATTGAAGTTATGTGATCAATTCCAACAGAAATGGAGTAGTGATTGTAATAATTCTTCTAAAGGCATATCTTATAGATTATTTAGTAACGATTTTCAACTTCAATATTATCTAAGATCAAATCTTTGTAAGAAAAATAAAATTATTTTAAGTAAATTTAGGACAAACAACCATAGATTACCAATTGAAACTGGACGTTGGCAAAATATAGATAGGAATGAAAGAATTTGTAATTTATGTCGGGATGAAATTGGGGATGAATATCATTATATATTAAAATGTACTTCTTTAACTAGTGATCGAAATAAATATATTCCCTTTGTATTCTCTAAAAATCCAAATATTGTGAAATTTTATGGCTTATTTTCTTCAAAAAAGATGTCTGTTTTAAACAATTTATGTAAATTTATTAGTATTATCAATGAGAGAGTCAGTCCTCCTGGTTAAATTATACGTTTGATTATGTATAACTCACGTATGCTTATGTAATTGTGTATATTATAATGTAGTATATGTTCTCTATATTGTAAATGTACAATTTATGAGAAATAAAGAACTTGAACTTGAACTTGGTTCGCCTAATCTGCCGTTAGCTATAATTAACCCGGTATTATAACACATTTGTAATAACCTCCTACCAAATACATTGACAATTTTATCCTGTGATTGTCTTAATGAGACAATGGGGGTATCATCAGGCCAAACACTACCTATATACCTATCTAGATTATCATTATTCAATACATCACTCTCTTCACCTGTACGGCTATTAAAATCTCCACAAGCCAAGACTATACCCTTAGATCTATAATTAATTATGATTTCTTCAAGCTTAGCATGGAAATCTATGTCACAAATATTATAAAAAAACTGATCTATCATGAGGAATATACGAAAAACGGTTTAGTCTCACATAGCATACATTTTAAAAAATCATAGTCTCACTTAGCATACATTTTAAAATTGCCAACTTTTACCTGAGACATGTACACCTGGCTATAGTCTATTTCCTAAATATGCATATAATAGTCAAGTGTTAGTTTTTAATAAAAGTAACAAAACATAGCAATTAAAGAATATAAATAAGAAAATAATCATTTAATTAATGATAAATAAATAAATAAATAAAATATACATTCATTCATTCATTCATTCATTCAAGGTAAATACATTAAAAACCAGGAAAAGAATAAAAAAAAATGCAAAATGAATAAATAAATAATTAAATCGACCACATATTCAGTGACGAAAACATCTTTTGAATTGGTGGTGTGATTCAAACTTGGATATATTACTTGATATAATTTCAATAGGCTTGAAATTTCACTTGTTTCATAAGAAGCTGAATATATTTTTTCTTTTTTTTTTTCATTATTTAAAAAAAAATATTCTCAGCTTTTTCAATAAAGAAATTCATTCATTTATTCATTCATTCATTCATTCATTCAAAACCAGTAAAAATAAATAAATAAATAAGAAATATAAATAATTTGATCAGTTAATTAAAAAAACTAGTAAAAAAATACAAATTGGTAAATAAACAAAATAAATAAATTAAATAAATAAATGAATAAATAAATAAATAAATAAATAAATAAATAAATAAATAAAAGCAAGTAAAGGAATAAAAAAAATAAAAATAAATAAATTGATTAATGCATTTGTTTTATGAACAGAAATATGCTCAAGTTTTACTAAAACAAAATTTTAATAAACTACACCAGGATTTCTAGCAATTTCTCAGAGAAAGGTAATAGCAATAACAATATCCAATTATGTTCTTTATTTAAAAACACCTTTTAGTTTTGTTTTTCTGCCATTAAAATTTCTTTCAATTCAATTCAATTCAATCTTTATTGCATTAAGCATACATATTTCAGTCTTTAAGTCTTATGTAGTGAGATTTTTATGGACTTTGTGAAAATTTGGTATTACTGTCTGTTTAAAGTATTCCATTGATAACTGAAGTTAAATCTTTTTAATTAATAACCCTCTAATTAAAGTGAAAATTCTGGGGTTTTTTCACAATTAATAAAGTTTTTGTCTAATTAGTGATTGTTGATTTTTACATGTCTTTAATATTTCATTGTTATTGGCTAACATTTCAACAGTTTTCAGTTTTCAGATTAAAAAAAAATAGAATTGAACACATTTAATTCTTGTTAAATTGGTTGTTTGGTGCTTCTATAATTTGCATTTACTTAATCTTAAATTGAAACAGACTTTAGTTTACCTGTAATTAATTTCTATTGTTCTCTCTGTGGTCCACAACTGTGTTCCAGTCTCACTTAGCATACATAAAAATCCTACCTTTTTACCTTGAAATTCCAAATGTATGCCAAGTGAGACTACAGGCGAAAAACATATGTAAATATCATCGGGTGTATGAAAAAAAGATTTCAAAAGCTTAACTACAATAATACCATATTCGTATTCCTTTTCAACACAGATACCATTAACAATATGATTTTTACAATAAACAACTAACCCTCCTTCAGCTCTTATTCCGATATTATTAACACGATTTACACATGATACTAGCTTATAACCCTCTATTTCAGGTTTTTTATCTTTTAACCACGTTTCACACAAAAAGAGAATATCTGCATGACTGACTAGATTAATAAAATCATTATCATCAATACACGATTCTAAACCATTAATGTTCCATGAAATACACTTTAATTTGGACAATTGTTCTCTGCAGAACCCCTATGCAGGCCTGTACTCTTTTCCATCGACGAATATTTTGTCTTTGACGAAATATGCTTTGACACCTCGACTTCGTAGTTGCTTAAATAAAGGTAATTTTTGTTTGCGTTGTTCCTGGACGTCTACCGGAAGTTGTTCAGAGAGACCATATGCACTACCTTTAAGCGACCCGGCACTCTTACGGACTCGTTCACGGTCTCTAAAATTTAGAAGTTTAACTAGCAATGGACGCGATTTTCCACTTCTTCTTCCAAGTCTGTGTGCATCTGTAACCGTTATTGTTTCCGGATTTTCCAATTTCAGTTTGTTTTGGCAAAATTCATGAACAACATCAGTGCAATTTTCACCTTCTTTTTCGTCAACGTTGTAGAAAATTAGATTGTTGGACATAGACTTCATTTGTAAATCTAAAAGACTTTCCTTGAGTTTAGTAGTTTCCGTTTTAATACTGTTAATTGCAGTTCCACAATTGTCATCAATTTTTTTAATTTCAGACGCGTTATTTTTCAAAGTTTTTGGAATGTTTTTTAATTCTGATTTGAACTCATCAAATTTAAGTTTTTGCGAGTCGTATACATCACTCATAAGTTGTGCACTTTGTTCCACTTGCTGCAATCTATGGTCCATCGATTTAGAACACTCGTCTAGATGAACAACTTTCGCATTTATTTGAGTTACTACTCTATCTATCTCGTCTATTTTATCGAGTTTCTTCAATTTCGATTCAATATTGTCCATTCTTCTAAAGAGATCATCAACCCACGCCGGCTTGTTCTGCATAACGTTTGTGATGAGGGATACTTGATGCATTGAGGGTGGGTAGATGCCAGTAACTGGACTTGAACAGTATTGTTGTGTATTGGCCATTTGTTGTTGTTGTTGTTGCTGAGGATGTTGTGAATATGGAGTATTAGAATTATAAACAAACTGTTTGGCTCATATTTGTTTGATTTGTATACATATTGTCGTTTACACCTTTTGGTACCTGACTGTTTATACCAGTGTTCATACCTGCGTGACCGCACGAGATATCACCTGTGCTATTCGAATCACTTACTAAACTGTTTTTATCCTTTTTCTTACTTTTTTTACTTCTTTTACCAGGCTTCTTATTGACAGAAACATCCAGCATACATGTATTGACCCTTTTAACACTTTTTTGGGACATTGTCTCATATTAAACTGTCCATAAATAACATTGTACCCTCACGGGTTCGATAGAACACCTGTTCCACGCCATGTTGTCACGTCACCCAACATAGAAAACTTACATACCACGTAAGATTACATGGCTTTATTTTTTCTTTTCTCAGATGTCACGTAGACACCTTTATTTGATCAGTGACTTAAGCTTAATTGCTTGATTACCTAATTGAAAGTGGATGTACTTGTCGGTTCTTGAGATTACCAAGCGCATTGGGTCACCGTGCCTCCCACACCCGACAATAGAACGATGGTCACTCAGTGTTACCATGGCGTTCATTGGTCATATTTTGGACGGTGTGCAGTCGGAAAGTCCCACCCACCGTCCAAACGCTAATCCCGTATAAAATTCAATGTTCGCGGCAAAGAGGGTATCTTGTGCCGGAACATCGGAAAATAAAAAGAAAGAACCGACAAGTACTTCTTCTATTTAACTATTAGGTGAGTCACGTTTACCATTATTTTATTTAAGATTTTAGAATTTAACAAAGTTAAGAAAAGTAATAAAAATATTATTTTATTTTTGGAATTTCTTATAAATCAGTTTCTACATTATTTCATTTTAACTTATTTTGCCTTAATACTTTTTGTAATTATTTTTACCTTTATTTCATCTTGCGATGACGTCTGGATTGGCACTAAGTCTATTTTTATTTAATTTGAATTTGAAATTCAGTCGAAATGAAAAACAAGAATATTATAGAAAATTTAAATGGAGAAATAATTTAAATTATCAATTATTTATGTTAATCAGTTTTAATCTGAACAAATAGATTTGAAATTTAGTTTTCAAATATTATCGTGTTTAAATGTTGAATTTTTATAAAATTTAAATGTGGATTTTTCACCCACATGAATTCTCAACACAAAATTGACTGGGTTGATTTTAATTTATTAAGTTTGCTTTTGAAACAACTTTTGAAAAAACTCAAGGTCCGCCATTTTTGGACGCTGGCGTGTATGTCATTTTTAGTTTGGCAAAAGTCTTTGACTTATTAGTAACTAGCCGGATTTAATTTTATTTAACGTTTAAAAAGAGCGCATTTTTGAAATTGTATTATAATGAACCTGAATCGCACTTCAACTATCTGACGTGAACTAATTCGATATAGTAAAACGCTTCGCTACCTTTGGTATCCACGTAGCGGGATAAAATGTACGAAAACACCTGGTTTTTCTGACTAGATTAAGCATGTCTGGTGTGGCTTCTAGTGTGAGTCGCCATTTACTAACATGTGCATGTTTTTCACTTAGTCATTAAGTTAACCTCAAAAGGTGGTTGTAATATTCTTCACCGTACTTCCGGTTGAGTTCGTTTCCGGTTGTATCGGTTAGAATATGTCGTTAGTTCCGGTGCCGAGCGCTTGAACTATCTTATATTATTAAAGCGTTTTTCCCAATTTGCTGTTAGGTCATTTTCGGTGAGTGACTTCCGATTAGGGCTACACCCATGTCATAGCTCGGTTAGATGAAGTGCACTTCCGGTTTCAAACATTTGGTTTTAGATAATGGTTAATTTAGTTGGTTAATTCCTATGTTAAACTTAAAAAGTAAACCGATATTTTTATTTTATTTTCAAGTTCGGCTAATTAAACTTAATTTGTAAATTATATTACTTCCGGTTTAATGTTTACATCCGGTTTTAAGTAATGATTTATGTCATAGGACATTATTGTACATCGACTTGGAACAAATACTGAGTAAGGCCTTCTTTCCTTTTCTAGGTTTTAGCATTCGTTATACATTGGTTTTAAATGAAATAAATTACAAGATATTGTACTGCAATGGAACCAAAGAAATTGGCGCCTTGATACATGAGTCCATTGTGGTATACTATTTTGTAAAGCCTTCATATACTTCAAGGTGTCATACACTGTCTCCATAAAGTACCGTGGCACTTCGAAGTATGGCCCACTATATATGTTATTGTGCGTGATGACTCTGGAAAGTAAAATGTTACAATGCACAGAGATTGGCGTTATGTCTTTGTTCCATGTGTGATCTTTTCAATCGTGATTGTGTATTTGTATTATCTTGTGCCGGAACATGGGAAAATAAAAAAAGAAAGAACCGACAAGTACTTCTTCTATTTAATTATTAGGTCTACCAGCTAATTCCCCGAGAAAAGAAAAAGAAACATAAAAATTGTTACTAAAAAGAAATAGACAAAAAAAAAAAAAAAAAAACAAAAAAAAAAAAAAAAAAAAAACAAAAAACAAAAAAAACAAAAAAAAAAAAAAAACAAAAACGCAGCGATAATAACCATAACAAAAGTCTCCAATATGTCTTTGTATCATGTAAGTTTTTGATAGTTACTCGGTATTCTTCCTAAGTCAAAGTAATTTTTTTCCGAAATATGTCAGTGCTTTTTGTAATTATTCTAACACAAAACATGCACATACGTGTGTGTGTGTGAGAGAGAGAGAAAGAGAGAGGGAGAGTGTGTGTGTGTGTGTGTGTTTTAAGTAAAGGATATAAGCCGAAAAACTGTCCAGTATGTAAAATATTGGACTTGTAGAGGCGTGACGCGAAGGCTAGTCCAATATTTTACATACTGGGCAGTTTGAGGTTTATATCTTACCTAAAATATTGCAAAATCAAACATAAAAAGGAAAAAGTAAAAATCAAGTAAATCGGGGAAAATTTAGAAATACATCAATCCGTGACTCTTTAAAGGGAGTGGTGTAGACCACTGTCAGTGCCCATGTACAGTACGGACGCCTGGAACTCTGTACGTCTGCGTATTGCTTCCTATTTCAGTTTTTTGTACTCGAATGTCTACAGGACCCGATAATTTTAGTTTATAGATAGGTAAGAGTTTGCCAGCTATGACACAGTTTGACAGGTTTTATAAATGTTACTTACAGGCGACATACCACTCTTATATGGCGCACAAAAAAACAAGGACACAGTTATCAGAACTTATCTCTCTTTAGACACAAAAACTGCTGTCCTTTGGCAAAAATATTTTCGGACACTGAGACCAAAACATCAGTAAAAATTATATTTCAAATGGTACTATGAAATATCTTTTTGCAGTTTGAAATACACATTACACAAAAAAATTAAAATAATACTTAAATAAATCACTAAAAATAAGATTTTGCCCAATTTCTTAATATTTAAGTCGAGATTTCCGATACAGAATGCATTGTAACTGATAAAATGGTATTTTTCTTCGAAAGTGTTTGGTAATCACATGGAAGTACATGTAAGTATATGCACCCCCTTTAAGTATTTACTATGCATTTACATATTTTAAGAAGTTGGTAGTACATGTACTTTCTGATTGTTTCAGTTGTTTTATCACTCATAATTCACTTCAACTAAAATTTAACCTTTTAACAATTGTTTCATTTATTTAAAATCTATATTATGGATAAAATTATTTGACAAATATAAATTCTTAATAAATATACATGTAGTACTATGCTGTTTTTCAAAGGGTGTGTAACGAGTCTCCATACTGTCTCTTACTATGAACAGTCTATTTCAATCGCTTGTGGTTGTAAGTGTCCTCTGTATCGGCCAAAGGTGGCCCACTCTTTTTCGAACTATACAGTTGTGTCTTTAGATTTAATTGTACTGAGAAACGGGACTTCGGTTTTAACAGCTCTAGTTTTACAATCATTCCTTACTAAGATTTTCTAACTTAAATCTAACAAAATTTGGACAACTTTTACAATGCTACAAATAAAAAAAGTGGCATAAAGATGTAATAAGCTTTAAAGGATCTTCAAAATGACACCTCAATATTTTTGATATTTTGAAAAGTAACAAAATAATTCGGATTTCAAATTTGTCATATTTAAGTGTCGGAAAACCTTAGTTAAGCAATAATGTCTTGTATGTTTTTTTTGTTGGGTCTATTGAGAAATAATTTGAATGGAGACTGTGTGCACTTTTTATGCAAAAAATGCACACAGTATCTATTCAAGTTATTTCTCAATGGACCGAAAAAATCAAAGGTAATAACACGTCAATAATTTTCATGTAAAAGAAAACACAAACGAAATAAGTAAATATCTTATGTAATATCTACGTAATTGATATTATATAATCATGAACCGTTATTTCTTATCTCAATTTAAACATTTTAAAATCAGCGGTTGTTTCTTCATCTGTATCTTGACATCAGTTCTGAAAATTAACAAAACTAATTATTATATATATACAATTATTGACTTTTGATGAGGTGGATATGGGATTATTCGGATCTGATCAAAGTAACATTCACCGAGACCTAAAGGCAACCACTAACAAGCGTCAATTATATGCGTCTTATATAGGTGCCAGTTACTTACACTCAAATAACCACAAACAGGCATCACTTAAATGTGTCTTATATGGTAGTCAGTAACTAACACTCAAATAACCATAAACAGGCATAATTTAATGCGTCTTATAGGCGACATTACCCAATAATCACATTACAACAAAAAGGCATGATTTAAATGCATGTTATACAGGAGTCAGTAACTAACACTCACATTACCACAAACAGGCATCAATTTATTGCGTCTTATAGGCGTCTGTAACTAACACTCGCATAGCCATAAACAGGCATCAATTAAATGCGTCTTATAGGCGTCAGTAACTAACACTCACATTACCACAAACAGGCATCAATTAAATGCGTCTTATCTGCGTCAGTAACTAACACTCGCGTAGCCATAAACAGGCATTAATTAAATGCGTCTTATAGGCGTCAGTAACTAACACTCACATTACCACAACAGGCATCAATTAAATGCGTATTTTAGGCGTCAGTAACTAACACTCGCATAGCCATAAACAGGCATCAATTAAATGCGTCTTATAGGCGTCAGTAACTAACACTCACATTACCACAAACAGGCATCAATTAAATGCGTCTTATCTGCGTCAGTAACTAACACTCGCGTAGCCATAAACAGGCATTAATTAAATGCGTCTTATAGGTGTCAGTAACTAACACTCACATTACCACAAACAGGCATCAATTAAATGCGTCTTTTAGGCGTCAGTAACTAACACTCGCATAGCCATAAACAGGCATCAATTAAATGCGTCTTATAGGCGTCAGTAACTTACACTCACATTACCACAAACAGGCATCAATTAAATGCGTCTTATAGGCGTCAGTAACTAACACTCGCATAGCCATAAGCAGGCATCAATTAAATGCGTCTTATAGGCGTCAGTAACTTACACTCACATTACCACAAACAGGCATCAATTAAATGCGTCTTATAGGCGTCAGTAACTAACACTCGCATATCCATAAACAGGCATCAATTAAATGCGTCTTATAGGCTTCAATAACTAACCTGTATACCACTCATCATCAATAGCCGCCAAACCAAGGACAGCAACATCGTTTCCAGAATTGTTGACACCTCCACCAACATCTCTGAGGGTGACTTGGGTAATATTTCCACGGACAACTACTCCATTTACTTACACATACACATCCGTGTCCACCAAAGGTTCCTGTGAAGAAAACAAACATTAAAATTACAGAAGAACCTCGTTGTAATGTCCTCTTTATCTATACCGCCTCACTTATTGCAACAGTATTTTCAGTAGGACGAAGCCAGAAGAAACTCTGTTGGAGATCCGTAGCAAATCTGATGTGCAAATCGATCGTCCAACTTGGGTATAGGGACGAAAGACTAATCGATCCATCTAGTAGCTGGTTCCCTCTGAAGTGACCCTCGGGATAGCTGGCGCTCTTTCGAGAACCCAAAGTTTGTAAATCCCCCTGCCGTAAGTCGGTGAATTTCTCCATCTTCCCATAACTGACCGCCACGATGTAAGTGTAAGAATCTTCTTTTGGAAATGAAACATCCTTATTACATTCTTCTTCACTCATTCGTTTGTAATTTTAAAAAAGATAATAATAATAATAATAATAATAATAATAATAATAATATAATAATAATATTATTATTATTAAATGCGCATATTTATGGACAGCTGGTTGTGGAATAAATGGGGATGCAGCACTATAACCACAGAACAACAGTTCCGGTATCACTTATTACAGACATTCAAAATTAGCAAAAAATACTATTTTAAAAACTCCCGACTTTTGACAAATTCTAGTTTCAAAAACAGCCGTATTAATGAAACACTTTCTTTTTACATACAGCGGATACAAGGCTAGGGATTCCACGTTTTTTTTAATTTGTAAAAGCTGGCCTGGATGCTATTAAATTAAACGGCTCTTATTTCAGTCATTGCACAATCTAAAACTATAACAAACCTTAACCCCAACAGCAGGAACGCCAACTCGTCTTTTCCCAAGAATTTTGTGTTCGGTTTTAGAATCGCAATTGTTTTATCCTTCCGCTGTTTTGAAATTGGGATTACTTTTTGTCAAGTGTCTGATGACCGAAAAGTCACACGCCTTTATACTCAAGATTAATCATTAGACATAGTTTTGCAAAGAGTTTATGGTACGTAATTGCTACCAATGAGAAGCTTAACTTGCTTAAGTTTTATAAAAGTGTTAAATTTATTATATTTTTTTACATTTCATTATTTTAAATCCGTCTTTTAATTACTTTTTTTTGTAAAAATACTGCATTCGAAATACCACATGGAAATCTGAGTTGAAGCTGGTTCTCTTACATCAAAGTATTTTCAAACAGTTGACTTTTTAATTTTTTTTAGATATTACGTGTGTAGAAAAAATAACATAATAATGTCGTCATATTATAACACCATGTTACCTTTACATATTTACATCCTGACAAATTGTAAACATTTACTAGGTAAACACGAGCTGTAACTGCCACATGTATACGTGAAAGCGATAAACGGACACAAAAACGAGTTATAGTACTCCTGTTTACACGTGATTGGTTGATTGAACAGGACTTAAGAATATTTTACGCCACCAGCTATAGGTGAAGTGTTAGAAATTTTTGCCTTTGCAGTGTGCTCGGCCGGGCTATGTGCAAGGAAGTTATTCCACGTGCCACGCACGTCGTGACACGGTACATCGTTTTTAATTCTCTTCCGAAGGACCCCGTAACTTTCATTTCTAAATGTCCAGTATTTCGCGAAAGAACAGTCACTATTTATTTGCAACTCTCTACATGCATTCTGCCCCGTATAAAATAAACGTGTATGGAAACTGCCAACATTGAACAGGTCCCGAGAAAAATGAAGCAGCGTGTAAACACCCGACTTGGAACAGTACCGGATATAAAATACGAGTTTGGAAACCCCAAACTATTCACAGGCACCGGATATTATAAACGAGCGTTGACACTTTCGACTTGCGACAGAGACCGGATATGATAAACGAGTGTTGAAATTTTCCCGTTGGAGCAGAGACCGGATATTATAAACAAGTGTGAAAACTTCCGACTTGCGACAGAGACCGCATATGATAAACGAATGTTGAAACTTTCAACTTACAACAGAGACCGGATACTATAAACAAGTGTGAAAACTTCCGACTTGCGACAGAGACCGGATATGATACACGAGTGTTGAAACTTTCGACTTACAACAGAGACCGGATATTATAAACAAGTGTGTAATCGTCCGACTTGGAAATAGTTAATAAACTAATGTTGGAACACCTGACTTTGCACTTTGTCCATATATATATATATATATATATATATATATATATGGCATTCCGGATGAATAACAATCACTTGTACACACTAAATTGATGACGTCCTAACCATTTTACGCCGCGGAGAATGTCAACAAAATTCGATGACGTAAACTGCATTTGATATACACCAGATTTTTCAGAAATCTGTGGTATATCGTGTGAGACCAAATGGTCACGAGTTACCATTTAAGTCAATCATAAAAGATGGAATTGATTAATTATATAATATACTAGGAACAGGAACTGGCGTGGATAGTCCCGATTTGGCACAGGTCCCGGGTATCATAAACAAGTTAGGAAATTACCGACCTTGAACAGTCCTAATATAAAATAAACAGTTTGAGGACTCCTTACATCAAAATGACAAGGTTAAAGCCAAGTGGTACAAATGGACGCTGACGAAGCCACACCGTGTACAAATCTATGCGCTCTGATGGTACTATTCTAAGTACTCACTCAAGTAACTGTAATAATTTTTATAAATAACTTACAGGGAATAAAATACATAACATTTATCAATTCAAAATTAAATGAAAATATACAATAACAGTATCATAAATACGGTACACGGATGAATTCGACAGGCACATGTACTAATGATTCACTAAAGATTTGCCTTTGATGTCTTCAATTGATAAAGACGTTCCCACACAGAATTTGACGGTGATATCTTTTTAAATATTGTTTCGATTTTCAAAATTCTTTCAGATTTTGAAAATAAGAATTTTCGTATTTTTTCATACACTTTGACTTTAAAAATTAATATATCTGCAAAGTCATGAAAATCTATACTGAAATAAAGGGTGTTATTTGAATGACGCATGGGATTTCTGAGTGACGTATTTTTGAGCTCGATGGTTTTCAGTCACTTTCTCTAGCCAAGTAAAATGTTTTGAATTATAATGATTTTTTTCTATTCCAGTCAAGATTTTGTCTCAACAGTTCTATATTTGTTCATGTTTCAAATGTAGCCATTGACAATCTTTCCCTGTCTCTGACTCGTCCGTTTTTTTTTATTTTTGAAGTATCATCATTGACTCTCATTTCGGATGATAAAGCCTTGTTCTATTCGGAGTAATGGTGTTTTTAATACCATTATTTCTGTAACAATTATTTTTATACAAAAGCATAAAAACAACATTCCTAGTTTACAACACGATCACGTAAAAGTTTGCAAGTTTGCCGATTCTTTGTAATATCGTAAAAATCATGACGTTATTGTTAATTTTGGTCATATTTTTGCATTATATTACGTCTTTAAAGTTTTATACCAAAAAAACAAACAAGGGGATATATGTTGTTTTTTTTCAGAAAATTTAAAATGTGAACTACATTATGTTAGTTTTTTTAAGACTTGTAGGACTAACTGTTATTTTTCTACACTTTTCTCAATTGTCCAGAGCCCGAAAAAAAAATGCGATTTCATATTTAGCCTACGTTAAAATTCCAAGATTTGTTACTTTTTTACGCTTTCTAGCTAAAAATAGTAAAAAGGGGACCCCAATATTTTTTACATTTTCGGATGCGCCTCAAAAACATTTACCAGCATGAAAAAAACAGAAACTTGTAGGATAGTGCCCATTTGCACCACTTGGCATTAACAAAACTTTATCCCCACTAGTGCAAAGCATACCATAAAACACACTCGCACTTCTCACCATAAACGATCATGTTTTGAAATTAATCTTTAGCGATTAACAAACTTGCTCTGATTGCGAATAGCTGAAAAAGTGCTGATGCAAAGTTAAAACAACATTGTGAGAGTAAAAGTTCCACTTTACAAGATTTGAGAGTATTGAAAAATTATTAAAATCACTCGTGAAAAACTATGAAAAATCACCCGTGAATATTGAATATACGTACCGGATACGACGGAGGTTTGTAAGCACAAAATGCCAACTAAAACCAGAATAAATATCGCCTTAGAATTCATGTTGTATCTTTGACACCGGCTGGGTTAATGATCGATGTGAAGAGAAAACTAGGGCTATTTATACCACAGCTGTTTTTTGGCTTGATAAATTATAGACAAAAGATGCATTGTGCATTAACCTTTTTTCAAACATTTAAAAGGGTTCAATGAGCACAAGGAAATCCAGCTGACATTTGTCATTTTTGTTCTTTGTATTAAATGTTGAAACTAGACCTTTTCTTGTTTACTTTACATTTGTTATGATTGATGTACAAGAAAAATATTTTACATAACCAGATTTCCTAGAAAACGTCAATATTTTTTTAGTTGATTTGACAAAACCGCCATGATAAAGCCAAAATATGGGCGTAGATAGATAATTATGTCACGTGATAATTGAGAAACGGACCGGACCTGCTATAATTATCCGGAAAAGGTGAAAAAAATATGATAATTCTATGACATATATAGTTAACTTTTAATATCTTCATACTTTTAATAACCATAATTTGATGACCTTGTATAATATATCAGTGACTTTGAGTTGTTTTGACAAGTGTAAAACTTTCAAAATAAAATCAAACTTATCAATAATTTATACCCTACGTTTTCCTTTACCAGCATTAATTTAAATTAAAATTATATTTAAATTGACAATAAAAAATTAAATTCTCTATTTTATATACTAAATACAGTAACACTTGTCTATAAAGCTCACCCAACGGGTACCAACAAAGTGAAATTAAGGGACAGGAGGCCATTACACGCAGGTCCAAATCACATGAACAAAGGGTCATTGAGATAAATATTAACTGGCCTTTAAAAACAGTTGGTCCTGATATAGAGTTAAGGCAGGGACAGGAGGCCCTTACACGCAGGTTCTAATTACATGAACAAAAGGCCATTGCCGGGATAAATATCTACTGGCCTTTAAAAACAGGTGGTCCTGATAGAGTTAAGGCAGGGACAGGAGGCCCTTACACACAGGTTCTAATTACATGAACAAAAGGCCATTGCCGGGATAAATATCTACTGGCCTTTAAAAACAGGTGGTCCTGATATAGAGTTAAGGCAGGGACAGGAGGCCATTACACGTAGGTCCAAATCACATGAACAAAGGGCCATTGAGATAAATATTAACTGGCCTTTAAAAACAGTTGGTCCTGATATAGAGTTAAGGCAGGGACAGGAGGCCCTTACACGCAGGTTCTAATTACATGAACAAAAGGCCATTGCCGGGATAAATATCTACTGGCCTTTAAAAACAGGTGGTCCTGATAGAGTTAAGGGAGGGACAGGAGGCCCTTACACGCAGGTTCTAATTACATGAACAAAAGGCCATTGCCGGGATAAATATCTACTGACCTTTAAAAACAGGTGGTCCTGATAGAGTTAAGGCAGGGACAGGAGGCTCTTACACGCAGGTTCTAATTACATGAACAAAAGACCATTGCCGGGATAAATATCTACTGGCCTTTAAAAACAGGTGGTCCTGATAAAGAGTTAAGGCAGGGACAGGAGGCCATTACACGCAGATCCAAATCACATGAACAAAAGGCCATTGGCATAAATATTAACTGGCCTTTAAAAACAAGTAGTCCTGATATAGAGTTAAGGCAGGGACAGGAGGCCCTTACATGCAGGTCCAAATCTCATGAACAAAAGGCCATTGAGATAAATATTAACTGGCCTTTAAAAACAGGTGGTCCTGATATAGAGTTAAGGCAGCGACGGGAGGCCATTACACGCAGGTTCAAATCTCATGAACAAAAGGCCATTGAGATAAATATTAACTGACCTTTAAAAAACAGGTGGTCCTAATATAGAGTTAAGGCAGGGACAGGAGGTCCTTACACGCAGGTTCTAATTACATGAACAAAAGGTCATTGAGATAAATATTAACTGGCCTTTAAAAACAAGTGGTCCTGATATAGAGTTAAGGCAGGGACAGGAGGCCATTACATGCAGGTCCAAATCTCATGAACAAAAGGCCATTGAGATAAATATTAACTGGCCTTTAAAAATAGGTGGTTCTGATATAGAGTTAAGGTAGGGACAGGAGGCCATTACACGCAGGTTCAAATCTCATGAACAAAAGGCCATTGAGATAAATATTAACTGGCCTTTAAAAAATAGGTGGTCCTGATATAGAGTTAAGGCAGGGACAGGAGGTCCTTACACGCAGGTTCTAATTACATGAACAAAAGGCCATTCAGATAAATATTAACTGGCCTTTAAAAACAGGTGGTCCTGATATAGAGTTAAGGCAGGGACAGGAGGCCATTACACGCAGGTCCAAATCACATGAACAAAGGGCCATTGAGATAAATATTAACTGGTCTTTAAAAAACAGGTGATCCTGATACAGAGTTAAGGCAGGGACAGGAGGCCATTACACGCAGGTCCAAATCACATGAACAAAAGGCCATTGAGATAAATATTAACTGGTCTTTAAAAAACAAGTGGTCCTAATACAGAGTTAAGGTAGGGACAGGAGGCCCTTAAACGCAGGTTCTAATTACATGAACAAAAGGTCATTGCCGGGATAAATATCTACTGGCCTTTAAAAACAGGTGGTCCTGATATAGAGTTAAGGCAGGGACAGGAGGCCCTTACATGCAGATCCAAATCACATGAACAAAAGGCCATTGAGATAAATATTAACTGGCCTTTAAAAATAGGTGGTTCTGATATAGAGTTAAGGTAGGGACAGGAGGCCATTACACGCAGGTTCAAATCTCATGAACAAAAGGCCATTGAGATAAATATTAACTGGCCTTTAAAAAATAGGTGGTCCTGATATAGAGTTAAGGCAGGGACAGGAGGTCCTTACACGCAGGTTCTAATTACATGAACAAAAGGTCATTGCCGGGATAAATATCTACTGGCCTTTAAAAACAGGTGGTCCTGATATAGAGTTAAGGCAGGGACAGGAGGCCATTACACGCAGGTCCAAATCACATGGACAAAGGGCCATTGAGATAAATATTAACTGGCCTTTAAAAAAAGGTGGTCCTGATATAGAGTTAAGGCAGGGACAGGAGGCCCTTGCATGCAGATCCAAATCACATGAACAAAAGGCCATTGAGATAAATATTAACTGGTCTTTAAAAAACAGGTGGTCCTGATACAGAGTTAAGGCAGGGACAGGAGGCCATTACACGCAGATCCAAATCACATGAACAAAAGGCCATTGGGATAAATATTAACTGGTCTTTAAAAACAGGTGGTCCTGATATAGAGTTAAGGCAGGGACAGGAGGCCCTTACAGGCAGGTCCAAATCACATGAACAAAAGGCCATTGAGATAAATATTAACTGGTCTTTAAAAAACAGGTGGTCCTGATACAGAGTTAAGGCAGGGACAGGAGGCCATTACACGCAGATCCAAATCACATGAACAAAAGGCCATTGAGATAAATATTAACTGGTCTTTAAAAACAGGTGGTCCTGATATAGAGTTAAGGCAGGGACAGGAAGCCATTACACGCAGGTCCAAATCACATGAACAAAAGGCCATTGAGATAAATATTAACTGGCCTTTAAAAATAGGTGGTCCTGATATAGAATTAAGGGAGGTTTGGACATACCGATTTCGTTTAAATAATCAATAGCCGATTTGCAAATTGATTAAAAATCGATAAATAAATGTACTTAAATAGATACATCGAAAGACTGTCTCCCCGAGGGAACATTATATTGCAAAGGGGAGACAATCCTTGATATGAGCACTGTTTACTTTACTTTATGATTATACTGAATAAAAAAGGCGTTCTCTTATATCCTTTATTCTGACAACGTCACGGTTTAACATACATGATAGTTTCTGTGACGGACAGTTTTAAGTTTCCGTGGAGGAGTGAACATATTACAATACAAAGTGGTTATTGCCCTGTAAGTGACAATAACAAATGTGTTATTACCACGGATTTTATTATTACGTATTTATAATAATATATAACCTTATGAATGCCTTAAATACACCAGGTTAGTGATAACTAAAGTATAAATAAAAGAATTTGTCATATTGGATTAAATATATTACATCATTTTGATCTGCCATTTTAATTTGTTTCACCATACAGTTGGATCTTTTTTTGCAGTTCAACACCATCAAATATCGAGCATCTATTATTTAGGCAGCAATGTCTTTGGAAGAATATTAATACATGAATAAAATTTGGATTTAATTCTAAATTTGACTATTTAATCCTATTCAATCGATGTATGTAAGGATACGTACGGTTATACGGGTATAACAAATACGTACATGGTAATAACATATGCCTATACAATATACCATGGCAATATAAACCGCTGTTTCAAACAATATGAGTTATTTGATACCACGTGACCAATAATAGTCTAAAAATTTTCTGTGCGTAATAACTAAAACATTCAAAATACGACACTCCTATGACTTTGCAAAACCTTCATCTGAAAGTAATTTGTTCATGATGACATCTAATCGTAAAACATGATGTAGATATCTGAACAGGTTTAAAGCTCTCGAACACCTTCCCTTTTCCGCTCATCCGTGAAAATTAATGTTTGCAGAGGTTCTTATATTCCTCCTGAGCAACCGCAATCAGCAATCATTTTATAACTTATATTTCCCTTTTCTCGTTGTTTAAGACAACTTTCACAATCATTTCATAACTACGATTTCCCTTTTCTCGTTGTTTAAATCATTTCATAACTACGATTTCCTTTTTCTCGTTGTTTAAGACAACTTTCACAATCATTTCATAACTACGATTTCCTTTTTCTCGTTGTTTAAGACAACTTTCACAATCATTTCTTAACTAAGATTTTCCGATTTAACTTAAATCTGGCAAATTTGATACTGTAATAATTTTGTTTATTTTAAGATACTCAGGAATTTAAGCTGCCATTTTGAAGATCAGTAAAGTTCTTATTACAGCTAGATTTTATTTTGTCTAAACTTCTTGTTTGTAGTAGCATATAAAGGCTGCCAAAATTTACCAGATTTAAGTTAAGGAAAATCTTAGTTAAGGAATGATTGTAATTTCTTTTTTAAGTTTTGTTAAGGTAATCTGTTGGTTAGTGGATTTTTTTATCCTGTGAAGACGTTTAAAATGTTTGATCAAAAGTTAATAAATGCTATTATCGTTATGAAATAGAAGAGGTCGTTATAAAATAGAAGAGGACTATCATCATCATCATCATTACTTTATTTCCTCTTAAAGAGATTTATAACATTAACTAACATGAGCAATAATTATACGTACAAAGTGACTACAATATCACTGTAAACTAATTAAATTATAACACATAACGTATATATACATAGTACAGTTGTGTCAATAATTCTTAATTAATAACTGACATAATAGGATGGATAGCTTGGCAAATGATCCAGTGTCCTAAGCGTTAAGACATATTAGTCTGTTGTAAAAAGCCGCTGATTTATAAATGTATCGAAACGATAGCTGCAGAAATAGCTTCCATTCATTGCCTGTTAAACACTTCAAAGGTTTTCCTAGTAATATTCTGTATTGTTCAGTGGTATCCAATCCGTTGAGTTCTATATTCAATTGTACACCAAATCTGTCCGTAACTAAAGTCCAGAATTCATCCCTAATCAATAGCAAGGATGCACATGAGCAACTGGCATGTTGAAAAACATCTATAAAGTCAAAACCACATAATTGACACAGGTTTTTTGTTTTTGATATTGGAGTAGCCCAAAGTTTAGCGATGAATTTATGGATATTGAGATCTTGGCGTGTTACAGGAATAGTCCAAATCAGAAATGGAAAATTATTTGCTGCTATATCTAAAAACATATTAAAATCCGAATCTCTTCTTGTTCTGTTAATCCAATTAATAGCTTCTGTCCGGTGAACCGAATCTCTAACTATACTTTTCCAGACGTGATGACTAGGGAAAACATTATTACCAAGAAAGTCTAAGATATAAGTGGTCAGTGAATATTTTCTAAGTAGCATCCAAATATCTGGAATAAAACCATATTGTTTCCTTGATGGATCTGCTAAATACGAATACAGTCTATAAATAAATATTTGTTTTGTTAAATTATGACAGTTCATATTACACAACTTTTCCAAGAAAATAAGTTTTCTTCTGTCAATCTCGACTGTTAACTTGTATAAACCTAACATAGATTCACATATATCTGACCTAGTCAGCACCGGGAAACCTTGAATATTTTTACACACAAAATGTTGAAATCTATTCACAACCTTTAATTCAGAATTCCGTAAAAAATTCCATAGTTCACACCCATATAACACAATCGGAATAACCACTGATTTATAAAGTTTAACCATAACTAAAGGGTTAATGTTACATCCTGAAAACCCAACTATGCCGAAAAATGATTTTCTGCCTTTGTCAATTCTATTGCGAGTACGATCAGTGGAGTTTAAAGAAGTATCTAAGTTTCACTAACAAGTTGCTTCTGAAAATTGCTTCCGAATGGGCTTGTAAAAACTGTGCAGATATTTCAACCTTTTTGTCTTTTTCAAGTCCCTTCACAAATGCGCTGTTGTAAAGAAGGCTCATTTAGTGCTCATTGTATCTGCGCCAATGACAGATTGGCGGATATTGGAGTAATCATGTTTTGTGCATACCGGAGACAACAAATTTTCCAGCAAACCGTATTTGACAAAAGTCCTGATTACCAAGTCACTACAGACTAAGGATTAATCTTTTTGGGAGGTCTCGCTGGCCGATTGGTCCAAAACACACACACACACACACACACACACACACACACCACACACCTGTACAAAATAAAAAGAGAAGGATCAAATTTGAATTTTGTTCAAATTTGACACAATTTACAATTGTAAACCAACAACGAGACGAAACGATGTTTTGCACTGTGTTAAACCTATGAATAGTTTCGCATACGCTTTCAAGAACTATTTTGGGCACAGAACTATTTAGAGATGGTGTTGAAACTTTAAAGCTTTACACGCCAATAGAGGTTTTAACGTTAACACTATAAGCGTCGTCTATATAGATAATCCTACCACTACTGAAGCTCAATTGATAGTGTAAGCTTTGTTTTTGGAGATCGTGATTTCGAACCAAGGCGGGCTTCTGAACAAGTCTTGAAAATAGACAGTGAAAAGCACTAGGCATTTGGGAATTGGTCTTTCGGAAGATACCTTAAAAAACCAATACCCCGTGTCACGACACTGGGCGCTCTGCAGAGGTAAGTTTTTTCTGCAACTTCACCTATAGCTAATGATGTCTCGATATAATAGGAATACCCTTGACTGGGACGTAAACGACCAATCAATCAATTTATAGACAATACTATAGTAATATAACTCTGCATATTTCTATGTATACCAGATATTTGAAGTGGATTGATGAAGGTTTACGTACCAGTAAAGATTCATTCACTTATATCGAGGCGGTGAGTTCAATAATGGTGGGAGAAATCGGTGTATCAGGAACAAACACCACCTATCTTCGGCAAAGCGAAATGATAAATTTTCTGCCACCAATACATGTTTCTGTTCCGAATATAATTTTAACCTTGAGGGACAATGTGATCTGAAAATGTGTGTGTGTGTGTGTGTGTGTGTGTGTGTGTGTGTGTGACTAGTGGTCGAAAAGCTGCCGAGCTGAGTTAAGAAATGGTGTTAAACTGGGACAGTCAAGAATATTCGACTTATATCGAGACGCCGCCAGCTATAGACGAAGGTGCAGAAATTTTGGCTATGCGTTGCGCAGATGGCATTATACAACAGGGATCTTTATCGTGCCAAACCTACCAAGACACGGGACCTCGTTTATTTTAAGTTCCCATCCTAAAGAACCGTGACTTTCATTTCGTGATGCCGAGTGCTGGGCGAAAGAACAGTCACTACCCACTTTTAAGTCTTAGGTCAGACCCGGCCGGGGTTCGAACCCACGATCTCCCACTTACGGAGCGAGCACTCTACCAACTAAGCTACCGCACTGATCGAAAAGCTGCCGAGATTGTAGCTGCTGTCGACATATACGACATGAGCTGTCGATTCGACAATGTAGTTAAGTAGTTAACTTAATGTTAAACTTTCGACAGGCCTGCAGCTGCAGAGTACATCACGTCATTTTCTGAGAAAAATGACACATTTTATTTGATAGTGCAATTTATAATTTATCTTGAATTGATATTTAGATGTGGAATGTTAATAAGTATTTGCAGAGAAACTGAACTCATCGATAAATACCGTTCACAATTTGTGGAAACAGGTGCATCCAGCATGGAATTTCCAGACGTCATTATCCCAAAACGTCACTTAATCACACCCCTGTCGAAAGATGAACACTAAGTTAACGAATTGTTGATCATTGTTAATTGTTAATCTTTCGACAGGCCTGTGTAGTTTTCGGTTATAACACACAACTAAAATGTCCATCTGTGTTTGGTAAATTTTATTTTAGTGAACAAATACACTTAATTTTAAGATACCAGGTTGAATCAACTCTTTTCGGTATCTGAAAAAGAAAGAGATGAATAACAAATTAATAAATTTATTGATTAATTCATTGATTGATTCGGGTTGGACGTCCCAATTAAGGCTATTTCACTAATACCATGACGCAACCAGCTATAGACGAAGTCCTTTTTAACGTGCCAAGCCTTCGTGACATGGGGCCTAGGTTTTTAAGGTCTCTTTCTAAGTACCTTATACTTTCATTTCCAACTGCAGAATGTTAGGCATAAGACAATTCCCTGTCTATTTTCAAGTCCTGGTCAAGAATCCTGCAAGGTTCGATCCCAAGACTTCTCACATTAAAAGCGAACACTCTACCAATTGAGCTACAGTTGTGGTTTACGGATAAATAATATCTCAGGGGAAATGCTTTTCGAAACAGATTTTATAATTATTTTAAATAACCTATTATTCTGAATCATTTCCAAGAAGAGTTAAATTTCAGATATCTGTACCTGATATAATACTAAACAAGTTATTGTTATAAGACAGTTGATGTTTGCAGACTAAATGCAATCTTTTTAATTCTGGAACACTTGAACACGACTGCTTGGCCGAGGGTAACAGTTTTACAGGTCATCTGATATACCAAAGGAACAATTGCTTTGATTGTTTGAAAACACGCAGGAAATAATGTAAGATTTTTTTTATTTTCTTTATGAAATGTTGAAAAAATTATAAAATGTTTCAAATATTTCATTGAGAAAATTCATATGACAACTGTTTTATTACTTAATCAAATAACTGTCAAATAACCCAACAAAATATTCAGATGCTCGTCCTAAATGCTTTCAAGTAGAGACATTGTTCGCTCTGCTGCCTGGCACGATCAAGATGAGCGTAACGCTTTAAGGGGGATATAAAATGACATTCTCCGCGCTTTCAGTTTGCACATGAAACAGCTGTTTATGCCATTAAACATTTCATAAAACACTATTACACGGTCAACATGGTGCCTTCATTTTTTTTTCGTCATTTTTATTTATTCACGACCACTCTGGGTCCCGTCACTTACTCGCCACCTCGGTGCTTGTCACTTATCAATCGTGACACCATGGTTCTTGCCACTTAGTCGTCACGACCACTCTGGGTCCCGTCACTTACTCGCCACCTCGGTGCTTGTCACTTATCAATCGTGACACCATGGTTCTTGCCACTTAATCGTCACGACCACTCTGGGTCCCGTCACTTACTCGCCACCTCGGTGCTTGTCACTTATCCACCTTTACATCATGGTTCTTTTCACCTACTAGTCACGTCATCATGGTGCTTGTCACTTATCCATCTTGTCACCATGGTGCCTGTCACTTACCCATCATGTCACCATGGTATCTGTCACTTACCCGTCACTTTTAAATAAATCACTTACCATGCTGTATATCAATTACCCATCATGTCACCATGGTATCTGTAACTTAACTATCACGTCACCATGGCACCTGTCACTTACCCATCATGTCACCATGGTATCTGTCACTTAACTATCACGTCACCATGGCACCTGTCACTTACCCATCATGTCACCATGGTATCTGTCACTTAACTATCACGTCACCATGGTATCTGTCACTTACCCATCATGTCACCATGGTATATGTCACTTACATGTCATTTTTAAATAAATCACTTTACCAAGGGACATATCACTTAACCACCACGTCACCGTGGTGCCTGTCATTCAACCCTCACGTCACCATGGTATCTGTCACTTACCCATCATGTCACCATTGTATTTGTCACTTAACCACTTAACCTACCCGTCACGTCACCATGTTACATGCCACTTACCTGTCACGTCGTCATGGCGCCTGTCTCTTACACGTCACCATGGTGGATGTCACTTACCAATGACACCACCACGGTCATTACATTTTAATTACCACAGTCATAATGGTACCTATCACTTACTCATCACATCACAATGGTGCATGTCACGTATCCGTCACGTAACCATGTTGCCTGTCACTTATCTGTCAGGTAACCATGGTGCATGACCCTTATCAATCATGACATCATTTTCCTTGTCACATATCAATCACTTTGTAATTATCACAGTCATGATAATACCTATCACTTTCCCGTCACGTCATCATGGTCTTTGCCACATACCCATCACTTTTTAATTATCACAGTCTTATAAAACCTATCACTTACCCATCATTTTTTGATCTACCATGGGCCATGTCTTCTACAACAACACTTATGCCACTTGCGTTCACATTTCCACCAGCATCTGCGTGGATGACTTAGCCATGTATTCCATGGACAACGTCTCCATTTTGGGACACAAAAACAATTGTTACTACCATAGTTGGAGAACCCTTAAAAAGATAATCAGACTTTTAACCAGTATCGCCATACTGATAATAATTATTATAATAATTATAACTTTAGTGTGTTTCCATCAATTTATTTCGCATGGTTTGAAATAAATAAATGAAAATGTCTCCGTTAAACTTTAATTAAAACACTTAACTTTTCATACTTCCCACAAAATGTTTTTTCTTTCATTCTTTTACAAAAAATTGGAAGACTGACTAAGGGCCTCATTCAAAGTAACATCGAGGTATTTAGGGTCAAATAAGATCAATTAAATTAATATTATTAAACACAGTCTGTTTTATTAAAATATTGATAGATGGAGA